>OZ014519.1:403249041-403601611 GCA_963966055.1 Lathyrus aphaca | reverse complement strand
GTGACTCGGCTGGAAAAGATAGTGGCAGTTGGGATGCAGTTGGTGGGCTGAAGCGAGTTATTTGTGTAGCAAATGGAAATTAGTTGTAAAAATGGCTTGGATATTTTATGTATGTAACAAAACTGGTTTGGATATTTTAGAGCTCACGTGGAATTTGTATGTTGTAGTAATTTGACTCATTTTTTGTATTGTATTTTTTTTTTGTAATAAGTGGTGATGGATTATCATGGGCCTAAATATAGATGGAATTACGGATTATGGAATTTGAAAATAGGATAAAAAGGAACTTGATAAAAAAAAAAGGATATTGAATGAAAATTGGAAATCAGTTTAAAAAAATGGTAATTTGGATAATTGAACTAGAAAAAGGGATTATGAATCGGATAATGGATGTAGATGGATTATGAGCTCAGTTAAAAAAATGGATAACCAAATGAATCCAAAGTCATTCCAAAGCTCTTTCACAAGCATCTGATTAAATGAACACGACTATCACTGAATAATTTACGATTGAAACAACGACCATCTGAATATTCTCTGAGTCTCTAATCACATGAATCAAATCACATCAAGTTGGTCTGGATTAAATATATGGGAAAATGAATCCACGTATGAACCATTAATGGACTAATGAACTTTGATCATAATGAACTTGGATTTCTGAACCAATTTTCATATGAACCACTGCTTGATAACCTGATGAATTTCATACAATAGAACTTGACTTTGAATACACATTGTCTAAGAAATAGGCCATTGGCACAAATAAATCACAGTTGAGTCAATCTTTTGATAGTTGACCAAGATTAAGTCAAACTTCCATCTAAACTGGATCATAACTGGACAATCACATTTGATTTCAAAACACTGCCCTCCGAAAAACCTGCAAAACCTCAAACACACATAGAGAGAGAGAGAAGAAGCAAAATAAGACATGTTTTTGGTATTTTGGTTAGAGGTTAATAAATATAAAAAGATAAAGGAAAATAAGGAAACACACAGATGCTTGGTGATCTTGTTTGTATGCAAGATGCAGATGAAAATATGAGAATTCTTATGGGCAAAAATTAGGGTGCTACAACTGTCCCTATTTAATTTTCTTCAATCTGGAGGTATGAAGATTGAAATCTTCGTCTCGGTAGTGTGGAAGATACTTAAATATAGAAAACCCAATTTTTGGCCATAAGAGGCCATAAAATGATATGAAATGAAATGAATGCATAGAATTCTGTGGGGGAATAGGACGATAGAAGAAATAAAATAAATGTTGTGGAAGAAAGGAGAATAAAACTATAATGGGTAAAAATAACACACAACATGCTAGAGACCGCATCAGGGCTCAACTAAGGAAAAGACGTCTGAGAATGACATTGGACAAAAGTGAGGAAAGTTTCGGAAAGTACATCAGAAGCATCTAAGAATGACATTGACGACTTCACCAGGGACATCCGAGAGTAGCATCAGATAAAAGGTATAATATTTGAGAAAGCATCATATGAAAAGGAAATAATTGACAGATACACCTAGAAAGTCATTGAGTGTATGGGATTAAGTTCTAGAAGAACGTCAGAACGATAAACACATCTGGAAAAACATCAGATAGGCGAAGAAAAGGTTCTAGAAAAACAACAGAACATGGTATATCTAGAAAAACATCAGATAGATTCATAAAGATTCTGGGAAAACATCAGAAAAAAGTGTTGGCATATCTAGAAAAACATCCAATAGACACAAAAAAAGGTTCTGGGAAAACATCAGATAGACACAAAAATGATTCCATGAAAACATCACAACAAAGGTTTGATCATATCTAGAATCACATCAAATAGACACATGAAAGTTCTGGGAAAACATCATAAAAAACATAGGACATCCGAAATAACACCGGATAAAGGTTTAGCATATCTAGAACAACATCAGATAGAGGTTCAACATATTTGTAATAACATCAGATAGAGGTTCAAAAAGGGATATGGGAAAACATCAAAACAAATGTTGATCATATTTGGGATAACAACAAATATACACAAAGGTAGGTTTCAAGTAAGTTGGAGTTTGATCACAAGGTAACATGTTGAAAATAACAAGACCTCGGAAAATGCATATGATGAATAAAATACTCTTGTATGCAAATGTATACAAAAATGGGGGATAAATCACCTTGGTAAATGTAAAGAATATGGAAAAATGCTGACAACAAGTTTAGACTCTTTTGGTGAGTGGAAATTGTCGCTCCCACCAAATGAGGCCAAGTCAAATGGGGTACAGACGCGAACGGTCGGAGAAAGGAGAAAGAATGAATAGAGTCGCCAGCTAGGCATTTTTATCCCGAAGGAAAGGTAATGTTGCATAAACCTAAGAAAAGATATGGATAAGACGGTTGCGAACCAGAGAGACTGAGAAAGGGGGTTGGTTACAACCTGGGAAGGTATTAGCACCCAGATTGTCCGCCGTACTCGACGGGATCCACGCTTGAAAGATTTGTGTTTTAAAGGGGATATTGTCAGTGCAATTTGTGTACCAAGGCTGGAAAAGAATGCAAGTGTCAGTGTAGAAGAAATGTGAAGTGAAGTATGAGAGTGTCAGTGTAAGAACAAGAGTGAAATGCTCAAGATGATGAGGCTTAAAGAATAATGCTGGAAGGAGGGGGAATATACAGAGACTTTCGTTCGATAACTGTTAAGTTATGCCTACGTATCCTCTCGTGCAATGAGGAAGTCAGAACACCGTAGTTCGACTCAAAGAGACTGAAAGATAAATTGACTTGTGAACTGCTTACTTGTCTATGCTCAAGTGTATGACCTGTCTGGCTCAGGTGCAAACTGTCTTGCATTAGACAGAAGAAGCAAGTTCTCGTTTGTGAGTGAAGATGATGAGAAAAGAATCCCGGAGGAGACGATTATTGTTTGTTTTTGATGTTTTCAGTTTTTTATTGCTTTTTGACATTTGTCATAAGAAAATGAGCTTAAGCCTAAACCAATGGGTTAGCAAACTCATCACATCTTCCCTATGATTAGGGGTGATGAGAATGCCTTAAGTATGAAGAAACACCTCACACTTAATCACCATGATGTTGGATTAAGATCATTAACCTACTTGTATTTACTTAGATGTTTTTGGATTTTTTTATTTAGTGTTAAGTAATGAGTTTAAGCCATAATCAAGGATTTAATGGACCCATTACACCAACCTAATAGAAGGATAATAGATGAGAACATTTAAGCTGAGAAAGGCTCCTCAACTTAATCCATGATTAGGGATTAACCTCATGACAAAACAAAGCCTTTATTAAAATGGATTTTAGTTAATGACAAGATTAAGAAGTGGATTTTATGGTCTGTAAGACAACTTGAGGGGGACTTGTCCATTAACACTAGGGTTAGTCCTTCTTAACCAATTAAGGAAGAATTAGAACCCTAATGCAAGGACCAAGTTACAAGCTTGATGTCTTAGTGATTATTAGATGGATTTATTAAAGGATTTAAACACATTAAGGGTTTAACACTTAGGATTAAAGTTATACACTCCATCCTAATAGAAGGATACATGTATAAGCTTAATCACAAAGCCTTAAAACCTTTAAGGTTTAGTCCTTGATTATGAGGTGAGAAGAGAAGACTCAAAGATGACACAAAGGCAAAACTAAATGGGGAACTAGTCAAGCCCTAATTGTTATCATGCTTGGAGATCCTAGGGTTTATGAGGCTTAAGAGAGAAGGAATCTTCAAGGAGCCACCAGGGAGAGAAGCAAATGAAAGGAGAAAGAAATAGAGAGAAGCAAGACAACTTGCTTCACTTAAGAAGACAAGTTGCTTGAAGGAAGAAAGTAAGAGATGAACATGAATGAGTAAGCCCACTCCAATACACATACAAAATGCAGCAATGGTGCAAGAGAGATGAAAAGAAATTGTGAGAAGTGAAGGCAAATTCACTTCTCAAAACAACTTACCACCTGAAAAGTTAGCAAAAGGAATGAAATGCAATGCAAATGAGATGAGATGTCATGATGCAAGACAAAGTCAGAAGCATATTCATGATGTTAATGATGCTAAGAGATGATGCAAACACCTGACAAGAGATGAGAGAGATCAAACAAGCATAAGGATGCAAATGAGGCATGCTTTGAACCATAAAGATTCATGAATGTTTATGAAATGAAATGAACATACAACATGGAAAAGGAATGATGCAATGCTCAAACATGATTCTAATATATCCTAATATGTATTATGAATCATGTGGATGCATAAAATGTCATGGAAAGTCATTGAATGCAAGCACATGTGAGATGGATGCAAAGGAAGGCAAAAATTAGGGTTTATGAACAACATGCAACACAAAATTCAAAATCAGAAGCAAATGATGTGATAAAAAATTGAAAATGGGATTAAAGGAACCCTAACCCTACACAAGTTCACTGCCCAAAGGAGGGGACCTAAATCTTAACCTAATGGGAGTTATGATTTTTCTAAGTCAACTAGGGTTTCAAGGCACCTCACAATGGAAAATGCAAAACAAATTGAAAATGGAGGATCAAATCAAACCAATTTTAACCTATAAACTACATGCCATGAAGGATGCAATGCAAAAAGAACCATCATCAAACTCTCAATGGTTAGGCAGAATGGATTTTTCAAATTTTGAACAAAAATATTGCCTTTAAATGAATTTAATTCCAATGAAAATTGTCAAAATGCATCAAGAACCAAAAAGAAATTTGTTTTGAGAGTTTGATAATATTTCTAAATGTTTTGAAATGCAATGTGAATTTTTTGGTGATTTTTAAATACCTAAATGCATTTTTAATTAATTAATTTTCATTAACTAATTAAAAATAAACATTTAAATGATTTAAAAATTATTTTTAATGCAAAAAATAAAAATAAAAATATTTTTGGGTTCTGAAAAATAATGAAATGCTTGACAAAAATTTTCAGAATTTTTAAATGTGTTTTGCTATTTTAAATAATTCGTAAAAGATAAAACAAATAAAAATGAAATAAAAATTGAATTTATGAGAAGTCAACAGATCCTGAGGCTGAGGTTTAAATGGTTTTGGAGGGAGTTGACTGGCGCCAGATCCAGTGGCCCAGATTCAAACTGGCTGGATTAAATTAAATTTAATTAATTAATCTAATTAATTATGATTAGGGTTTTAATGAAAGATCTGGTCCATTCAAACGCGCGGGAGTCAACGCAAGTCAAACAGATCCACGGTCCAAATTCAAACTGAGCCCTAATCCTCATTAATGCGCTAATGACTTTCAGGTGGTCGGAAATGACCTCCGGTCATCTTCTCCGGCCACACCTCTCCCTGAAAATTGCTAACTTCTTCCCTAGGCTTCTAAAACCCAATCTCTCTGCCCAGAAATGATCCCCATACATCATACATCAAGAATCAACAAACAAACAACATTTAAAACACATCAAAAGTGAGAATCGAATCAAAACAGTTCTAGGTCAAAAAATTTCAGAACACGAATACATACTTATTTCTCAACCATTTTCAAAACAAAACACATCAAGTCAATGTTAGGTGTACTTGAGGTATGGGCAATTGGGAGGATGTGATAGGGGCATGGCTTGGTTCAGCTGAGATCATGGATTGCTCATGGATCAGATTTTGTGAGCTGTAACAAGTAGAGGCATGGTTTCATGAGCTTTTGCAAATTGGTACAACTTTGGCCCCTTTGTGATTTCTTAATGATCAAGGCATGAAAATGAGCAATTCCTTGGTGCATTCTGAATTTTAGGTCATGGTTTTTGTTTGTGTGATGCATAGAAGTCCATTTGAAGTCACATTTTGCCTTGGCATGAGTTTTTGCAACTTTGCCTCTTTGGTGTAAAACTTGAAATTATGTGATTTTATCCAACTTTGGCAAGCCATAACTTTTGATCCAAAATGAATTAGAATGAGTTCTTGTACTTTTTGAAAATGGGAGGATCCATTCTACAACTTTCATGACCAAAGTTTTCTCATTTGAAGCATTTTTGAATCAATTTGAGGAGGTTGAAAAACTTTCCCAAAATAGCAAGTTTACATTACAAGTCACTTTCCCAAAAAGGCAATTTTGCAAATGGCTTGAAATTTTCCAATTTTGTGAACTTCTAACACCTTCTATGATCAAATAAAGATCATACACATTCAAAATGATGGAGAACAACCTTTGTTGGGTCATTGGGGGCCTTAGATGCCCTGATCTTACACTAACTTGCTCAAGAAGTCATCCTTTGATCAGATGCCTTCCCCATGGAATTTCTTCATGAAAAATGATATGAATGATCCTCATAACATATAGAGACAAATAGAATCAAGAATGACCAAAAAATTTGGAGTTATGGCCTCTGAAACCAAAACCCTAATTTTAGGTCCTCTGTGCAGTTAAACCTGGCTCTGCCTCCATGCCTTTCTCAGTTCTTGTGATTCTTTGACTTCCTTGGCCTTGTGAGGTCATAATGTGATGCTTGAACATACATGGACCCCTTTGAAATGATTGATGACCTTTAGAGTGGCTCAAATAGCTCAGGGATGGCTCAGATCACAAACCCTAGATGCAGATGACTTTGAACCACTGAGGTGGATCAAAAATGCAATATGAGATGATATGATTGAACTTATGCCAATGAAAATATCACAAGCCATGGTGAAATAAGTGAGGGAAAATTTGGGGTGTTTACAGCTTCCCCTATTCAAACATGAGTTAGTTGTGCAGGATGTAAGCTACGACTTAACAGGCGAACAAGATAACTTGTGGTTGAATACCAAAGACAATCCAAAATTTGCACTCACAGAATGAAGAAGAAAAGGGATATAGATTGTAAAAGAAAATAAAGTATAATTATAAAGTGCGGGCGACGGAGGACGACTGTCGAGCAGAGGACGACTGCTGGGGATGAAGCAATGACGGGGACGGCCGACATGTTGGGGATATAAGAGATTATGATGGGGACGACCATCAAATACAGTAACAAGACTCTCTGGGGATTATAGGTAAATGATGGGGACGACCATCAAGCTCAAGGAATAAATGAAATCAATGATGAGGTACGGTTATCAAAGGTGAAGGACGATCACCTAGCAGGGGACGGCTGCTCTGTTGGGGATATGGATGAGAGACGGTCATCCAAGGTGAAAGACGATCACCTGGCAAGGTACGGTTGCCAAAAGTATCACGTCATAGGACGAAGGTCGGATGAAAAGGTCGACGATGGGGACGGCCATCGGATTAGCATGATGAAGGACGATCATCAAGAGGTGAAGGACGATCAACGAGCAGGGGACGGCTGCTCCTGAGGTTTATCATGACATAGGACGAATGTCAGATAACAAGATCAACGATGGGGATGACCATCGGATAAAATGATGAAGGACGATCATCAAGAGGTGAAGGACGATCACCTAGCAGGGGACGACTGCTGAAAATATCACGACATAGGACGAATGTCGGATAGGAAGGGGTTCTAATGAATAGAGACTCCATTGGGGTTGATGAAGGACGATCATCAAAAAGGGTGAAGGACGATCACCTGGCAGGGTACGGCTGCCGAATGTCAGATAGAAAGGAAATAATTCAACGGGATTTGCTGGGACTCTTCTGGGGAATAGTAGACACAAACGAGTGTCTAATTTCAAGAAGACAAAAGTGCTTGACACGGTGTATAGATTAAATATGCGGACGAGCATCCTTAAGACTATGATACATGTCGCTCCCGGGATTTTCATCCTAGTACAAACGCGAAAGTGGCGCGGAAAGGTAGAGTCGCCAGCCAGACATTTTTATCCCGAAAGAACGGGAAAGGTAATGTTGCACAAACCTGAGGAAGAAGGAAAGGACAAGGCCTTGCGAACCAAAGATCTAAGTTCGGGAGTCGGTTACGACCTGGGAAGGTATTAGCACCCAGATCGTCCGTCGTACCCGACGGGATCCACGCTTGCTTGCTTGTTTCAAAGGGTGAGAAAATACGAATGCTGCTGAATAAAACCGCTACTGGAATAAAGGGAATGGAAAATGAGAAATGAACTGAAATGAGAAAATGAGAATAAAAAGGGAAATGTAGGGAAAATAAAGAATGTGCTCGAACGGGCCCTACCCCGCTGCCTACGTACCTCATCGGGATAATGAGGATCAGAGTCGACGTAGTTCGCCTAACTAGGGGTAACAAAGGGAAATTGCTTGTGAATTAAGGCTTGAACTGCCTATGCCATTGCTCAGGTGTTGCAGACTCGGACGACGAGTGCGTTACCGTCTTGCAAAATGACAAGTAGGAGCAAGTTCGCGTACGGAGCGAAAGAGATGAGAAAAGAATTCCCAAAGGAAAGACGCTTATTGTTTGTTTGGGTTCTTTTAGAAGCTTTTAGGAGTGAAGGTTTGCATAGGTAAGTGTACCTAAGTCTTACTCAATGGGATGTGTACGTCTCACATCATCCCGAAATGGAATGCGCAAGAGGCACACCTATCTATGGAGGAAATCCCCAAAGCTAGTCCCACAAGTGAAGGCTTAAGCACACTGGCCTATTACCATTATTAAGTATTTTTGTGGTTTTATGGTTAAGAAGTGTTTTTTTTAGCTTTTCTTTGTGAGGTACTCATGTTAAGACCTATCCACCACGAGTGATGACTCACACCTCGCCCCGAAATGGAACGCATGCAAGCATCTCATAGAAAAGTCTCATGTCACATGAAAGTACTCAACCTTTATTTGATGAATTAAAATTAAGTTTGAAGATGAGAAGAGAGAGAGCGCCAAAGGATCTCAAAGGAAAAATTCTAAAGGGGACTAAAGCAACCCTAAGTGTTAACATGCATGGATATCCTAAGGGTTAATGAGGTTTCTATCCTAATGAAGAAGGAAGAAGAAGAGAGTTAGAAACTAACTTACTTCCTAAGGAAGTTAAGTTGTCTCTAAAGAAAGGGAAAAACCTAAAAGAAAAGCACAAAGTGCTAAGGCAAACAAAATTAAAATGCATAAGAGATGGGAATGAAGTAATGCTTACCTCAATCTTCCCCCCTACAAAACAAAAGTTAGCATGACAATACATATTGGAAGTAAAATCAAAGCATGAAAGCGATTAAGTACCATAAACGTCCTAGAATGGAACTAGGGTTCAAAATAAGACCTAAGTCTAAAGGTGAAGGTACCTAAAGGTTACATGACTTCTAAAGTCAGTAGCTACATGATATAGGTCCCTAAGTATGTTAGGATACCTCACAAGATCAAACTATGTCAAACTATGTACAAAAAGTTCACCTAAGTTCACATAAATGCAAATTAGGGCTCATGGATGAAGTATGAATGCATATGGCTTACAAACATGAATTAGTACATGAAATGAACATCAAAGTCAGTAGTGAATGCTCATGAATATGTGTTAATGAATATACAATCATGGATGCAATGGTTTAGGCATATGGAGCAATGAGAAGAAGATATGAGAAGAAACGAACAAAAATCGCATAAGATCGCACATGATGAAAGTTAAGGAAGAATGGCATGTGAATATGAATGAAATGATTATGGGTAAGTAGCATACAAGGTATGAGATGCACTTAGAATGCATGAATAGGCATTAATGATTTCCATATAATTCATGTTATTATTTAGAGGAGAAGAGAAGCTAGTTTAAGTTAAAGTATGTCCAAATAACTATGCACTTTAAAGCACCAAAACAAACCAAATGATTATGGTTCAAAAAATGACCTATGAATGGAATTAAAGACATACAAATGACCTATAATCAACTCCTAAAAGCTACCAAAAATCCCCTCAAGAAAATGACATGAATGCCTTCTTAACATTTAGGTTATGCGACATATAAACACATGAATCAACCTAGGATCTAGGTGACATGGAAAAATAGCAAAAAGCCTTAAAAAATTATGAAATTAAATCCCTGGAATAATAAATTCATTATCTTAAATGGTCTAAAAGAATTCCACAAAATTATGCACCAAAGTGCCAAAACAATTACTTGACTAGCAAGGTAGCAATGAATGATCACCCAAAAACGACTCCACAAAGTGGATCAAAAAGGGCATCTAAAATTATGAAAAAAAAATGCCTAAGGAGCATCAAAATGTCACAAATTACAGTAATTAATCATACACAAAAAATAGGTCTCACACCTATGGGGAAAAAACGATTTCGGTCCCTTATGCCAAAACACCCCTTTTTGGGACAGCTTATGATCTAAAATCCAAATTAATTATTAAAACCACCCAAATCTGGAAACAAAAAATATGAAAAATTAATTAAGATGATAAGGATTACTCATGAATTTTTCCAGAATTTTATCTCACTTAAATTTTTTTTAATAATTGCGACGAAACGGGCAAAAAAGTGGATTTTAAGGGGAAGTGAAAGGAAGCGATCCTAATGGTTCGTAACCTAATCCCTAAGCTCTGAAATCTAAACATATCAACATAAATCACAAATAAATCCAATGCCTCGGGTGGGAGGGCTCAATATGCACCTTAAGTTATATGATCCTAAGTCGCATGCAACTAGAATGATGCATTAAAGTAGAGAATCGAGATTACTTACTTGGTCGAAGTGCCGATTCTTTCACATAAAAGAAATCCAAAAAAACTTCAAGCCAAGCCTTGTAATCTCCCATGAGCAAAATAAATGCTCATCTTCCATAATTACTTTGTGAAGATTCCCCATAATCGAAACAAAAACAACGGCACAAAATATCATTTGAATCCAAAGGTATCCCACAAATAAAGTGGAATACCAACCAAACAACCGTCGTTAAGATCTTTGCGAGAACCTTGCATGAACTCAACAAACGCATTAGAAACCAAAAAGAGGTGCAACCGGAAGTTGCACCTATGCCTCACAACACCAAATCAAGTAGAAATATGAATATACGAGTCATGGACATGCATTGAAATTTACGTTTCAAAACGGGGCAGCACTTATGCTCTAACATAAACAACATGCAAACTCAAACCGGAATCGAACAAATTTACATGCAATGAATGGCAAATGATCAACAAACATATATACAAGTCAAAACAAGATCAATACATCAAAATCGCACCAAACCGAACTTAAAAAGCCTTAAAACGAAAAAACGCGTCAAAAATCACCGACTCGGAATTGAACGAAAATCGCATGGCAACTTGCAAACGTGCCAACGGATTCAAATATGCAATCGGTTTTTGAAAATTCCGCTTGGAAGTGATACTTTTTGGCCGATTTCGTCGGCTGGCAGTAGCAAAATAGCCGGAAAAAATTGTCCGAAATCGACTAAAAAGTTCACCAATGGCTCCGAAATAATCAACAAAGTTAATTTACACTATTCACATTCGCAAAAACGCGCTACGGTTAGGAAGTTATGACCAAAACATATTCTCGACACGCGACACATGAACAACATCAACAATTAAGCCTCAACCTATCCTATTTCAAATTTGCACATTGAAACAAGCATGAATTTAAAAGTCAAGCACTTCAATCAATATCAAGTTATAATAATTAGCTCTCTTAGGAATTTTGTCAAACACCTAACATTCACCGATTATTCTATGTCAACTTTACCAAGCCTTTTCAATCATGCACCACAACAATTATTAGGATAAATTAATCAAGAATCAATCAATAATCAAATCATGAATCAATGCACATAATCTCCACAAAATTAATTCAACTTCAAAATTCAATTCAAGAAACAATTCAACAATTATTCATGAATTAAAGTTTAAGAAGCTTACCGAATGAAGAATCGATGAAGAAATTGCAAATCCGAAGGAAGTGAGACGCGATCATGAACGGAGGAGAGGAGGAGAGGCCGCGCGGCTTCCGGTGGCGGAAGATGGTGGTCTTACGGTGGTGAAGTTGACCGGAGGTGGTAGTTCGTGGCGGCTCGGCTACCGGAAGCTTGATCGGAATTGTTGTGTTCTTGAGTTTTTGATGAAGTTGTTGTTGTGTTCTTGAGAAAGAATTGTGAGAATGAACTTTGATCCTTTAGAGAGAGTTTGTGAGAGTTTTTTGGTGTTTGTAAATTATGATTGAAGTTATGAGACAAATTGTGGGTCAAAAGAATATATAGTGGAGTGTAAAATGAAAGGCAAAAGGTAGAATTTCGGCTTAAGTGAAAATAACAATATCTTCGGCAAGAAATTTCGACTCTGAGGCTTCCACAATATCGTCCGCCTCTGAATCACGGTTGCAACACAAAAAGAACGGACGTCATACGATCAAAATCGAGTGCGATCGATACGTTTAAGCTGCAAGACGTCACTGAATAAGTTGTTTTTTCGGCTTATTTGGTGTCCGCCACTCGAAAATGTGACGAGGTCAACCTCTTCGGAGCATAATATCGACTCGACTTTGTCAGCAAAGTTGTAGATCTATGAGTCAGTGATCTGGTGTTAAAATCTAAGCTCAACCGGACAAACGACGAGGGAGATATGAATTTTCTCGTGAAACCACTTTCAGCCTTTTTCTTCGGTTCAGCACTTCAGTTTTGTGAAATAAACCAAAACGATAATCTTTGGAGCACCGTTCGAACTCACTTTTGTATTTGAAATTGAAGAGGATAAAATTTTTGAACCAACGCTTCAAGAACGGGTGATATCCGATGAAAATTGACCGAGTTATGAATTTTACAAAATCTGACAGACAGTGCACTGCATCAAAGAACCTTACTGGTAATTCGCATTTTCGAGATCCTTCCGCTCGGACCTAACCCAAACTGAATTCACATAATGAAGATAACATCTAAACGGAATTTTAGGCACCGAAACAACATCAATTTGATGAACGAGCCAAGAGTTATGAATTTTTTAGTGTTCAAAACTCACCGGTTCAGCACTGTTTTTCACTATGTCGACTCTAAAGACTCGCACATTCTGAGATCTTCTTCAAAGAATTAGTTCTCGGCCAAAACCCAAAAGTTAGAAAAGATATCAAGACGGAACTTTTGGCATATGAATCTCTCAGACATGTTGACCCAATCAGAAGTTACGAACTCTTGAATACCGCTAGCACAGTTAATCGGCGAAACCGAAATTTCAGAAACAAATAAATCCCGCCATTTTCCTTGATGAATTGGCCTCCGAGCCGAACACAAAAGTTGTAGAGAATACCGAAATAGTCTAAACTATTGAGTTTCAAGCCAAAATGAGTTTCCGAGCATAAGTTACAACTTTTGCAAACTGCACCATAAAACTGATATTCTGCTTAAACTCCTTTGAATCAACCGAGAACTTTTGGTTTCTTCTAAGATTCTTGTGCACGTGCCGCATGAAGAAATAAAGGTCAGTCGCAACCTGTGAAAGCTCAAATGGAGATGTATGTTCATGTATGTTTATGATGCATTTGTGATCTAAATGCAATGCAATGTATGAAAGGATATGCTAAATGGCATGAAAATGAGAGGCCAAATTTTGAGGTATTACAGCTGCCCCTATTCAATCATCTGTTAATCTGAAAAGGACGATAGCACGAGCTATCGACCATTCAAGATAAACTATGATTGAATACCAAGAAGACCAGAAATTTGCACTCTGACGAAGAATGCAACACCGGGAAATAAACTCGACCAAATGACGCTTTGGTGACTGAAGGGGAGAAAAAGCAGACGAGCTTCTTCCAAGTTGAAACTGATATCTGGAATAAGAGTGCTAAGACAGATGAGTCTTCAAACAATCTTGTGACGCCAGGTTCCGGACAAACGAGTCCTCAGACATTGCAAGAACTTGTAACTTAGACAGACGAGCCTTCAAAAAAATCCTGTGACGCCAGGAGCTGGACAGACGAGTCCTTAAACACTTCAAGCATATAAACTGAGACAGACGAGTCTTCAAAAAAAATTCTGTGACGCCAGGAGCTGGACAGACGAGTCCTTAAACACTTCAAGCATATAAACTGAGACAGACGAGTCTTCAAAAAAATCCTGTGACGCCAGGAGCTGGACAGACGAGTCCTTAAACACTTCAAGCATATAAACTGAGACAGACGAGTCTTCAAAAAAAATCCTATGACGCCAGGAGCTTGACAGACGAGTCCTTAAACACTCCAAGCATATAAACTGAGACAGACGAGTCTTCAAAAAAAATCCTGTGACGCCAGGAGCTGGACAGACGAGTCCTTAACACATGAGACAGACGAGTCTCCCTCGGATTTACCTGTTACGCCAGGACCGGAAATGCATTTAAGTCTGTGGGATAGACATGCAATCAAGGTAGACGAACCTTCTTCATATATTATCCGCGGATATATGGTATAAGACAGACGAGTCTTCTTAACAAACCTGTTACGCCAGGTGCAGCAACAACAATAATTGGTGCCTGAGACAGACGAGCCTCCTTCGGATTTACCTGTTACGCCAGGACCGGTAACCATTTCGACATTTAATTCCCACTGTCAGGATTCGAAACCTCTTCAATACAGACGAGTATTGGATGATCATCAAGATAACACAGACGAGTGTTATAGGTCAATAATACAGACGAGTATCAGACGATGATCTGAGAAACACAGACGAGTGTCTCAGGCAATGATACAGACGAGTATCAGCCACTGGTATAGACGAATACCAGAAATTCAAACACAGATGAGCATTTGAAGTAGCAATACAGAAATACCATGGTAAACAGCAAATCCTCACATATAGGTGTAAGCTAGCACATACGAGTGTTGGGGATGATACAGACGAGTATCCAAGCAAAGCAAACGAGCTTCAGAACACAAACGACTTCTGGGGAATAAAAGCAGACAAGCTTCAAACAAACACGGACGAGTGCTGGACAGTTGCAGACGAGCAATAGCAGAGAATACATATCAAGGCACAAACGAGTGCAGCAAAGGATCCAATACCAAACACAGACGAGTGTTGGGGAGGTTGCAGACGAGCAACAGCAAATATCATATCAGAACACGGACGAGTGTTGAGGAATTGCGGACGAGCAACAACAACCAAACACAAACGAGTGTTAGAAAATTGTAGACGAACAATATCAAGGTAATCATAAGCCAATGTTGGGGGAAGGCAGACGAGCAATACCACAGAGCCAACACAGACGGGTGTTGAAAGATGCAGACGAGCAACAATAAAGCAGTAATACCAACGTTGGGGAGAGCTCCGTTTAGGGATAACACAAACGAGTGTTGACAAATGCAGACGAGCGGTAGACAAATGCCTGATTGGCAGCAAGAGATACAACTCTGCAGGGGAAGACAAGTCAGGAGGTTTGGACACTCAACTCTGACTGAGGTGATGAATATCTGGCTGTATCATCAAATACCTAAAAGTATGGCAACTTCGCTGGGAAATATTTCACGGACGGAGGTGAAAATCAAATATGAACTCTGTGGGGACAGGATCATCTTCGGACTTGGCTGGGGAATCAAAGGCATGGCACCGCTGAGGGAGCAAACTGCTGGGGAGGAATGACACCCCTTATACTGCTGAGAATTGCCCCTGTCTGAAGGGAAACTTCTGCTTGGGGATGATACCCACCTTCTGCTACCTTGCTGGGAGAAATTTCAGCTTCCACTTTACTGAGGATGATAGATAATGTCAATGATAAAGCTTCCCGCTGAAGATAAGAGCTCAAGTTACCACTTGCTGGGATAAGAGATAAATCCTCTCATGTTGGGAATGAGAGATGTAAGGCGTCTCATGCTGGGGATAAGAGACGATGATATCCTTCTGCTCCAGAAGTAACCTTCCATTTGTCGCACTACTGGAGAAGGAATTGTCTAATGAGACTTGCTAAGGAATTCTAATCAATGAAGTCCGCCGACGAAACAACTCTTGAAGTACTGTACCGACAATGGCTTTGCCCCTAGCCCTGGGTTGCTAGGTTGCCGACTAATCATGAGTGAACAATGATTCTTTGCAATTTTCAACTCGCCTCAGATTAAGGTCCATCGGAAGAAAATGTCTCAAGAGGATTTTACAGAAAACTGGCATACAAAATGCCTCAGTGTCTTCAAACTCTTGGAGAGATTCGTCGGATCTCGAAATAACTGCCCCAGACTGCATGGTCTATGAAAGAAATTTGCCTCACGAGGATTAATGAAAAACCTCATATCACCGTGAAATATTATGCCCCAGTATTTTGACCTTTGGATAGGTGCTTTGGATTTACCGTCTTCGGGAGAAAGTACTTCTCATGCTCTTAGGATGGCCTGCCCCGGTACAAGTCTTGAAGTGATCACCCCTGAATGACTGTGTTTTGAAGAAAACACCCATGCCAATTGTTCTTTGAGAGATTGGATCTCGAAGTAATTGCCCCAGTTTGGTTGAAATTTGAATACATGCCTCAGACTAATGGCTCTTTGAGAGATTTGAATCTCGAAGTGATTGCCCTAGCTTGGTTGAACTTTGAAGAGATTGCTCGACATGATTTCCCCAGATTAGTTGGCTCTTACCACGACTGTTGGGAAAGTCCCTACTCAATGGAGTTTTCTTGAAAAGTGCACCTCGATAGATTGTCCTTCGGAAGTTTCAGACTTCTCAACTTGGCAAGATTAAGCTTCTGGACTGAAGTTTCGTATGTGGATTTTTATGATGCCCAACAAATATATGCAAGCAGAAAATGTTTATTCTAAGAATGAAAATTCTAATGCAACACACATGTTAATCTTGAAGTTTTACTGAAAAAGATGTCAAAAACCTTTGTGAGCGAATCATTGGTTAAGATTCGACATTAATTTTTTTGAATAATAGAAAGCATGCACATGCAACACCAACAAATATCTTTTAGCACAACTCGTAGGAGTCAGGAATGCGATCTTGTGGTAGTACGCTCTCGAAATAACCCTGTTTCAGTTAGGACTTTTGAGGGTTGTATCGTGGCCTGGTTCACGGTTATAGAAACAAATGATATAGGCTCAAAATTTATTTGTGCCCACCCATCTTCGTGATGTTCTCCATTCCTATGTTCAGCTAGCTTGGCGCAAGCGCTCACCTATCAAAAAGGGTTTTGTGATGGTTGAGGAACCAATTACACTAACGGTTTAAGTACCAATCAAGTTGTCATTTGGAGTCAGTCACCCCTCTTATCTTTGGTATCTGTGCCACACGACTTTGTTCTTGTTCAAGGATCTTTCTTGTGAAATCCTTTTCGTCTTTCGCTTTTGCATTATTTTTCTTATCCCTAACTTTTGCCTGGACTGATTCTTGTGAATCTTTGATTGTGAAGTCCAGCGGGATGCCCTAACTTTTGCCTAAGTCGCTTGTTTTCAAGTTTCGACTTAGCGGGCTTCTTCTTTTCTTTTTTCTCAATTCTTTTTTTGTGTGAACAAATCGCGTGACACTGTTTGTCTTGATTACTTTGAAAGGATCGTGACTGTCTCACTTCTTGGTTGTTGGGGGATAACCATTGTGGTCTCTGGTCTTTGGACCTCTTGACTGGGATAACCATTGTGGTTTCCGGTCATTGGACCTCTTGATTTGGTACAACGAAAGGTAATGGATCCTCAGATTTGCACTCCTTTTCGAAATTTGAACGATCGGTCCAGCTAGCTGACACCTACCCTGCCCCTGGGTTAAATGCAAGGGCTTTTTCATACTAAAAGAAACTCCTACTTCAAGGCTCAAATGGGTTGGCGAGGGTCTATCTCCCTTATATCTCCGGTGTTTAGGATTTGAAAAAATGCCTGTACATCGTCAACAGGGTCTTTCTCAAAAGCGAACAATTAGAGTTTTTGCGTTTTCATTTCGTCATCCTCCCTGATAGAGTTTAAGCACAACAGTTGGTATTGCAATGCACATACATAAAATCATGAGTGAATACGAATGGATTACTTCAAGAAAAACATGTGCATTTTATTATAGTTAACATTCAAAAACAAATAAGTTTCATGCATGCATACAAATGTTTAAACAAACAATATAAACTACAAATGAAAATGCAGTAAAGAAGCTGAACATTGCCGTCATTGAGGAGACTTGACTCCGTCTGGACTTATTGCTTCTGAAGATGTCTTTGCAAATTGGGAGACCCATTTGATGAGGAGACTTCAATATGTGAGCAGACTTTCTGGCATGATGACCTTTGAGTTGATTAAATTCGGGACCTTATCTTCACCTTTACCTCTGAAAGACTTGCAATCTTCAATTAAAAGGCCAGGTGCCCCAGAATGGTAATCATACTTGGCATTGAAACCCCAAAGGAAACTTTGTCGGAGATGATCCTGATGCAGTTAGCTCAACCACTCCGAATTTGCGTAAATGAGGACACTTGTTGCACGTACGTCATCAGAATATGATCAAACTTCTTCTCAAGTTATTTTGGCCTTTACCCGCATTCTCTGCCCCTAGGATTCTCTTGGGAAGCTCAGGTCGGATGCTGACAAATGACATCTGGAGGGAAGAGGTTGATAAAGTTAATAGATAAGGTTGCTCGGAAAGATCTTGCACGATCTCCTGCCTACGTATCTCCATTGACCAATGGAGAATCAGAGCAGCGTAGTTCCCCTCAATAGGGATGAAAATAGCTTTGTTCACAATTTCCATAACCAAGCTCATCTGAGTCTTTATCTGGTTGACTTCCTATTTCCGCAGTTTCTGGTTCTGAAATAAAGCTTATACCTCTACCCTGAATTGCCCCAGTTGGGTCTTCCTTCGATTACCTCCGCCCGGAGTTGCTTCAAATATATACCTTGATGATTGTGATTCAAGTTGTCCATTCTGATGAGAAATCAAGTCATGAAAAGAATTTGTCTCTGAACACCTGTCAAGAATGCAAGGATGTATGCAAATTCCATGTTCAATTATTTCTGAGGAATCTATCTGCTTTAATTCAAGTTTTGATACAGAAAAATCCAACAACATGATTCAGATATGTGATCCTCGGAAATAACTGAACATGTATGCAGAAATGCTATGATGTCATGTATGCAACAGACGTGTGATCAATGGTGTGATGTTGGTGTTGAGCAGTGAACCAACTGTTTGTATAGAACCCCCATAACGGCACCATCTCTGTATAGAACCCCATAACTGAGAACCCAATAACTGTAGAACTGGATCACATAATAGAATAGTCACTGATGGTGTTGAAGTTGAACAACGAGCCAAGTGTCTGTGGAGAGTCATAATAACAGTCACAATATCAGGGTCACAATGGTAATCACAGTAACAATCTCTCTGAATAGAAATCCCGGATCTCAGAATCAAAGAACCATAGAACACTGAACAATACTGGCAAAGTGGGTATGTTGAAGTTTAGGGTTCCTGCAAACCTGTAAACCCCTCCCAATCTCACGGGTGTGCTACTCGGGTCAACATCACGGACTCTCAAAGCCGAATAGCAATAATACGTTCACCATTTCCGAGAAATGGCTCATGACCAAATCAAGGAATCGGTTTGGCATTATGTACTACTCAGGGAGGCCTCAGCTGAGTCCAAGGAAACAAGCATCCCTCATTGGTCCCCAGCTTCAAGCACTGAATCGAGAAACAATAGTACATTCATCCCGAAGGGTACAATACTACCGTCATACGAACAGTTTGCCTTGACTGGATTCCTATGAGAGAACCAGGCCATCCTATGTGAGTTCCCAGTGGACCCTCGGATGCGAGTGGGTTTGCCAACAAATGTGGTCTGCCACTGTCATCACTAGAGAGGGTTGTTTCCACAAAGGTTCTCAATGATCGGTCCCCAGATGCACATAACTATCAAGGTCCTATCCCGAAGTGGAGGAAATCCCCACACAAGATATTTCCAAGACAGTCGCAATCTGGGCGTGAAACACATCTCCACTCATCATATCACATGCGAGTACAATGATGGAGAACAACCTTTGTTGGGTCATTGGGGGCCTTAGATGCCCTGATCTTACACTAACTTGCTCAAGAAGTCATCCTTTGATCAGATGCCTTCCCCATGGAATTTCTTCATGAAAAATGATATGAATGATCCTCATAACATATAGAGACAAATAGAATCAAGAATGACCAAAAAATTTGGAGTTATGGCCTCTGAAACCAAAACCCTAATTTTAGGTCCTCTGTGCAGTTAAACCTGGCTCTGCCTCCATGCCTTTCTCAGTTCTTGTGATTCTTTGACTTCCTTGGCCTTGTGAGGTCATAATGTGATGCTTGAACATACATGGACCCCTTTGAAATGATTGATGACCTTTAGAGTGGCTCAAATAGCTCAGGGATGGCTCAGATCACAAACCCTAGGTGCAGATGACTTTGAACCACTGAGGTGGATCAAAAATGCAATATGAGATGATATGATTGAACTTATGCCAATGAAAATATCACAAGCCATGGTGAAATAAGTGAGGGAAAATTTGGGGTGTTTACAGCTTCCCCTATTCAAACATGAGTTAGTTGTGCAGGATGTAAGCTACGACTTAACAGGCGAACAAGATAACTTGTGGTTGAATACCAAAGACAATCCAAAATTTGCACTCACAGAATGAAGAAGAAAAGGGATATAGATTGTAAAAGAAAATAAAGTATAATTATAAAGTGCGGGCGACGGAGGACGACCGTCGAGCAGAGGACGACTGTTGGGGATGAAGCAATGACGGGGACGGCCGACATGCTGGGGATATAAGAGATTATGATGGGGACGACCATCAAATACAGTAACAAGACTCTCTGGGGATTATAGGTAAATGATGGGGATGACCATCAAGCTCAAGGAATAAATGAAATCAATGATGAGGTACGGTTATCAAAGGTGAAGGACGATCACCTAGCAGGGGACGGCTGCTCTGTTGGGGATATGGATGAGAGACGGTCATCCAAGGTGAAAGACGATCACCTGGCAAGGTACGGTTGCCAAAAGTATCACGTCATAGGACGAAGGTCGGATGAAAAGGTCGACGATGGGGACGGCCATCGGATTAGCATGATGAAGGACGATCATCAAGAGGTGAAGGACGATCAACGAGCAGGGGACGGCTGCTCCTGAGGTTTATCATGACATAGGACGAATGTCAGATAACAAGATCAACGATGGGGACGACCATCGGATAAAATGATGAAGGACGATCATCAAGAGGTGAAGGACGATCACCTAGCAGGGGACGACTGCTGAAAATATCACGACATAGGACGAATTTCGGATAGGAAGGGGTTCTAATGAATAGAGACTTCATTGGGGTTGATGAAGGACGATCATCAAAAAGGGTGAAGGACGATCACCTGGCAGGGTACGGCTGCCGAATGTCAGATAGAAAGGAAATAATTCAACGGGATTTGCTGGGACTCTTCTGGGGAATAGTAGACACAGACGAGTGTCTAATTTCAAGAAGACAAAAGTGCTTGACACGGTGTATAGATTAAATATGCGGACGAGCATCCTTAAGACTATGATACATGTCGCTCCCGGGATTTTCATCCTAGTACAAACGCGAAAGTGGCGCGGAAAGGTAGAGTCGCCAGCCAGACATTTTTATCCCGAAAGAACGGGAAAGGTAATGTTGCACAAACCTGAGGAAGAAGGAAAGGACAAGGCCTTGCGAACCAAAGATCTAAGTTCGGGAGTCGGTTACGACCTGGGAAGGTATTAGCACCCAGATCGTCCGTCGTACCCGACGGGATCCACGCTTGCTTGCTTGTTTCAAAGGGTGAGAAAATACGAATGCTGCTGAATAAAACCGCTACTGGAATAAAGGGAATGGAAAATGAGAAATGAACTGAAATGAGAAAATGAGAATAAAAGGGGAAATGTAGGGAAAATAAAGAATGTGCTCGAACGGGCCCTACCCCGCTGCCTACGTACCTCATCGGGATAATGAGGATCAGAGTCGACGTAGTTCGCCTAACTAGGGGTAACAAAGGGAAATTGCTTGTGAATTAAGGCTTGAACTGCCTATGCCATTGCTCAGGTGTTGCAGACTCGGACGACGAGTGCGTTACCGTCTTGCAAAATGACAAGTAGGAGCAAGTTCGCGTACGGAGCGAAAGATATGAGAAAAGAATTCCCAAAGGAAAGACGCTTATTGTTTGTTTGGGTTCTTTTAGAAGCTTTTAGGAGTGAAGGTTTGCATAGGTAAGTGTACCTAAGTCTTACTCAATGGGATGTGTACGTCTCACATCATCCCGAAATGGAATGCGCAAGAGGCACACCTATCTATGGAGGAAATCCCCAAAGCTAGTCCCACAAGTGAAGGCTTAAGCACACTGGCCTATTACCATTATTAAGTATTTTTGTGGTTTTATGGTTAAGAAGTGTTTTTTTTAGCTTTTCTTTGTGAGGTACTCATGTTAAGACCTATCCACCACGAGTGATGACTCACACCTCGCCCCGAAATGGAACGCATGCAAGCATCTCATAGAAAAGTCTCATGTCACATGAAAGTACTCAACCTTTATTTGATGAATTAAAATTAAGTTTGAAGATGAGAAGAGAGAGAGCGCCAAAGGATCTCAAAGGAAAAATTCTAAAGGGGACTAAAGCAACCCTAAGTGTTAACATGCATGGATATCCTAAGGGTTAATGAGGTTTCTATCCTAATGAAGAAGGAAGAAGAAGAGAGTTAGAAACTAACTTACTTCCTAAGGAAGTTAAGTTGTCTCTAAAGAAAGGGAAAAACCTAAAAGAAAAGCACAAAGTGCTAAGGCAAACAAAATTAAAATGCATAAGAGATGGGAATGAAGTAATGCTTACCTCAATCTTCCCCCCTACAAAACAAAAGTTAGCATGACAATACATATTGGAAGTAAAATCAAAGCATGAAAGCGATTAAGTACCATAAACGTCCTAGAATGGAACTAGGGTTCAAAATAAGACCTAAGTCTAAAGGTGAAGGTACCTAAAGGTTACATGACTTCTAAAGTCAGTAGCTACATGATATAGGTCCCTAAGTATGTTAGGATACCTCACAAGATCAAACTATGTCAAACTATGTACAAAAAGTTCACCTAAGTTCACATAAATGCAAATTAGGGCTCATGGATGAAGTATGAATGCATATGGCTTACAAACATGAATTAGTACATGAAATGAACATCAAAGTCAGTAGTGAATGCTCATGAATATGTGTTAATGAATATACAATCATGGATGCAATGGTTTAGGCATATGGAGCAATGAGAAGAAGATATGAGAAGAAACGAACAAAAATCGCATAAGATCGCACATGATGAAAGTTAAGGAAGAATGGCATGTGAATATGAATGAAATGATTATGGGTAAGTAGCATACAAGGTATGATATGCACTTAGAATGCATGAATAGGCATTAATGATTTCCATATAATTCATGTTATTATTTAGAGGAGAAGAGAAGCTAGTTTAAGTTAAAGTATGTCCAAATAACTATGCACTTTAAAGCACCAAAACAAACCAAATGATTATGGTTCAAAAAATGACCTATGACTGGAATTAAAGACATACAAATGACCTATAATCAACTCCTAAAAGCTACCAAAAATCCCCTCAAGAAAATGACATGAATGCCTTCTTAACATTTAGGTTATGCGACATATAAACACATGAATCAACCTAGGATCTAGGTGACATGGAAAAATAGCAAAAAACCTTAAAAAATTATGAAATTAAATCCCTGGAATAATAAATTCATTATCTTAAATGGTCTAAAAGAATTCCACAAAATTATGCACCAAAGTGCCAAAACAATTACTTGACTAGCAAGGTAGCAATGAATGATCACCCAAAAACGACTCCACAAAGTGGATCAAAAAGGGCATCTAAAATTATGAAAAAAAATGCCTAAGGAGCATCAAAATGTCACAAATTACAGTAATTAATCATACACAAAAAATAGGTCTCACACCTATGGGGAAAAAACGATTTCGGTCCCTTATGCCAAAACACCCCTTTTTGGGACAACTTATGATCTAAAATCCAAATTAATTATTAAAACCACCCAAATCTGGAAACAAAAAATATGACAAATTAATTAAGATGATAAGGATTACTCATGAATTTTTCCAGAATTTTATCTCACTTAAATTTTTTTTAATAATTGCGACGAAACGGGCAAAAAAGTGGATTTTAAGGGGAAGTGAAAGGAAGCGATCCTAATGGTTCGTAACCTAATCCCTAAGCTCTGAAATCTAAACATATCAACATAAATCACAAATAAATCCAATGCATCGGGTGGGAGGGCTCAATATGCACCTTAAGTTATATGATCCTAAGTCGCATGCAACTAGAATGATGCATTAAAGTAGAGAATCGAGATTACTTACTTGGTCGAAGTGCCGATTCTTTCACATAAAAGAAATCCAAAAAAACTTCAAGCCAAGCCTTGTAATCTCCCATGAGCAAAATAAATGCTCATCTTCCATAATTACTTTGTGAAGATTCCCCATAATCGAAACAAAAACAACGGCACAAAATATCATTTGAATCCAAAGGTATCCCACAAATAAAGTGGAATACCAACCAAACAACCGTCGTTAAGATCTTTGCGAGAACCTTGCATGAACTCAACAAACGCATTAGAAACCAAAAAGAGGTGCAACCGGAAGTTGCACCTATGCCTCACAACTCCAAATCAAGTAGAAATATGAATATACGAGTCATGGACATGCATTGAAATTTACGTTTCAAAACGGGGCAGCACTTATGCTCTAACATAAACAACATGCAAACTCAAACCGGAATCGAACAAATTTACATGCAATGAATGACAAATGATCAACAAACATATATACAAGTCAAAACAAGATCAATACATCAAAATTGCACCAAACCGAACTTAAAAAGCCTTAAAATGAAAAAACGCGTCAAAAATCACCGACTCGGAATTGAACGAAAATCGCATGGCAACTTGCAAACGTGCCAACGGATTCAAATATGCAATCGGTTTTTGAAAATTCCGCTTGGAAGTGATACTTTTTGGCCGATTTCGTCGGCTGGCAGTAGCAAAATAGCCGGAAAAAATTGTCCGAAATCGACTAAAAAGTTCACCAATGGCTCCGAAATAATCAACAAAGTCAATTTACACTATTCACATTCGCAAAAACGCGCTACGGTTAGGAAGTTATGACCAAAACATATTCTCGACACGCGACACATGAACAACATCAACAATTAAGCCTCAACCTATCCTATTTCAAATTTGCACATTGAAACAAGCATGAATTTAAAAGTCAAGCACTTTAATCAATATCAAGTTATAATAATTAGCTCTCTTAGGAATTTTGTCAAACACCTAACATTCACCGATTATTCTATGTCAACTTTACCAAGCCTTTTCAATCATGCACCACAACAATTATTAGGATAAATTAATCAAGAATCAATCAATAATCAAATCATGAATCAATGCACATAATCTCCACAAAATTAATTCAACTTCAAAATTCAATTCAAGAAACAATTCAACAATTATTCATGAATTAAAGTTTAAGAAGCTTACCGAATGAAGAATCGATGAAGAAATTGCAAATCCGAAGGAAGTGAGACGCGATCATGAACGGAGGAGAGGAGGAGAGGCCGCGCGGCTTCCGGTGGCGGAAGATGGTGGTCTTACGGTGGTGAAGTTGACCGGAGGTGGTAGTTCGTGGCGGCTCGGCTACCGGAAGCTTGATCGGAATTGTTGTGTTCTTGAGTTTTTGATGAAGTTGTTGTTGTGTTCTTGAGAAAGAATTGTGAGAATGAACTTTGATCCTTTAGAGAGAGTTTGTGAGAGTTTTTTGGTGTTTGTAAATTATGATTGAAGTTATGAGACAAATTGTGGGTCAAAAGAATATATAGTGGAGTGTAAAATGAAAGGCAAAAGGTAGAATTTCGGCTTAAGTGAAAATAACAATATCTTCGGCAAGAAATTTCGACTCTGAGGCTTCCACAATATCGTCCGCCTCTGAATCACGGTTGCAACACAAAAAGAACGGACGTCATACGATCAAAATCGAGTGCGATCGATACGTTTAAGCTGCAAGACGTCACTGAATAAGTTGTTTTTTCGGCTTATTTGGTGTCCGCCACTCGAAAATGTGACGAGGTCAACCTCTTCGGAGCATAATCTCGACTCGACTTTGTCAGCAAAGTTGTAGATCTATGAGTCAGTGATCTGGTGTTAAAATCTAAGCTCAACCGGACAAACAACGAGGGAGATATGAATTTTCTCGTGAAACCACTTTCAGCCTTTTTCTTCGGTTCAGCACTTCAGTTTTGTGAAATAAACCAAAACGATAATCTTTGGAGCACCGTTCGAACTCACTTTTGTATTTGAAATTGAAGAGGATAAAATTTTTGAACCAACGCTTCAAGAACGGGTGATATCCGATGAAAATTGACCGAGTTATGAATTTTACAAAATCTGACAGACAGTGCACTGCATCAAAGAACCTTACTGGTAATTCGCATTTTCGAGATCCTTCCGCTCGGACCTAACCCAAACTGAATTCACATAATGAAGATAACATCTAAACGGAATTTTAGGCACCGAAACAACATCAATTTGATGAACGAGCCAAGAGTTATGAATTTTTTAGTGTTCAAAACTCACCGGTTCAGCACTGTTTTTCACTATGTCGACTCTAAAGACTCGCACATTCTGAGATCTTCTTCAAAGAATTAGTTCTCGGCCAAAACCCAAAAGTTAGAAAAGATATCAAGACGGAACTTTTGGCTTATGAATCTCTCAGACATGTTGACCCAATCAGAAGTTACGAACTCTTGAATACCGCTAGCACAGTTAATCGGCGAAACCGAAATTTCAGAAACAAATAAATCCCGCCATTTTCCTTGATGAATTGGCCTCCGAGCCGAACACAAAAGTTGTAGAGAATACCGAAATAGTCTAAACTATTGAGTTTCAAGCCAAAATGAGTTTCCGAGCATAAGTTACAACTTTTGCAAACTGCACCATAAAACTGATATTCTGCTTAAACTCCTTTGAATCAACCGAGAACTTTTGGTTTCTTCTAAGATTCTTGTGCACGTGCCGCATGAAGAAATAAAGGTCAGTCGCAACCTGTGAAAGCTAAAATGGAGATGTATGTTCATGTATGTTTATGATGCAATTGTGATCTAAATGCAATGCAATGTATGAAAGGATATGCTAAATGGCATGAAAATGAGAGGCCAAATTTTGAGGTATTACAATACAGACGAGTATCAGTAGAAACAAACGCTTGACGCATGTTCAGAGATGATGATACGGACGAGTATCAACTGGTTAACAAAGAACACTGACGAGTGTTAATTCTGAGGGGATATTAGTGGTATATACAAGATACGGACGAGTATTTGTATGAGTAGAAAGTAATGGGTGAGTGTTCAACCTGCTGGGGAGAGTATGATACAGACGAGTATCATAAAGGGAAGTGTATAAGTTATATACATGTAAGAGATATTCTGAAGATCTGTGGGGATAAGATGACATGGACGGGTGTCAGAAAAAGTGTATTATAAACAGGTGTTCAGGTAACTATGCTGGGGAGGTAACACGGACGGGTGTTAGAAAGAAGTGTATAGATATATGTAAACATGTGTTGTGAGTGCAAAGGGGACACTTTGGCTTTCTGCCGGGGGTATGACACAGGCGAGTGTCAAGGAGTATCTGTTTGCTCAGGCAATTTAATGGGGGGATGATAACACAGACGGGTGCCAAAAGGAGTATGTATCCGTATCTGTATGGGAAATGTTTTGGCTCTCTGGTGGGGAATTGGGAAATATTCTGTATATTGTTGATGGAATGTCAGCATTTACAAGTGTTCAATTCGACCCATGGCTTGTGATTATGCAATATGTTTGATTTTTGCCGTAATGCTCCGTGTTAGACGGAATGTTACGCTCTATGGGGAAAATATGATGCGAATGCTATGATTATGCAAAGATACCGATCCGGGATTCGGATCCCGGTGTTGTGAAGATTTTTGGCTAATCTGCTTGAAGTGGACATCCCGGCTGGGGATGAGATCATTGGTAGATTTGACATGTATGACTCTTCATGGGGAAGTAGGTCATTGATAAACCTATCTTGGTAATAAGAGACCCAGCTGGGGATCTGTAGAAGATTTCGTTGCTTTGTTGTGAGATCTTCAAGCGTTGTTCTTCCGGATGGAGACTGAATCTCTGCGGGGCTTGTTCCCTGTCTATGTACTTAGCTGGGGAGGAAGAAAGATCACTGAAAGATCCTCCTAGAGATTTCTGTGGGGATCCTGCTGAGGGTGATACTTGACGACTCAGCTGGGGATATGGGCACCTTCTGGTACTGCCCTGAAGGAAGGGTTGGAGAAGTGATGCCTGGCAACTCTGATGGGGAGAAGGCACCTCTTGGTGCTGTTTGGAAGGTGGGCTGAGGAAATAATGATTCGGGCGGCCTATTGGGGAGAAGCTTTCATGCCCCATGCTGCGCTTTGGATACCTGCAAATCCTGTAAAGGAAAAGAAACGCACAAGTACCCCGAGGTATCCCTTATTGGATTCCATCATAGGAGTTTAGACACTCCCGGAAGTAAGCATATTTCCTGTAAGCACGTATTTTTTAGAAGGGAAGCATATGTATTTATGCAATCAATATCTTAATGACATCGGACATTTTTGCAAATGAAAAATAAAATGTACGAGACAAAATATGACTGAAAAATCTGATTTTATTAATTTATGTGCCCTGAATTGGCAAGATACAGCCGAAGGAATAGATCCCCTGAAATGAGGATATTGTTACAAATTGAGAAACAAAAAGTGGTGGCAATGTTGACGACGCTTTAAGGAGCTTCCCTTTTGCTATGACTTGTATGACATTGACGTTCTTCTCATCCTGCTTTTGAAGAAGGCTGATTCTGACCGATGCTCAAACCTTTCAAAGCTTGCCGTTTTTGTAAGTGATACAGACGAATTCAGAGTGCAGTTGTTCGCTTATTCCCTTATTTTGCGTGGATCGCCCTTTCGGGTTTTCAATCCACCGGGATACCCATTTTTGCCTGAGCTGTCCAATGTGGCTTTTCAACTCAGCGGGTGTACATTTTTTTATTTTCCCTTATTTTTGCCCGAGTCTTTTATTCTGTTTCTGACTCGCCGGGATGCCCTATTTTTGCCTGGACTTACATTCTGTTTTTATGTCCAGCGGGTCATTTTATGCGAAGTATTTTTTAACTGCATCTGAATTCACAGGGGACAGGAAGTCTTCACCATCCATAGTACTGAGCATCAGTGCTCCACCGGAGAAAACTTTCTTTACTATGAACGGACCATCGTAATTCGGAGTCCACTTGCCCCTGTGGTCTGTATGAGGAGGGAGGAGTCTTTTCAGCACAAGATCTCCTACTTGGTACTCTCGTAGTCTGACTTTCTGATCGAAGGCTTTCTTCATTCTTTTCTGATATAACTGCCCATGACAAATTGCAGCTAATCTCTTTTCTTCGATCAGATTTAGTTGTTCATATCGGGATCGGACCCATTCTGCTTCACTCAGCTTAACATCCATCAGTACCCGCAAGGAGGGTAATTCAACTTCAACATGTAGGACGGCCTCCATACCATACACAAGTTGATACGGTGTTGCCCCAGTGGATGTTCTGATTGACGTACGGTACCCATGCAAAGCAAATGGTAGCATTTCATGCCAGTCTTTGTAGGTAACTACCATCTTCTGCACAATCTTCTTGATATTCTTATTAGCTGCCTCGACAGTGCCATTCATCTTTGGCCTGTAAGGAGAAGAATTGTGGTGTTGGATCTTGAAGTCCCGGCACAGTTCTGCCATCATTTTATTGTTTAAGTTGGAACCATTATCAGTAATGATTCGTTCGGGCACTCCATACCGACAGATGATATCCCTCTTCAGGAATCTGGCTACCACTTGCCTTGTAACATTTGCACATGAAGCTGCTTCAACCCACTTGGTAAAGTAGTCAATAGCAACCAGGATGAATCTGTGGCCATTTGAAGCGATCGGTTCGATCTTGCCAATCATATCAATGCCCCACATGGCAAAGGGCCACGGTGAAGACATCACATTCAAAGGATTCGGAGGCACATGCACTTTATCCGCGTAAATCTGGCATTTATGGAATTTCCTAGCATAAGCACAACAGTCTGCATCCATCGTGATCCAGTAATAGCCTGACCTTAGTAACTTTTTAGCCATAGCATGTCCTCCTGCATGGGTACCAAAAGATCCTTCATGCACCTCGTGCATCAACAAGTCTGCTTCTGCCTTATCAACACATCTGAGAAGTACCATATCAAAGTTTCTCTTGTATAAGGAACCATCAGTATTCAGGAAGAAACTACCAGCTAGCCTCCTCAAAGTCTTCTTATCATTGGAAGATGCCCCAGGTGGGTATGTCTGATCCTCCAAGAAGCATTTGATGTCGTGGAACCAAGGCTTATCATCTTTAGCAAGGTCTGCTGAGAACACGTATGCTGGTCGATCAAGCCTGGATACTGAGATCCGAGGCACAAAGTTGGCGGCTTGAACTTTGATCATGGATGAAATGGTAGCCAGAGCATCTGCAAACTAATTTTCGTCTCGAGGGATATACTCAAGCTTGATTGTTGTGAAGAAAGTCAACAACCTCCTTGTATAATCCCGATAAGGTATCAGATGATCCTGGTGGGTGTACCATTTGCTGTTGGTTTGATTAATTACCAGAGCTGAATCTCCGAATACAGTCAAAGTCTTGATCCTGAGGTCAATGGCTTCCTCGAGACCCATAATACAAGCTTCGTATTCAGCTTCGTTGTTAGTGCAGTTAAAGGTGAGTTTTGCCGAGAAAGGCATGTGGACTCCCTTAGGTGTAATGAGTACTGCACCAACACCCCGACCATTCATATTAACAGCCCCATCAAACATCATTATCCATTCTTCTTCCGGGTCAGGCCCTTCAGTGTGAATAGGCTCTTCATGATCTTTTACTTTTATGAACATGATGTCTTCATCGGGGAAGTCAAATCTCATTGGCTGGTAATCATTAATGGGTTGCTCAACAAGATAATCAGACAATACACTGCCCTTGATGGCCTTTTGAGATGTGTACTGAATATCATATTCTGTGAGAATCATTTGCCATCTTGCAACCCGTCCGGTAAGTGCTGGCTTCTCAAATATATACTTAACTGGATCCATCTTGGATATCAACAAAGTAGTGTGGGTCAACATATACTGTCTCAGTCGGCGAGCAGCCCACGCTAAAGCACAACAAGTTTTCTCGAGCAGTGAATAACGTTGTTCACAGTCGGTAAAATTTTTGCTTAGGTAGTATATTGCATACTCTTTTCGACCAGACTCGTCATGCTGGCCCAGCACACACCCCATTGACTCTTCTAAAACTGTCAAGTACATGATTAGAGGTCTTCCTTCAACTGGAGGCATAAGGATCGGAGGCTCTTGTAAGTATTCCTTGATTCTGTCAAAAGCCATCTGGCAATCTTCATTCCACCTGACCGTTTGTTCTTTTCTTAACAGTTTGAACAAAGGTTCACAGGTTGCTGTAAGGTGAGATATGAACCGTGAAATGTAGTTCAATCTGCCTAAGAACCCTCGAACTTCTTTTTCTGACTTTGGTGCAGGCATCTCTTGAATGGCTTTAACTTTATCAGGGTCAACTTCAATCCCTTTCTCACTCACAATAAATCCTAGCAGCTTACCGGATCGCACCCCGAATGTGCATTTGTTGGGGTTTAACTTCAATTGGTATTTCCTCAGATGTTTGAATAACTTCAACAGATTTACCAGGTGGTCTTCTTCTGTGAGGGACTTGGCAATCATGTCATCCACATAACATTCAATTTCTTTATGGATCATGTCGTGGAATAATGTTACCATAGCCCATTGATAAGTAGCACCAGCATTCTTCAGTCCAAATGGCATTACCTTATAACAGAATATGCCCCAGGGTGTGATAAAGGTTGTCTTCTCCATATCTTCAGGTGACATCTTGATCTGATTGTACCCTGAAAATCCGTCCATGAAGGAGAACACCGAGAACTGAGCCGTATTATCAACCAATACATCAATGTGAGGTAAAGGGAAGTCATCTTTCGGGCTGGCTCTGTTCAGATCCCGGTAATCCACACACATTCTCACCTTGCCATCCTTCTTAGGCACAGGTACAATATTAGCAACCCACGGTGGATAGCTAGTCACAGCAAGGAAACCGGCGTCCCACTGCTTTTGTACCTCTTCTTTTATCTTCATGGCCATATCTGGGCGAGTACGGCGCAACTTCTGTTTTACTGGCGGGCAGTCCTCTTTCAGTGGCAGCTTGTGCATAACAATATCGGTGTCCAACCCTGGCATGTCCTGATAAGACCAAGCAAAAACATCCACATATTCCCGAAGCATGTCAATCAGTTGCTCCTTCACTGAATCTCGTAAGCAGGCCCCGATCTTGACTTCTTTCACTTCTTCTTCTGTACCAAGGTTAACCGTTTCGACCTCCTCCTGATGAGGAGTGATAACCTTCTCCTCTTGCCTTAACAACCTAGCTAGCTCTTCAGGTAGCTCATAATCTTCTTCAACCCCTTCATCAGCTTGATTGATTGGATTATCAAAGTCATACGAAGTCATAGCAATGTTGTTGTCGGTGCAGTCTGGAGGGCACTTTCTGCAAGGGTTTAGATTTGTTCATTTTAGTGATCGGTTTTATTTTATTTAGAAAAAGTGAAAAATGAAGTTATTTATTTTGAAAAACATTGCCATTTTATTTTTGTACAAAAAGTGAAAAATGAAAAACAGTGAGCGAAAAAAGAAAAGACTCATTTGCAAAAGATGTCCTGATATTCATTAATTTAATCTTTGCACAAAATACAAGATGGCCCGATTACAAAATAAGTCTTGACATCTTGGGCAAGATGCAGGACTTGATGCATGCTTTAAAATACAGGAAATAATAATTACTCTGCAGGAGTAACCCTTATAATTTCCTGGGAAGACCAGTTTGAGACATGGCTCCCCGGGGTCCTTGGACGTATCCATCTCTCCAGGTTGCGCTCATCTTCTGACTCATCTTCCAAGTTGTTCACAGCATCCGGGGTGAGCATCCCCCCTCTGACAAAATTGGGCTCTTTTGCAGCCTTTGGTTGATCTTGTTGAGTTGGTCTGTAAACCAACCCAAATCTGTCTTCCTTCTTTTCCATGGGCAGCAGCTTGCCCCAGCCTCGGGCGGTACCCTCCTCAACATCCTTCCTGGCTTGCTGATAAGATGTCATGGAAGTTCCCAATACAGCAGATGCTTCATTAATGTTTAGGGCCTCAAACCCCTGGCTCATGGTTTCATGGATTTCTCCGTCAATTTCTATGTACTTATACGTAGCCAGCTGGCTAACAAAGATGTCCTCTTCCCCACAGATGGTGATGATCTGGCCTTCCCACTCGAATTTCAACTTTTGGTGAAGGGTAGACGTAACAGCGCCAGCGGCGTGGATCCAGGGTCTACCCAACAGACAGCTGTAGGCCGGCTGAATGTCCATCACATAGAAGGTAGTTTTAAAAGTCTGCGGGCCAATCAACACAGGCAGATCAATCTCCCCAAGCACTGATATTTTAGAGCCATCAAATGCTCTCACCACCAAATTACTCGGACGCAGTGCCAAGCCATCATATTCCAGCTTTACTAAGGCTTTCTTTGGTAGAACATTGAGTGATGACCCAGTGTCCACCAGCACATGAGATAGAACAGCACCCTTGCATTCCAAGGTGATATACAAATCCTTGTTGTGGTTACGTCCCTCAGTTGTTAAGTCAGCATTGGTAAAGCCCAGTCCATGACTGGTGTTGACATTTGCCACCACAGTTTCTAGCTGATTAACAGTAATCTCCTCTGGCACGTATGCTGCGTGTAAGACTTTCAATAATTCATTCTTGTGAGCTTCAGAACACATCAACAGTGATAATATGGAGATTTTTGAGGGAGTTTGGTGAAGCTGATCCACCACCTTGTAATCACTTCGCTTTATGATTCTCATGAACTCGTCTACATCTTGTTCAAAAGATGTCTTCTGAGTTTCTTTGACAGTCGGCTCTTCAGGTACCACACTCTTTCCCTTTGCTTTGGCAGCAGTTTCTGCCTCGGCATTAGGTCTTTGCACTTGTGAGGCAAAAAGGCGTCCGCTTCTGGTGAAGCCTCCGCCTCCCCCAACATTATCAATTTGTGGAGAAGAGGTTGATGAATCCAGAGTGATTTTCTCCCCGTTGCAGTAAAGATCAGAGCCATAATGCCAAGGTATGGCATTACTACTTTCATAAGGAACGGGTCCAGGCACCGTAATGGTAACTGGACTGAATGCTGCAGAGGAGGGTACTGCAATGGTGTGCGGATCATAGTAAATTGTGACTGGTGATCTGGTAGGAGGTGCCTTGGTTTGTTGTTGGAAATTGCTGCTGGGTGGAACACTTGATGGATCATAGTAGATTGTAACTGCTGAGACATCTTCATTAATTTTTGCTGGTGTTGTAGAAGATTCTGCTGAATAAATGGATGCTGATGTTGTAGAAGAAAGGGTCGTTGATATTTGACTCGTTGAAGTGATGGAAGGAGCCATTGCTGATGATATTGATGAATCGGTAGGAATGATTGTTGCTGCTGTTGTAGAAGAATCAGGAGTTGTTGTTAAAGGAATTGCTGGATTTGTAGGCGCCGTTGTTGAGATCTGAAGGATTCCATCCTTGATAAGACCATCTATGCCGCTTCTCAAGTTATCACACCCGTTGACTGCAATGTTGCAATACCCACAACCGAGTTCACACCCGGGGAACACTTGGCATTCTAGAAGCTGAGTTTTAATTTCGACCAAAGGTGTTCGAATTTGTGTAACACTGGTGATCAAAGTAACTGGTTTGTCTTCCTCAATGGCATTAATCCTCGGCCCACCATGATTAGGAATATGATTTTTGTTGACATTAGGGGGAGGTGAAAAGTTGAGGGCTTTAGAATCCACCAGATCTTGGACTTTCATTTGCAATGCCCTGCATTTTTCAGTATTGTGCCCCGGTGCGTTGGAGTGGAAAGCACATCTGGCGTTGACATCATAATTCCTTTGGAGATTGAGGGGATCTGGAGGTGCCAATGTCCTTAACTCAACAAGGTTGAGCTTCAGGAGTTGTGGCAAAAGTGCAGCATATGGCATGGGAATAGGATCAATCACCCTGTTTTCCTGTGATGGTCTTTGTTGGAATGGACGCTGTTGTTGACTGTTGTTGTTGTTGTAGGTTCTCTGTTGCGGATACTGAACTTGCTATTGATAGTGTGGTTGTTGTTTTTGTTGATATGTTGGTTGCTGAGGAATCGAAGCTGGAATTGTGACAGCTGCTACTGATCTGTGGACATACTGAGGTCTGCTCCTGCTAGCATGAATGGCATTTGTCTCATTGGTCCTTCGGGGTCCCACAAAAGGCTTCCTGGGATTACTGGATGAGCTTGCACCATTATCAAAAATCTTACCCATCTTCAACAGACTTTCAATCCTTTCACCAGCTATGACAACATCAGCAAAGCTGGTGGAGGAAAAGGCAGCCAGTCTATCAATATATGTCCCTTGTAGAGTATTCATGAACATGTCGGCCATTTCTCTTTCTGACATAGGTGGTTGGACAGCAGCAGCAAGCTGTCTCCACCTTTGGGCATATTCCCTGAAGCTTTCTCTGGAAGACTGGGACATTCCCATTAGGAGGGTTCTGTTGGGAGCCATGTCCAGGTTGTATTGATACTGCCTGATGAAGGCTTCAGCTAAGTCCTTCCAGCATCTAATGGTAGCTCTGGTCAAGTGTGAATACCACTCTCTTTAAGCCCCAATTAGATTGTCTTCAAAGTAGAACATCCATAGCTTCTCATCCATGGTATATGCATTAAGTCTCCCCAGAAAAGACTGTAGGTGAGTTCGTGGACAAGAGGTTCCATTGTATTTCTCAAAGCACGGGGGTTTGAATTTGTGGGGAATTCTCACCCCATCCACCAGCCCCATGTCCATCACATCGAAGCCCAAGGAATTCTGAGACTCCAGAGATCTCAACTTCTCAGCAATCTCATCTAACCTCCTGTCATAGACTTCATCTCCAGCTCCCATAATAGTAAACTGCTCTTCCTGAGGATCTTCTTGCAAGATCCTACCTACGGCAGTGTTACCTTGCACATTTCTCGGGATATTGGCTTCCGGATCCAAATGAGGTCCAAATACTGGTGGATCAACATGAGGCTGACCCCTCTCATTGTTGCTAGTTCCTCCAGTGCCAGGATGAGGTTCCTCGGGGGTTTGTCTTTCTACCAATGCCCTTAACCTTTCTTGGCTCTGGGCTAAGCCAGTCATTACATTCATGAATTGGGTCATTTGGTTTCTCATCTCCACTCTCTCATTAGCCATCTGAGTTCTGACCTCAGTCAGGTCCTGCTGTACTTGCTCCATCTGGATACCAGGAAGGTTGTTGCGAGTAGGGTACCGGTGCGTACGGTTGACAGGGAACACTCTTCTGCGAGCAATATTTCCTGAAATCACAACAAAGTTAGAAACAATAAAAACAAAACCTACAAAACAAAACACAAAGTTAGTATGCAATGCAGTATGTTTATTTGTTTTCCAAGGTATCCGGCCTGGTTCTTGGTTTTGACCTTTCCAGACCCTGAGGGAGATGCTTGATGTTGTTGAGGAAAGAAACCCAATGAAAGCAAACTGATATATTACAAATGATAAGCAAATACATAGTTTGTTCTACAACACATGCCCCTTGAGGGTCAAAATACAAAAGAAAGAGAAAATTACATCAAATGGAAATGAACAACAACAAAGAAGTCAAACATCTAGCCCAAACTCATCCTCCTTGACCTCTTTCAGGAGAGCCTCAGTCACTGGACCAGCTGGGTGCTCTGTAATGGTCCTAATGAGGAGGTTCATGGTGGCAATGGCAGTGGTCAGCTTCTTGTGCCTATCCTGGTCTTTTGACCTCTTCAATCCAGCTCTGAGCTTCAACTCTGAAATCTCCTTCTGGGCTGCCAACAAAGCTTCCTGTTGCTTCTTTTCATTGGCCTCTAACTGTTCAATCTTGGCTTGAGTCCTCTGATCTTCTTGTGTCCGGGCTTCAGTGATCTTGACCCACCTAGCCTGACTCTCTTGCAGATAAAGCTCAGTCCTAGCCTGCTGAAATTTGGCTTCTTTACAAGCATTCTTCAATATTTGCTCCCCAGCTCTTGCTTTCTTGATGTAGTCTTCTGTCTTCTCAATTTTGGCCAGATGCTCCACCTTAAGCTTTTCCAACCTCTCAATGTCCAGGCGACCATCACTCCTTTCCCAAAGGGTTTTCTTCAAAGCCTGAGACAGATTCTCATTCCTTTCCTTCAACTTCTCAAATTCTTCTAGGCTGACAGTTGCTGGAGGTGGTACTGATGAGGGTCCAGGTATGTCCTCAGTGGTGAAAGGCATTCCAGTGATTTGAGCTCTAGTACGGGACCAATCATAGTACTGAGCTGAGGCAACATTATTACACCTCCCCAGAATAGCCATCCCCTTTGTCTGGATGTTGTCCCAAGCCCAGGATGCTTGTCTGACAGCAGCTAGATTAGGTTTTATTTCACAATACAGGGTCTCAGCTAAATCTTGCACTCTGGGAGGGTGAACCAAAGCATATCCCAGTTGTCTCTTAAACAACAAAGGATTGTAGTTGATGCAACCCTTCACTCCTATCAGAGGCACATTTGGGTATTGTCCACAGCTGGTAATAATGTCCTTGCCCTTGGTGCTCTGGGTGCACCATCTAATATCATCTGAAGTCAAAGCAATGAGCCTCTTAGCCCAATTCTTCTGTTAGTGAGGGTTCAGGAAGGCATCTGACCTGGGCATGTGCCTGAGAAGCCAATTGTAAAACAAAGGAGCACACCATCTCACCAACTTCCCCCTTTGTTTCTCATTCCTCTGATGAATGGAGTAGTAGAAATCTCCTAGTAATGTGGGTACTGGGTTCTTCAGAAGAAAAAGGTGAATGGCATTCTTGCTGATGAATTTGGGCTCATTTGCAAATAGTATCACCCCATATATGCTGAGGGCTAACAGTGCACAAACTGCCTTCCACTCTCCCAAGGAGGCCTTCAGGATGGCCTGAGAGATCAAGAAGTCTAGGTGCAAACCAGGGATCCCAGCTTTTGTTGTCATACTTTGCTCAATCAAGGAAGGTTCCAGGTATAATGCTTTTGCCACTTCTCCATGGCTGGGAAAAGGCATTTCTGGGTTGAAGGGGATTCTACCTCTGATAGGTACTCCAATCAATGATGAAAATTCTTCTAGTAAAGGCCCTAGCTGAAAGTCTGGGAATGTAAAGCATCTCAAAGGAGGGTCATAGAACTGTAAGCATGTGTGGATCATGCTCCTCTGAGAAGGGTCTAGGTCCATGACCATATCCAGGATACCTCCATAATGTTCTCTGAATAATGGGATGTGGTCAGGGGTGATAAGTGACTGGACCTGTCTGATGCCAGTCAGCACAGGCTCAAAGAAATGGTAGGATATGTTGCTCTTCCTGGGAGTAGCCATGAATGCTGATGAAGAGCTGAAGATAAGTGTTGATGAAGATCAAGACTGATACTGGAGATGAGCCACTGATAGGCTGATGCTGGTGATGATGAAGATGACTGAAGCAACCAACTAATGAAGATAGCTGAAGCAGATAACTGATGAAACAGAGGTCTATGCAGATGAAGGGGTCAAAACCAAGCCAGATATAATGTAGATACCCTAAAAAACAAATAAACAAATGTTAAATGATGCAAATGATGAGTATGCAAATGATATGCAAGGGTTTGTGATCAAGCTGGATCTGATTATCTGTCTTGATATAAGCCCATATATGTTCAAAGAAGGTCCAGATGAAGGTATAGAAATCTAGTAACCAAGGTGGGGGATTCAAAAAAAATTGACATGTCCAGGGTTAATCACAAGAACTTTCCAAAATGAGGTACTCTTATATCAAACAAAACAAGGTATGATGTGGCTAAGGGTACCTGCAAACCTGTAAACAGCCCAACCCCCTCACATGTAGTGTTCTAGAACAAGGATCCTCAGACTTGGATCAGTTATGAGAAGTGTAAACACTTCTAACCCAGAGGTACAATGTTTACAATAACCATAAAAGATCCTCCTCTAATTCACCTCAGTTTCTGAAGGTCATAATAAAGGTCATCCAGACTTAGCAGGCTTCCCAGATAGCCCCAGCACTACAGGAAATTCGTAGCACAGAGTTCTCAAGAAGAAACCCACATCTGAACCGTGTTTCATATTCTCGCACCAGACCGAAGTGGAATGGGAAAGAACATGAACCACTCTAGCCTAGGTGTCACTTAGGTCCCAGGTATAGGACCTTAAACTCTCAATGAAACCCCACCCACCAAAACAGAAACTAGATCCAGCAATGATAATGACAGTATGATGTATAAAACTGTAATAAAGCAATAAACAAGACTGTACATAAAGCAATAAAACAAATATACAAACACATATAGCACATAACACCCCAGTAAACATAAATCAAACAAGTGCTAGGAGGAACCCACAAAAAGAACCAGAAGCCCTGGTTACAGTATAAGGGTCCCCAGAAGAGTCGCCAAGCTGTCGCTCCCACCAAATGAGGCCAAGTCAAATGGGGTACAGACGCGAACGGTCGGCGAAAGGAGAAAGAATGAATAGAGTCGCCAGCTAAGCATTTTTATCCCGAAGGAAAGGTAATGCTGCATAAACCTAAGAAAAGATATGGATAAGACGGTTGCGAACCAGAGAGACTAAGAAAGGGGGTTGGTTACAACCTGGGAAGGTATTAGCACCCAGATTGTCCGCCGTACTCGACGGGATCCACGCTTGAAAGATTTGTGTTTTAAAGGGGATAGTGTCAGTGCAATTTGTGTACCAAGGCTGGAAAAGAGTGCAAGTGTCAGTGTAGAAGAAATGTGAAGTGAAGTATGAGAGTGTCAGTGTAAGAACAAGAGTGAAATGCTCAAGATGATGAGGCTTAAAGAATAATGCTGTAAGGAGGGGGAATATACAGAGACTTTCGTTCGATAACTGTTAAGTTATGGCTACGTATCCTCTCGTGCAATGAGGAAGTCAGAACACCGTAGTTCGACTCAAAGAGACTAAAAGATAAATTGACTTGTGAACTGCTTACTTGTCTATGCTCAAGTGTATGACCTGTCTGGCTCAGGTGCAAACTGTCTTGCATTAGACGGAAGAAGCAAGTTCTCGTTTGTGAGTGAAGATGATGAGAAAAGAATCCCGGAGGAGACGATTATTATTTGTTTTTGATGTTTTCAGTTTTTTATTGCTTTTTGACATTTGTCATAAGCAAATGAGCTTAAGCCTAAACCAATGGGTTAGCAAACTCATCACATCTTCCCTATGATTAGGGGTGATGAGAATGCCTTAAGTATGAAGAAACACCTCACACTTAATCACCATGATGTAGGATTAAGATCATTAACCTACTTGTATTTACTTAGATGTTTTTGGAGTTTTTTGTTTAGTGTTAAGTAATGAGTTTAAGCCATAATCAAGGATTTAATGGACCCATTACACCATCCTAATAGAAGGATAATAGATGAGAACATTTAAGCTGAGAAAGGCTCCTCAACTTAATCCATGATTAGGGATTAACCTCATGACAAAACAAAGCCTTTATTAAAATGTATTTTAGTTAATGACAAGATTAAGAAGTGGATTTTATGGTCTGTAAGACAACTTGAGGGGGACTTGTCCATTAACACTAGGGTTAGTCCTTCTTAACCAATTAAGGAAGAATTAGAACCCTAATGCAAGGCCCAAGTTACAAGCTTGATGTCTTAGTGATTATTAGATGGATTGATTAAAGGATTTAAACACATTAAGGGTTTAACACTTAGGATTAAAGTTATACACTCCATCCTAATAGAAGGATACAGACATAAGCTTAATCACAAAGCCTTAAAACCTTTAAGGTTTAGTCCTTGATTATGAGGTGAGAAGAGAAGACTCAAAGATGACACAAAGGCAAAACTAAATGGGGAACTAGTAAAGCCCTAATTGTTATCATGCTTGGAGATCCTAGGGTTTATGAGGCTTAAGAGAGAAAGAATCTTCAAGGAGCCACCAGGGAGAGAAGCAAATGAAAGGAGAAAGAAATAGAGAGAAGCAAGACAACTTGCTTCACTTAAGAAGACAAGTTGCTTGAAGGAAGAAATTAAGAGATGAACATGAATGAGTAAGCCCACTCCAATACACATACAAAATGCAGCAATGGTGCAAGAGAGATGAAAATAAATTGTGAGAAGTGAAGGCAAATTCACTTCTCAAAACAACTTACCACCTGAAAAGTTAGCAAAAGGAATGAAATGCAATGCAAATGAGATGAGATGTCATGATGCAAGACAAAGTCAGAAGCATATTCATGATGTTAATGATTCTAAGAGATGATGCAAACACCTGACAAGAGATGAGAGAGATCAAACAAGCATAAGGATGCAAATGAGGCATGCTTTGAACCATAAAGATTCATGAATGTTTATGAAATGAAATGAACATACAACATGGCAAAGGAATTATGCAATGCTCAAACATGATTCTAATATATCCTAAGATGTATTATGAATCATGTGGATGCATAAAATGTCATGGCAAGTCATTGAATGCAAGAACATGTGAGATGAATGCAAAGGAAGGCAAAAATTAGGGTTTATGAACAACATGCAACACAAAATTCAAAATCAGAAGAAAATGATGTGATAAAAAATTGAAAATGGGATTAAAGGAACCCTAACCCTACACAAGTTCACTGCCCAAAGGAGGGGACCTGAGTCTTAACCTAATGGGAGTTATGATTTTTCTAAGTCAACTAGGGTTTCAAGGCACCTCACAATGGAAAATGCAAAACAAATTGAAAATGGAAGATCAAATCAAACCAATTTTAACCTATAAACTACATGCCATGAAGGATGCAATGCAAAAAGAACCATCATCAAACTCTCAATGGTTAGGCAGAATGGATTTTTCAAAGTTTGAACAAAAATATTGCCTTTAAATGAATTTAATTCCAATGAAAATTGTCAAAATGCATCAAGAACCAAAAAGAAATTTGTTTTGAGAGTTTGATAATATTTCTAAATGTTTTGAAATGCAATGTGAATTTTTTGATGATTTTTAAATACCTAAATGCATTTTTAATTAATTAATTTTCATTAACTAATTAAAAATAAACATTTAAATGATTTAAAAATTATTTTTAATGCAAAAAATAAAAATAAAAATATTTTTGGGTTCTGAAAAATAATGAAATGCTTGACAAAAATTTTTAGAATTTTTAAATGTGTTTTGCTATTTTAAATAATTCGTAAAAGATAAAACAAATAAAAATGAAATAAAAATTGAATTTATGAGAAGTCAACAGATCCTGAGGCTGAGGTTTAAATGGTTTTGGAGGGAGTTGACTGGCGCCAGATCCAGTGGCCCAGATTCAAACTGGCTGGATTAAATTAAATTAAATTAATTAATCTAATTAATTATGATTAGGGTTTTAATGAAAGATCTGGTCCATTCAAACGCGCGGGAGTCAACGCAAGTCAAACAGATCCACGGTCCAAATTCAAACTGAGCCCTAATCCTCATTAATGCGGTAATGACTTTCAGGTGGCCGGAAATGACCTCCGGTCATCTTCTCTGGCCACACCTCTCCCTGAAAATTGCTAACTTCTTCCCTAGGCTTCTAAAATCCAATCTCTCTGCCCAGAAATGATCCCCATACATCATACATCAAGAATCAACAAACAAACAACATTTAAAACACATCAAAAGTGAGAATCGAATCAAAACAGTTCTAGGTCAAAAAATTTCAGAACACGAATACATACTTATTTCTCAACCATTTTCAAAACAAAACACATCAACATGATCAGTGAAGCATAAAGAATCATTTAGTAACTTAAAAACAAGTTTCTGGAAAAATTGTTCTTGAGCTCACCTGAACTGGAGCTTTGATCTTTAGAACTTTTTGGCTGCTTCTTTGATCCAAAATGCCTCTAATGAACCTCCTGAAAAGCTTGCAATGCTTGGTTGGAATTTCTTTTGGCTGGTTTGAGAGATTGATGAAGTTCTGTTCAGGAGGGGTGGAAAATCGTGTTTCTGCTTGGGGTGGTTTCAGGGACAAATGAGGATTGGGAAATGATCAGAGGAACATGGTGAATGGTTTTGTGAAGTTTGTTTTGAGGTTTGAAGCCTGTGTGATGAGTTTCGAAACAAAATGCATAAGAGGTGAGTTTTGAGGATGCTGACTTGTGGGAGAGATTAGGCTGTGTTGTATGTTGTGTTGAGTTCCTTTTGGTACATGTATCAAGGTTGGATAGGTCAGAGAGTTGTTGCTGGCCTAGCTTGATTGGTATGGGCCATTTTGCATAAAGTCAATGTTAGGTGTACTTGAGGTATGGGCAAGTGGGAGGCTGTGATAGGGGCATGGCTTGGTTCAGCTGAGATCATGGATTGCTCATGGATCAGATTTTGTGAGCTATAACAAGTAGAGGCATGGTTTCATGAGCTTTTGCAAATTGGTACAACTTTGGCCCCTTTGTGATTTCTTAATGATCAAGGCATGAAAATGAGCAATTCCTTGGTGCATTCTGAATTTTAGGTCATGGTTTTTGTTTGTGTGATGCATAGAAGTCCATTTGAAGTCACATTTTGCCTTGGCATGAGTTTTTGCAACTTTGCCTCTTTGGTGTAAAACTTGAAATTATGTGATTTTATCCAACTTTGGCAAGCCATAACTTTTGATCCAAAATGAATTAGAATGAGTTCTTGTACTTTTTGAAAATGGGAGGATCCATTCTACAACTTTCATGACCAAAGTTTTCTCATTTGAAGCATTTTTGAATCAATTTGAGGAGGTTGAAAAACTTTCCCAAAATAGCAAGTTTACATTACAAGTCACTTTCCCAAAAAGGCAATTTTGCAAATGGCTTGAAATTTTCCAATTTTGTGAACTTCTAACACATTCTATGATCAAATAAAGATCATACATATTCAAAATGATGGAGAACACCCTTTGGTTGGGTCATTGGGGGCCTTAGATGCCCTGATCTTACACTAACTTGCTCAAGAAGTCATCCTTTGATCAGATGCCTTCCCCATGGAATTTCTTCATGAAAAATGATATGCATGATCCTCATAACATATAGAGACAAATAGAATCAAGAATGACCAAAAAATTTGGAGTTATGGCCTCTGAAACCAAAACCCTAATTTTAGGTCATCTGTGCAGTTAAACCTGGCTCTGCCTCCATGCCTTTCTCAATTCTTGTGATTCTTTGACTTCCTTGGCCTTGTGAGGTCATAATGTGATGCTTGAACATACATGTACCCCTTTGAAATGATTGATGACCTTTGGAGTGGCTCAAATAGCTCAGGGATGGCTCAGATCACAAACCCTAGATGCAGATGACTTTGAACCACTGAGGTGGATCAAAAATGCAATATGAGATGATATGATTGAACTTATGCCAATGAAAAGATCACAAGCCATGGTGAAATGATTGAGGGCAAATTTGGGGTGTTTACAGAAATCAACAAGTTTATACTCGATTGGAGAGTGAGAATCAACAAGTTTATACTCTTTTTAGGAATGAGAAAATCAATGGAAGACTGATTCCTTAACATGAATACCACTGCCATTATGCTCGGAGTTAGAGATGCTTCTATTGAACATATATCTGACACAGTGGTAAACTGTGTCAAGTTGATAATCTTTCGAGAAAAGGCATGAAAAACTGCTTGGGGATTCTTGAAGAAGGTTGCCCCAAATTGATTGTCTGATGAAGGTAAACTGATAATGGCTTCAGTTCTTGACTACTGCCAAGAAAAAATGATCATGGCTTCAATTATTGAAATGACTATTGAAAAAGCTAAACCCAATATGAAACTTGAAGAGACCTTCTGGTTAACTAAATCTGAGAATAACTTGCACTGAGCAACAAATCTTGAACCACAGGATCTGGAAGGAACCTGCCCCTGATAAGATAACTAACCAAGTTTCTCTATTGTTTGAAATTCCTTGATGAGTAAAGTTTGTATGCAAATAAAAAATGTTTATACAAACATGGTAATTTTAATGCACAGTTCATGCAAATTTTGAAAGAAAAAACATTTTTGGAATGATATTATTGATGTAAAGTAAATGAAAAACTTGTTAAAACACGGCGGTTTAGGAAACAAATGAAAGAGGAAGCAAAGCTAAGAAATAAATGATTGGTAACTTGGGAGTCAGTTTAAGCAACCTTGATGTAGTATGCATTTCAAAAGAAACCTGGCTTCAATTAGATCTTTTGAAGGTCGTAACGTGGTTTGGTTCATGGTTTTCGAAGCAAAGGATATAGGCTCAAAGTTTATTTGTACCCAACCTATTCTTCGTGACGATATACAACCCTACATTAAATTAATTCAACTTATGCATTCATGTTCCAACGAATTTGGATTTGCACAAATGAAGATGGTTCATAAGCCAAAGGATTTTTAGATAGCAATCACCTCTTCCTTTTGTTATTTTTGGTGAGGAATTTGGTCAACTCATCTTGTTTTTGTTGAGGATTTGTAAACACCCCAAATTTTCCCTCACTAATTTCACACCATGGCTTGTGATCTTTCATACTTGCATTAGTTCAATCATATCATATCATGTGCATTTTTGCTTCACTGCATTGGTTCAAGTTCATCTGCATCTAGGGTTTGTGATCTGAGCAATCCAAGATCCATCTGAGCCACTCCAAAGGTATTCAATCATCTAAAGAGGGTCCATGTGTGTTCAATCATCAAATTTTATCCTCCAAAGATCAAGGAAGTGAGAAAATCAAAAGAACTGGCAAAGCATGGAAGCAGAGCTAGGGCTTAACTGCACAAATGACCTGAAATTGGGGTTTTGGTTTCAGAGGCCATAACTCCAAATTTTTTGGTCATTCTTGTTTCTATTGGTCTCAATATGTTATAAGGATCATACATACCATGTTTGATGAAGAAATTCATTGTGGAGGTCATCTGATCACTGGGTAACTTCTTGAGCAAGTTAGAACCAAATCAGGGCATCTGAGGCCCCCCAACATGGAACCAAAGTGGATTTTTCATAAAATTGAAGTTATATGGTCTTTATTTGATCTTTGAAGTGTTTATAAGTTCACAAATTTGAAGAAAAAGTGAGCTAAACCAAAAGTTGCCAAAAATGGAAATGACTTGTAATGTAAACTTTCCATTTTGGGAAAGTTTTTCAACCTCCTCTTTCTCAAACAAAAATGCTTCAAATGAAAAATTATTGGTCATGAAAGTTGTAGATTGGATCATTCCCTTTTCAAAAAGTACAAGAGCAAGATCTAATTCATTTTTGAACTCAAGTTATGGCTTTCCAAAGTTGGCAAAAATCACATAATTTCATGTTTCATGCCAAAGAGGGATTTTTGCAATTTCAAGTTTCAAGCTTCTTAATGACTTCTAATGCACTCCAATACATCATATTATGATCACACAACACATTTGGACCAAAATTGTGCCTTGGATCACAAGAAACCATGGGCCATTTTTCACAAAATTCCAAAGAGGGAAATATGCCAGAACATTGGAAACTCTTGATCAAGGCCATCCAACTCACAAAATCTGATCCAAAGGCCTTCCTTGATCCAAGCTGAAGCAAGACAAGCCCTAAGATCTTCTATGACCCGAGCCATGCCTATGGTACATAAAATCTTGACTTTTTGAATTTTCACCCATACCAATCAAGCTGTGACATTACCAACTCTCTGGCCAATCAACATACATTATGTGGACCTCATGGACCTAAAAGAACACCACACACAAGCCTGATCTCTCCCACAACTCAGCATTCACAAAACTTACAAAAACCTTCCCTTCTCCGATTCTCTCAATCCAGCCATCAAACTTCAAATTTTTCTTCACCAACAAGTCACACATCATCCATAGAACAAGAATCAACCATTAAAATAGCCTGAAACCTCACATACACAAACCTCAAATTCTGCTACACCAGAACTGGAACCTTCAAACTAGCCACCATCAAAGGTTTTGAAGCATTCCATTAGCCTCAAGAGGATCAGAGGAGACTTTTTGCACGAAGGAGAGGCCCTGAAAGCTCACATTTGTAGTTCATCATCTCAGGTAACCTCAAGAACAAAACTTTTCAGAGCTTATATTTTTTGTTACAAAATGAAAATATATGTTATGGGGATCACACTGATGCTTTTAGAATTGGAAATGATGAAGAAATGACCATTTTATGACCTTCTGAAATTTTGCCCGTGAAAATGATTTGGTTCGATTCTCCTTGTTCATGTGTTGTAAATGATGTTTGAAGGTTGATTTAAGTTTAGTTTGGGTAGGGGATCATTTCTGGGCAATTAATTTGAGATGGGGTGACCTGTAGAGAGACTTAGGGTTTTTGTATCGCTGGAGAAGATGACCGGAGCTCCCCTCCAGTCACCTGAAAGTAATTAACCCTAATTAGGGTTTAAGTGCCAAATTTAATGTGGACCCTTGGATGCGTGTTTTAGTTAGTGGATGGATGGCCCAGATTAGTTCGTTAGCCCTAATTCCCAATTTATTAAGTAAATCACAATTAATTAGCCAGAAGCAATCCAGGCCCTTAAAAAACGCGCCAGTCAACCAAAAACTCCCAACTTTGAATCTGGAGCCTTGGATCTGCTTACTTTCCATTTATTTCATTTTTATTTCACATTTTTCTTATTTATTTTGTACGAATTTTTAAAAATAATAAAAATCATCAAAAAATTCTGAAATTTTTTAACAAACATTTTATTAATTTTCAGAAACCAAATATATTTTTATTCTTATTTTTTGCATTAAAAAGGTATTTTTAAATCATTTAATTGTTTTATTTAATTAATTAATGAAAATTAATTAATTAAAAATACATTTAAGTTTTTAAAAATCACCAAAAAAATCAGAGATCATTCTTAGACATTTAGAAGCACTTACAAACTCACCATACAAATTTCTTTTTGGTTTTGATCATGCTTTGACAATTTTTAATGAATTAGGGTTCTTAAAATTGTTCATTTTCTAACCCTAACTTCAAAAATTCATAACTTTTAAACCAAGTTGAGTTTGTGAATGGTTCTTTTTGCATTGTTCTATGCATGTCTTCTAGCATCCAAAAACATTTTTGTTTCATTTTTATCTTTCATTTTCAATTTGTTTGGCATTTTACATTGAGAATCACCCTTAAAACCCTAGAAAACTTAGAAAAATCATAAGTCCCTTAGGGTTAAGAGTTAGGTCTCCTCCTTTGGGGTGTGAAATCACATGGGGTTAGGGTTCTCTTGATTGCATTTTCAATTTTTTATCTTGTCATTTGCTTCTGTTTTTTAGTTTTGCATCTCATGTTGCTTGAAAACCCTAATTTCTCATCTTTATTTGCATACCTCTTGCATATGCTTACATTCATGAACTTGCCATGACATTCTCTGCATCCACATGACATATAAGACATCTTAGGACACATTTGAATCATGTTTGATCATTGCATCATCCATTTGCCTTGTTATGCATTCATTTCATTTCATGTGCATTCATGTGCTTTCATGCTTCTTTCATGCTTCATTTGCATCCTCATTACTTGTATGATCATTCACATATCTTGCCATACATTTTCATCATCTCATAGCATCATTTACATCATAAATATGCTTCTGGTTTTGGTTTGCATCCTTTCATTCATTTCATTTCATTTCCTTTTGCTAACTTGTCAGGTGGTAAGTACTTTGAGAAGTGAATTTGCCTTAACTTCTCACAATCTCTTGTCACCTCTCTTATGCATTCATTGCTGCATTTTGTATTTGTATTAGAGTGAGCTTGCTCATTCATGTTCCTTCTTCACTCTCTTCCTTCAAGCAACTTATCTTCTTAAGTGAAGTTAAGTTGACTTGTTTCTTCTGCTTCTCCTCCTTTCATTTGCTTCTTCCTTGGTGGCTCTTCTTGAAGATCTCTTACAAGCCTCATAAACCCTAGGAATACCCAAGCATTATAACAATTAGGGTTTGATTAATCCCCCCATTAGTTTTACCTTTGTGTCATCTTTTGTGTCTTCTCTTCTTATCTCATAATCAGGGACTAAACCTTCAAGGTTTTAAGGCTTTGTGATTAAGGTTATGCCTGCATCCTTCTCTTAGGATGGAGTGTATAACATCAATCCTAAGTGTTAAACCCTTAATGTGTTTAAATCCTTTAATCAATCCATCTAATAATTACTAAGACAATAAGCTTGTAACTTGGGCCTTGCATTAGGGGTTCTAATTCTTCCTTAATTGGTTAAGAAGGACTAACCCTAGTGTTAATGGACAAGTCCCCCTCAAGTTGTCTTACAAACCATACAATTCACTTCTTAACCTCACCATTAACTAAAATCCACTTTAATAAAGGCTTTGTTATGTCATGAGGTTAATCCCTAATCATGGATTAAGTTGAGGTATCTTCCTCAGCTTAAATGTTCTCATCTATTATCCTTCTATTAGGATGGTGTAATGAGTCCATTAAATCCTTGATTATGGCTTAAACTCATTACTTAACACTAAACAAAAACTCCAAAAAACATCTAAATAATCACAAGTAGGTTAATGATCTTAATCCTACATCATGGTGATTAAGAATGAGGTGTTTACTTCATACTTAAGGTATTCTCATTACCCCTAATCAGAGGGAGGATGTGATGAGTTTACTAACCCTTGGTTTAGGCTTAAGCTCATTTTCTTATGACAAACACAAAAATCAATAAAAGATTGAAAACCCAATAAAACAAACAATAATCGTCTCCTCCGGGATTCTTTTCTCACCTCATTCACTCATAAACGAGAACTCGCTTCTTCCGTCTAATGCAAGACAATTTGCACCTGAGCCAGACAGGTCATACACTTGAGCATAGGAAATTAAGCAGTTCATCAGTCAATTTATCTTTCAATTTCTTTGAGTCGAACTACGGTGTTCTGACTTCCTCATTGCACGAGAGGATACGTAGGCATAACTTAACAGTTATCGAACAAAAAGTCTCTGTATATTCCCCCTCTTCCAGCTTTATTCTTATAAGCCTCATTGTCCTGAGCATTGCATTCTGTTCTTGCATTGACACTCCTTTACTTCATTTCACATCTCTTTTGCACTGACACTTGTATTCTTTTGCAGCTTTTTGCACATAGAATAGCACTGACACTACCCCTTTAAACACAAACTTTCAAGCAAGGATCCCGTCGAGTACGACGGACAATCTGGGTGCTAATACCTTCCCAGGTTGTAACCAACCCCCTTTCTCAGTTTCTCTGGTTCGCGACCGTCTTATCTATATCTTTCCTAGGTTTATGCAACATTACCTTTCCTTCAGGATAAAAATGCCTAGATGGCGACTCTTTTCAGTTCATCTTCATGTTCTCTCTCCCCTTCGCCGACTATTCGCGTCTGTACCCCTCTTGGCCCTGTGTCATCAGGCGGGAGTGACAGTCTTGCGACTCTGCTGGGGATCCTTATACTGCAACCAGGGCTTCTGGTTCTTTTTGTGGGTTCCTCCTAGCGCTTGTTTGTTTTGTGTTTACGGGGGGTGTTATGTGCTAATTGTGTTTATTTATTTGCTTTATTTATTACTTTATGTACAACTTTATTTATTGCTTTCTTTTACAGTCTTATGCATATTTCATACTGTCATTATCACTGTGCTGGATCTGGTTTTCTTTGGTGGGTGGGGTTTCATTGAGTGGTTAAGGTCCTATACCTGGGAACTGAGTGACACCTAGGCTAGAGTGGTTCATATTCTTTCCCATTCCATTTCGGTCTGGTGCAGGAATATGAAACACGGTTCAGACGTGGGTTTCTTCTTGAGAACTCTGTGCTACAGATCTCCTGTAGTGCTAGGGCTATCTGGGAAGCCTGCTAAGTCTGGATGACCTTTATTATGACCTTCAGAATCTGGGGTGAATTAGAGGAGGATCCTTTATGGTTATTGTAAACACTGTACCTCTGGGTTAGAAGTGTTTACACTTCTCATAACTGATCCAAGTCTGAGGATCCTTGTTCTAGAACATTACATGTGAGGGGGTTGGGTTGTTTATAGGTTTGCAGGAACCCTTGACCACATCATACCCTGTTACTATATTGTTTAAGAATACTTCACTTTGGACAGTTCTTGTGATTAACACTGGACATGTGACTCTTTATTTGAGTCCCCCACCTTGGTTACTGGATTTCTGAGCCTCCATCCGGACCTTTGAACATACATGGACCTTATACCAGGACAGATAATCAGATCCAGCTCTTGATCACAAACCCTTGCATATCATTTGCATATGTCATCATTGCATCATTTAACATTTGTTTATTTGTTTTTCAGGGTATCCATCATATCATATCTGGTTTGGTTTTGACCCCTTCTATTACTTAGACCTCTGCTTCAGTTATCTTCTTCAGCACCTCCTTCAGTCTGTCAGAGACTCACCTGCATCAGTCTGTCAGAGACTTATCTCCAGCATTTCAGTCTGTGATCTTCATCAGCTTTTGTCTTCAGCTTCTTCATCAGTACTCATGGATATTCCAAGGAAAAGAAACATATCTTATCACTTCTTTGAGCCCTCTTTGACTGGTATCAGGCAGGTCCAGTCACTCATCACACCTGACCACATCCCAATGTTTAGAGAGCACTATGGGGGTATTTTGGACATGGTTATGGATCTTGATTCTTCTCAGAGAAGCATGATCCACACATGCTTGCAGTTCTATGACCCCCCACTTAGATGCTTCACTTTTCCAGATTTCCAGATGGGGCCTCTACTGGAAGAGTTTTCCTTGTTGATTGGAGTACCTATCAGAGGAGGGATCCCCTTCAACCCAGAGATGACTGCTCCCAGAAGTGAAGAGATAGCAAGGGATTTACACTTGGAGCCTGCCCTTATTGAGCAAAGCATGACAACAAAAGCTGGGATTCCTGGTTTACATCTAGACTTTTTTATTTCTCAGGCCATCCTGAAGGCTACATTGGGAGAATGGAGGGCAGTCTGTGCACTTTTAGCCCTCATCATATATGGGGCTATATTGTTTGCAGATGAGCCTAAATTTGTCATTAAAAATGCCATCCATTTGTTTCTGCTGAGGAACCCAGTGCCTACATTGCTAGGGGATTTTTACTACTCCATCCATCAGAGAAATGAAAAACAAAGGGGGAAGTTGGTTAGATGTTGTGCTCTCTTGTTCTACTCTTGGCTACTCAGACACCTTCCTAAATCAGATGCTTTCTTGAACCCACACCAGCAGAAGAATTGGGCCAAAAGATTCATTGCCTTAACATCAGATGATATCAGATGGTGCACCAGAGCACCAAAGGAAAAGATATTATTACCAGCTGTGGACAATACCCTAATGTGCCTCTGATAGGAGTAAAAGGTTACATCAATTACAACCCTTTACTGTTTAAGAGACAATTGGGATATGCCTTGGTTCACCCTCCCAGAGGACAGGATTTAGCTGAGACCCTATACTGTGAAGTGCAACCTAACTCAGCTGTTGTCAGGCAAGCTGCCTGGGCTTGGGACAACATCCAGACCAAAGGGACAACCATTCTTGGAAGATGTAACAATGTTGCTTCAGCTCAGTACTCAGACTGGTCCCGTACTAGAGCTCAGATCACCAGGATGCCTTTCACCTTGGAAGACACACCTGGACCATCTACAGTACAACCTGCAGCAACTGTTAGCCTGGAGGAATTTGAAAAGCTGAAAGAAAGGAATAATCAGCTATCTGAAGCTCTGAAGAAGACTCTTTGGGAAAGAAATGACGGTCGTATGGACATTGAAAGGTTGGAAAGACTCAAGACTGAGCATCTGACCAAGATTGAGAGGACAGATGACTACATAAGGAAAGCAAGAGTCGGGTGTAAACACCCCAAATTTGCCCTCACCCATTCACATCATGGCTTGTGATCATTTCATATGCATAAGTTCAATCATATCATCTCATATCACATTTTTGATTCACTGCATTGGTTCAAAGTCATCTGCATCTAGGGTTTGTGATCTGAGCAATCCAAGAGCTTCTTGAGCCACTCCAAGGGTCATCAATCACTTCAAAGGGGTCCATGTGTGTTCAAGTATCATATTATATCCTCTCAAAGTCAATAATGTCAAAGAATCACAAGAACTGAAAATGGTGTGGAAGCAGAGACAGGTTTAACTGCACAGATGACCTAAAATTAGGGTTTTGGTTTCAGAGGCCATAACTCCAAATTTTTTGGTCATTCTTGTTTCTATTGGTCTCTGTATGGTATAGGGAGTATGCATATCAATTTTCATGAAGAAATTCCATGGGGAAGTCATCTGATCAAGGGTTGACTTTCTGAACAAGTCAGTGCAAAATCAGGGCATCTGAGGCCCCCAATAACCCAACCAAAGGGTGTTCTTCATCATTTTGATTGTATATGATCTTTATTTGATCATGGAAGACATTGTAAGTTCACAAAATTCAATAATTTCAAGTCTTTTGCAAAGTTGACTTTTTGGGCAAGTTTGACTTTTTATGAAAAGTCATTTTTAGGCAGCTTTTTCAACCCTTACTTTTTGATCCAAAAATGCTTCAAATGGAAAAACTTTGGTCATGAAAGTTGTGGAATAGATCTTTCCCTTTTCAAAAAGTACAAGAACATGACCTAATTCATTTTTGATCAAAAGTTATGGCTTGTCAAAGTTGGCTAAAATCACAAAATTTCAAAGTTTCTACCAAAGAGGTATTTTGCAAAATGACTTGATCAAGTGTTTTAGAGCTATCAAATGGACTTCTAATCCATACAACATGATCACACAACATCTAAAAATTATAATGGGCCAAGGAATCACATGTTTTATGGCTTATGGAGCAAGACTTTTTCATAAGGATCAAAGGCAAGCCAAGTTGCAAAACTCATGATAGCTTCTCATCCACTTGCTGCCTAGTTTGCTGAACCATCCTAGGCATTTTCCCTCATCATGCTGCACAGCACACCCTCCTTGTACTAGGATAGCAAGTGACCCATGCTTCTCTTACACAAACTTGACCTTTTGGCAAAAGCACCCATACCTATCACAAAAGCACACATCACATCTTCTGACCAATGGGAATTGTTTATACAAATCAATTGCAAGCCAAACATAAGAACACACAAGCCTGAAACCAGCCATAACACAGCCTTCTCATTTTCACCCTCTTGAGCAAAAGCTTTCGAAACTCAACACACAGGCCACAAACACACAAACAAACTTCATGAACCATCTCACCATGCTTCACTGAACACAAAGCACCCATCATCCTTGCCTGAAAGCCATAGAATCACAAACACGATCCTCACCTGACCTTGAACAGAACTGCTGCAAACTCTCAAACCAGCCATCACAAACTCTTTCTAAGCATCAAGACTTCATCAGGGGCCTAAAAGGAGTGGATTGCACAAAGAGAAGAGGTCAGAAAGTTGCAAACTGAAAAGCTTCAAACTCAGGTAGCTTCATGAACTTTTTTTTCCAGAAGCATGATTTTAAGTTCTAAATAGCTTCTATACATTCCCCTGATCATGAATATGTGCTTACTTTTGAAAATGGTTGAGAAACCAGGACGTATGCTGTGTCTGAAATTTTTGCCCTAAAAATTGTTTGATTCGATTCTCTCTGTTTATGAATGATAAATGATGTTTGAGTGAGGGGTTTGATTCGTTTTTGAATGGGGATGAGTTCTGGATAGTTAGTTTTCATTTTCATTGCATGTAGAGTGATTTAGCATTTTGGGCTCGCCGGAGAAGATGACCGGAACCACTGTTCCGGTCATCTGAAAGTCATTAGGGCTGGATTAGGGCTTAATCATTAATTAGTGGAATTTGAATTTGGGCCGTAGGATTTGGCGCCAGGTCAAACGCGCGCGTGTTCCATTTGAATCTGGACCATTAGAATTGATTACTTTTCTTTTTCAGCTTTAAATTCATTTTATTTTTCATATTATTTCATTTAATTTGTACATTTTATTAAAAATAGCAAAATCATTTTAAAAATTCTGAAATTTTTTGTACAAACTTCTATTTAATTTCAGAAACCAAAAATATTTTTATTTTTATTTTTTGCATTCAAAAATATTTTTAAATCATTTAAAAGTTTATTTTTAATTAATTAATGAGAATTAATTAATTAAAAATACTTTTAAGTATTTAAAAATCACCAAAAAATTCAAGAAACATTTAAAACCATTTAGAAACATTGTCCAACCCTCAAACCAAATTTATTTTTTGATCTTGATGCATTTTGAGAATTTTTCATGGAATTAAAATCATTTTTAGGCATTAATTTGACCCAAACTTCCAAAAATCATTTCTGCCTAACCATTGAGGGTTAGACCTTGATTCTTTTTGCATTGCATTGTGTTTAGCATGTAGTTTGTGAGATTAAATGGGAATGATTTGATCTTTCATTTTCCATTTGTTTTACATTTTTCTTGTTAAGGAACCCTAAAACCCTAGAAATTTTAGGAAATTCATAGCTTTTATTAGGTTAAGAGTTGGAACTTCTCCTTTGGGCAGTGAGTTAGTATAGGATTAGGGATCCTTTGAATGCATTTCCAAATTTTTAACTTGATGTTTGCTTCTGATTTTGGTTTTTGTTTGATGCTTTGATCATAAACCCTAATTTGGACTTCCATATGCATCCATCTTGCACTTGCTTGCATAACATGACTTGCCATAACCTTTTAAGCATCCATTTGATCCATTTAACATCTTAAGACATGTTAGAAGCATGTTTGATCATTGCATCTTGCATTTGCCATGTTGTATGCCATCTGCATTTCATAACTTTTCATGTATGTTCATGGTTCTTAACTTGTTTCATTTGCATCCATAAGCTTGTGTGATCATCCCCATGTGTTGTTTAATGTTTGTAGCATCTCATAGCATCATTAACATCATGTATGTGCTTCTGGTTTTGTTTCTCATCATGCCATTTCATCTCATTTTGCATTGCATTGCATTTCTTTCACTAACTTTTCAGGTGGTGAGCAACTTTGAGAAGTGAATTTGCCTTCACTTCTCACATTTTATTTTCATCTCCTTCATGCATCCTTGCTGCATTTTGTTATGTGTTTGAATTTGATCTTGCTCATTCTTCTTCTTCTCACTTTCTTTCCTCAAGTGACTTGCCTTCTTAAATGAAGCAAGACACTTTGCTTCTCCTGATCCTTTCATCTGCTTCCTGGTGGTTCCATTGAAGATATCTTTCTTAAACCTCACAAACCTTAAGAACAACCATGCATGACAATGATTAGGGTTTTGATTAGTCTCCCCACTTAGTTTTACCTTTGTGTCTCTTTTGGTCTTCTCTTCTCACCTCATAATCAGGGACTAAACCCTAAAGGCTTTAAGGCTTTGTGATTAAGCTTATGCCTGCATCCTTCTATTAGGATGGAGTGTATAACTTTAATCTTAAGTGTTGAACCCTTAATGTGTTTAACTCCTTTAATCAATTCATCTAATAATCATCAAGACATCAAGCTTGTAACTTGGGCCTTGCATTAGGGTTCTAATTCTTCCTTAATGGGTTAAGAAGGACTAACCCTAGTGTTAATGGACAAGTCCCCCTCAAGTTGTCTTACAAACCCTAAAAATCACTTCATCATCATATCATTAAATAAAATCCACTTAACCAAAGGCTTGTTTTGTCATGAGTTTAATCCCTAATCATGGATTAAGTTGAGGAGCTTTCCTCAGCTTAAACATTCTCATCTATTATCCTTCTATTAGGATGGTGTAATGAGTCTGTTTAATCCTTGATTATGGATTAACCTCATTACTTAACACTAAACAAAAACAACAAAAACATCTAAATAATCATAAGTAGGTTAATGATCTTAATCCCACATCAAAGGTGATTAAGTGTGAGAATCTGACTTCACACTTAAGGTATTCTCATTACCCCTAATCAGAGGGAAGATGTGATGAGTTTACTAAATCCATTGGTTTAGGCTTAAGCTCATTAACTTATGACAAACTTCAAAAAGCAATAAAAGACTGAAAACACAAAAACAAACAATAATCGTCTCCTTCGGGATTCTTTTCTCATCTCATTCACTCATAAACGAGAACTTGCTTCTTCCGTCTAATGCAAGACAGTTTGCACCTGAGCCAGACAGGTCATACACTTGAGCATAGACAAGCAAGCAGTTCACAAGTCAATTCATCTTTCAGTCTCTTTGGGTCGAACTACGGTGTTCTGACTTCCTCATTGCACGAGAGGATACGTAGGCATAACCTAACGGTTATCGAACAAAAGTCTCTGTACATTCCCCCTCTTTCCAGCATCTTTCTTTAAGCCTCATGATCATGAGTATACTCTTTCCTCACACTGACACTGTACATTTATACACTTCACACTGCTTTTACACTGACACCTGTACATTCTTTTCCAGCTATTGCACACACAAATTGCATTGACACTACCCCTTTAAAACATAAATCTTTTAAGCGTGGATCCCGTCGAGTACGGCGGACAATCTGGGTGCTAATACCTTCCCAGGTTGTAACCAACCCCCTTTCTCAGTCTCTCTGGTCCGCAACCGTCTTATCCATATCTTTCTAGGCCTATGCAGCATTGCCTTTCCTCCGGGATAAAAATGCCTAGCTGGCGACTCTTTTCTTTTCCATTGAGTTCACTGCTGTGTGTTCGCACCCTTCTTTCGCCGACCGTTCGCGTCTGTACCTTTATTTGGGCCATTCCCATCTATCGGGAGCGACATCGGGGAACAGATATTGAAGAATTCCTGCAAGGAGGCCAAGATTCAGAAAGCTAGGGCTGAGCATTACCTAGAAGAGAGCCAGGCTAGGTGGATCAGGATCACCGAAGCCCGTGCACAAGAAGACCAGAGGACTCAGGCCAAAATTGAGCAGCTGGAGGCCAATGAGAAGAAGCAGCAGGAAGCTTTGTTGGCAGCTCAGAAGGAGATATCAGAATTGAAGCTCCGAGCGGGGTTAAAGAGATCAAAAGATCAGGACAGACATAAGAAGCTGACTAATGCCATTGCTACCAGGAACCTCCTCATTAGGACCATTACAGAGCACCCAACTGGTCCCGTGACTGAGGCACTCCTGAAGGAAGTCAGGTAAGATGACTATGGACTGGATGTCTGATTCCTTTTGCTTGTATTTCCTTTTCTTTGATGTATGTTTCCTTGTTTGTTGTATTTTTGACCCACCATGGGCATGTGTTGTAAACAGACTATGTATCTCCATCTTTTGTAATATATCAGTTTGTTTTATTTTTTGGTGGGTTTTCTCTCAACATCATCAAGCATCTCCTCGAGGTCTGGAAAGGTCAAAACCAAGAACCAAATCGGATACCTTGGAAAACAAATAAGCATACTGCATTGCATACTAACACTTTATTTGTTTTGTAGGTTTTTGTTTATTATTTGTTTCTCACTTTGTTGTGCTTTCAGGAAACATTGCTCGTCGCCGAGTGTTCCCTGTCAACCGCACACACCGGTACCTAACACGTAACAACCTTCCAGGCATTCAGATGGATCAGGTATAGCAGGACCTGACTGAAGTGAGAAATCAGATGGCAAACGAAAGGGTCTAAATGAGGAACCAAATGTCTCAGTTTATGGCTGTGATGACTGGCTTAGCCCAGAGCCAAGAGAGGCTGAGAGAGCTGGTAGAAAGGCAGACACCTGAAGAGCCCCACCTTGGGACAGGAGGAACCAGCAATAATGAACGAGGACAGCCCTGTATCGACCCACCAGAATTTGGGCCCCATTTGAATCCGGATGTTAATGGCACAAGGAATGTTCAAGGTAATACTTCTGGGGGCAGAATCCTGCAGGAGGATCCCCAAGAAGAACAATTCACTGTTATTGGAGCTGGGGATGAGGTGTATGACAAAAGGTTGGATGAGATTGCTGAAAAGTTAAGATCTTTGGAATCTCAGAATTCTTTAGGCTTCGACTTAATGGATATGGGGCTGGTAGATGGGGTGAGAATTCCCCACAAATTCAAACCCCCTTGCTTTGAGAAATATAATGGTACCTCTTGCCCGCGTACGCATCTGCAATCCTTCTTGGGGAGACTCAAGGCTTATACCATGGATGAGAAGTTATGGATCTTCTATTTTGAGGACAGTCTGACTGGGGCATCAAGAGAATGGTATTCGCATCTGACAAGGGCCACTATAAGATGTTGGAAAGACTTGGCCGAAGCCTTCATCCGGCAGTACCAGTACAACTTAGACATGGCCCCCAATAGAACTCTTCTAATGGGCATGTCTCAGTCTTCAAGGGAGAGCTTTCGGGATTATGCTCAAAGGTGGAGACAGCTTGTTGCTGCTGTCTAGCCACCCATGTCAGAAAGAGAGATGGCTGACATGTTTATGAACACCTTGCAAGGAACTTATATTGATAGACTTGCTGCTTTCTCTTCCACCAGTTTTGCCGATGTAGTTATAGCTGGTGAGAGAATTGAGAGTCTTTTGAAGATGGGCAAAATCTCTGACAATGGTGCAAGTTCCTCCAACAACCCCAGAAAACCTTTTGCAGGACCCCGAAGGGCGGGTGAAACAAATGCTATCCATGCAAGCAGGGGCAGACCCCAATATTCTTACAGATCAGTAGCAGTCGTTACTATCCCGGCTCCGGTTCCACAGCAACCACTTTATCCTCAACAACAACAACACTATCAACAACAATCTCATTTTCTGCAACAAAGAGCTTACAACAATAACAACAACAACCAACAACAGCGTCCCTTTCAACAGAGACCATCTCAGGCAAATAGGGTGATTGATCATATCCATATGCCTTATGCTTCTTTACCGCCACAACTCCTGAAACTTAACCTGGTTGAGTTAAGGACGTTGGCTCCACCAGATCCTCTCAATCTCCCAAAGAATTATGATGCCAATGCTAGGTGTGCCTTCCATTCCAACGCACCTGGCCACAATACGGAGAAATGCAGAGCTTTACAAATGAAGGTGCAAGATCTGGTCGATTCCAAAACTCTCAATTTCGCACCTCCTCTGAATGTTAACAGAAATCCTATGCCTAATCATGGTGGGCCCATGATTAATGCCATAGAAGAGGATCAACCATCTGCACTAATTAATAATGTTGCACAGATTCAAACACCGTTGGCAGAAGTCAAGGCTCAACTCTTAAGATGCCAAGTTTTCCCGGGCTGTGGGGCCTGCTGCGAATTGTGCAAAACTGCTATTAATGGTTGTGAGAAGCTAAGGTTTGGCATAGATGGCCTCATCAGAGATGGAATCTTGCAAATTACCACAACGGCTCCTTCAACAACTCTTTCTTCAGCAACAATGGATTCTCCTACAACATTAACAATTCTTTCTTCAGCAACAATAGATCCTCCTACAACAACAACAATTATCATTCCCACTGATTCATCAACAACACCAGCAATCACTCCATCCATTTTTTCAACAAATCAGAGTTCGGCAACATTTACTTCTACAACATCAGCACCCATCTTATCAACGAAAATGCCTACAACACCAGCAAACACTAATGAAGATGTCTCAATGGTCACGATCTATTATGACCCGGCAACTGTTCATCCCAACAACAATTTCCAACAATAAACTGCAACACCTCCTGTCAGATCTCCAGTCACGATCTACTACGACCCGCATACCATCACAGTTCCTTCCGCTGCGACAATCAGTCCGGTCACCATTACAGTGCCTGGACCTGTTCCTTATGAAAGCAGTAATGCCATACCTTGGCACTACGACTCTGATCTCTACTGCGATGGGAAGAAAATCACTCTAGATTCATCAACCTTTTCACCACAAGTTGACAATGTTGGGGGAGGCGGAGGCTTCACCAGAAGCGGGCGCCTTTTTTCCTCACAAACACCAAGGCCCAATGCTGAAGCAGAAGCTGCTACTAAGGCAAAAGGAAAGAATGTGGTATCTGAAGAGTCAACTATTAAAGAAACTCCGAAGATGTCTTTTGAGCAAGAGGTGGACGATTTCATGAGAATAATAAAAAAGAGTGATTACAAAGTGGTGGACCAGCTTCATCAGACACCCTCCAAAATCTCTATATTATCATTGTTAATGTGTTCCGAAGCCCATAGGAATGCATTGTTGAAGGTCTTGCACGCAGCATACGTGCTAGAAGAGATTACGGTTAATCAGCTGGAAACGGTGGTTGCAAATGTTAACACCAGTCATGGACTGGGCTTCACAAATGCTGATTTAACGACGGAGGGACGCAACCATAATAAGGCTTTACATATCACCTTAGAATGCAAAGGTGTTGTTCTTTCTCATGTGCTGGTAGACACTGGGTCTTCGCTCAATGTTCTCCCAAAGAAAGCCTTGGTGAAGCTAGAGTATGATGGTTTGGCATTGCGTCCAAGTAATTTGGTGGTGAGAACATTTGATGGCTCTAAGAGATCGGTGCTTGGAGAGATTGATTTACCTGTGTTGATTGGCCCACATACCTTTAAAACTACCTTCATCGTGATGGACATACAGCCGGCCTACAGTTGTCTGTTGGGTAGACCCTGGATTCATGCCGTTGGCGCTGTTACATCTACCCTTCACCAGAAGTTAAAATTTGAGTGGGAAGGCCAGATCATCACAATCTGCGGGGAGGAAGACATTTTCGTTAGCCAGCTGGCTACTTACAAATACATAGAGATGCATTGGGAGATCCATGAGACTATGAGTCAGGGGTTTGAGGCCCTTAACATCAATGAAGCAACTGCTGTATCTGGAACTTCCATCACTTCATATCAACAGGCCCAAAAGGTTGTTGAGGAGGGTACTGCTCAAGGCTGGGGCAAGCTGCTGCCAATTGAAAAGAAAGAAGACAGATTCGGGTTGGGTTACAGACCAACTCGACAAGATCAACCAGAGGCTGCAACGGAGCCCAAATTTGTCAGCGGGGGAATGCTAACCCCGGATGCTATGAACAGTCTGGAAGACGAGGAAGAAGATGAACGCAACCTGGAAAACTGGATACTTCCAAGGATCTCGGGGAACCAAGTCTCAAACTGGTCTTCCCAGGAAATTATAAGAGTTACTCCTGCAGAGTAATTATTATTTCCTGTCTTTAAGCATACATCAAGTCCTGCATCTTGCCCAAGATGTCAGGACTCATTTTGTAATCGGGCCATCTTGTATTTTGTGCAAACGATCAATTAATGAATATCAGGACATCTTTTGCAAATGAGCGTTTTTTTCCCGCTCACTATTTTTCATTTTTCATTTTTTGTACAAAAATAAAATGGCAATGTTTTTTCAAAATAATAACTTCATTTTCACTTTTTTCTAAACAAGATAAAACTGATCACTAAAATTAACCAATCTAGACCCTTGCAGAGAGTGCCCTCCAGACTGCACTGACAACGACACTGCTATGACTTCGTATGACTTCGACAATCCGATTAATCAAGCCAATGAAGAGGTTGAAGAAGATTATGAGCTACCTGAAGAACTAGCCAGGTTGTTATGACAAGAGGAAAAGGTTATCACTCCTCATCAGGAGGAAATGGAGACAGTTAATCTTGGTACCGAAGAAGACTTGAAAGAAGTGAAGATCGGGGCCCGTCAGCAAGATTCAGTGAAGGAACAACTTATTGACATGATTAAGGAGTATGTGGATGTTTTTGCTTGGTCTTATCAGGATATGCCAGGTCTAGATACCGACATTGTTATGCACAAGCTGCCTCTAAAAGAAGACTGTCCTCCAGTAAAACAGAAGCTACGCCGTACTCGTCCGGATATGGCCATGAAGATAAAAGAAGATGTGCAAAAACAGTGGGACGCCGGTTTCCTTGCTGTAACTAGTTACCCTCCGTGGGTTGCTAACATTGTACCTGTGCCTAAAAAGGATGGCAAAGTACGGATGTGTGTGGATTATCAGGATCTGAATAGAGCTAGCCCGAAGGATGATTTCCTATTACCTCACATTGATGTATTGGTCGACAATACGACTCAGTTCTCGGTGTTCTCCTTCATGGATGGATTTTCAGGATATAATCAGATCAAGATGTCACCTGAAGACATGGAGAAGACAACTTTCATCACACCCTGGGGTACATTCTGTTATAAGGTAATGTCATTCAGACTGAAGAATGCGGGTGCCACTTATCAACGGGATATGGTAACATTATTCCACGACATGATCCACAAAGAAATTTAATGTTATATGGATGACATGATTGCCAAGTACCTCACAGAAGAAGACCACCTGGTAAATCTGTTGAAGCTGTTCAAGCGTCTAAGAAAGTATCAGCTGAAGCTAAACCCCAACAAATGCACATTAGGGGTACGGTCCGGTAAGCTGCTGGGATTTATTGTGAGTGAAAAAGGAATTGAAGTTGACCCTAATAAAGTCAAGGCCATTCAAGAGATGCCTGCACCAAAGACTGAAAAAGAGGTGCGGGGGTTTCTAGGTAGATTGAACTACATTTCAAGGTTCATATCTCATCTTACAGCAACCTGTGAGCCTTTGTTTAAGTTGTTGAGGAAAGAACAAACAGTCAGGTGGAATGAAGACTGCCAAAAGGCTTTTGACAAAATCAAGGAGTACTTACAAGAGCCTCCAATTCTTATGCCTCCAGTTGAAGGAAGACCTCTAATAATGTACTTGACAGTATTAGAAGAGTCAATGGGGTGTGTGCTGGGCAGCATGACGAGTCTGGTCGAAAAGAGTATGCAATATACTACCTAAGCAAAAAGTTTACCGACTGTGAACAACGTTATTCACTGCTCGAGAAAACTTGTTGTGCTTTAGTGTGGGCTGCTCGCCGACTAAGGCAGTATATGTTGACTCACACTACCTTATTGATCTCAAAGATGGATCCAGTCAAGTATATATTTGAGAAGCCAACACTTACTGGACGGGTTGCAAGATGGCAAATGATTCTTATAGAATATGACATTCAGTACATGTCTCAAAAGGCCATCAAGGGCAGTGTACTGTCTGATTATCTTGCTGAGAAACCCATTGATGATTACCAGCCTATGAGATTTGACTTCCCTGATGAAGACATCATGTTCCTAAAAGAAAAAGATCATGAAGAGCCTGTTCACACTGAAGGACCTGACCCAGAAGAGGAATGGACAATGATGTTTGATGGGGCTGTCAATATGAATGGTCGTGGTATTGGTGCAGTACTCATTACACCGAAGGGAGTTCACATGCCTTTCTCGACAAAACTAACCTTTAACTACACTAACAACGAAGCTGAATACGAAGCCTGTATCATGGGTCTTGAGGAAGCCATTGACCTCAGGATCAAGACTTTAACTGTATTCGGAGATTCAGCTCTGGTAATCAATCAGACCAACGACAAATGGTATACTCACCAGGAGCATCTGATTCCATACCGGGATTATACGAGGAAATTACTGACTTTCTTCACCATAGTCAAACTTGAGTACATCCCTCGAGATGAAAATCAGTTCGCAGATGCTTTGGCCACCATTTCCTCCATGATCAAAGTTCAAGCCGCCAATTTTGTGCCTCGGATTTCAGTATCCAGACTTGACAGACAGGCATACATATTCTCAGTAGACATTGCTAAAGATGATAAGCCTTGGTTCTATGACATCAAATGCTTCTAAGAGGATCAAACATACCCACCTGGGGCATCATCCAATGACAAGAAGACATTAAGAAGGCTAGCTGGTAGTTTCTTCCTGAATACTGATGGTTCCTTGTACAAGAGAAACTTTGATATGGTACTTCTCAGATGTGTTGATAAGACAGAGGCAGACTTGTTAATGCACGAGGTGCACGAAGGATCTTTTGGTACCCATGCTGGAGGGCATGCAATGGCTAAGAAGTTATTAAGATCAGGTTACTACTAGATCACAATGGATGCATACAGTTGTGCTTATGCCAGAAACTGCAACAAATGCTAGATCTATGCAGACAAAGTGCATGTGCCTCCGAATCCTTTGAATGTGATGTCTTCACCCTGGCCCTTTGCCATGTGGGGCATTGACATGATAGGAAAGATCGAACCAAATGCTTCGAATGGCCACAAATTCATCTTGGTAGCCATTGACTATTTTACCAAGTGGGTTGAAGCAGCTTCGTATGCAAATGTCACTAGGCAAGTGGTAGCCCGATTCCTGAAGAGAGACATCATCTGTCGGTATGGAGTGCCCGAGCGAATCATTACTGATAATGGTTCCAACTTGAACAACAAAATGGTGGCAGAACTGTGCCGGGACATCAAGATCCAATACCAAAATTCTTCTCCTTACAGGCCAAAGATGAATGGTGCTGTTGAGGCGGCTAATAAGAACATTAAGAAGATTGTGCAAAATATGGTGGTCACCTACAAAGACTGGCATGAAATGTTACCATTTTCCTTGCATGGGTACCGTACTTTAATCAGAACATCCACTGGGGCAACACCGTATCAGCTTGTGTATGGTATGGAAGCAGTCCTACCGGTTGAATTTGAATTACCCTCTTTGCGGGTACTGATGGATGTCAAGTTGAATGAAGCAGAATGGGTCTTTTCTCGGTACGATCAACTGAATCTGATCGAAGAAAAGAGATTAGCTGCAATCTGTCATGGGCAGTTATATCAGAAGAGAATGAAGAAAGCCTTCGATCAGAAAGTCAGACTTCGGGAATACCAAGTAGGAGATCTTGTGCTGAAAAGACGCCTTCCTTCTCATACAGACCACATGGGCAAGTGGACTCCTAACTACGAAGGTCCATTCATAGTAAAGAAGGTTTTCTCTGGTGGAGCACTGATGCTCACTACTATGGATGGTGAAGATTTCTTATCCCCTGTGAATTCAGATGCAGTTAAAAAATACTTCGCATAAAATGACCCGCTGGACATAAAAACAGAATGTAAGTCCAGGAAAAAATAGGGCATCCCGGCGAGTCAAAAACAGAATGAAAGACTCGGGCAAAAATAAGGGAAAATAAAGAAAAAATGTACACCCGCTGAGTTGAAAAGCCACATTGGACAGCTCAGGAAAAAATGGGTATCCCGGTGGATTGAAAACCCGAAAGGGCGATCCACGCAAAATAAGGGAATAAGCGAACAACTACATTCTGAATTCGTCTGTATCACTTACAACATGGCAAGCTTCGAAAGGTTAAAAGCATCGGTCAGAATCAACCTTCTTCAGAAAGCAAGATGAGAAGAACATCAAGGTCATACGAGTCATAACAAAGGGGAAGCTCACTAAAGCGTCATCAACATTGCCAGCACCTTTTTGTTTCTCAATTTTGTAACAATCTCCTCATTTCAGGGGATCTGTTTCTTTGACTGTATTTGCCAATTCAGGGCACCCTAATTAATAAAATCAGATTTTCAGTCACACTCCGTCTTGTACATTTTATTCCATTTGCAAAAATGTCCGATATCCTCGATATAATATTCGCATAAAAACATATATGCCTTTCTAATCATGTGCTTACAGGAAATATATTACTTACTCCCGGGAGTATCTAAACTCCTATGATGGAATCCGGAAAGGGATACCTCGGGATACTTGTGTGCTTCTTTGTCTTAACAGGATTGCAGGTATTCAAAGCGCAACATGAGGCATGAAAGGTTTTCCCCAGCAAAGTTGCCAGATCATTATTTCCTTAGTGCATCTTCCATGCAGCACCAGAAATGCCTTCTCCCCATCAGAGTGGTCGGGCATTACTTCTCCAGCACATTTTTTTTCAGAGCAGCATCAGAAGGTGCTCATTTCCCCAGCTGAGTTCTCAAGTATCCTCATCCTCAGTAGGATTCCCACATAAATCTCTAGGAGGACCATCCAGTGGTCCTTCCTCTCCCAACAGAGTGTTAGACAGGGAACCATCTCCCCACAGAGCTCCAGCCTCTCCCAGATGAGCAATGTTTGAAATTCTCACACAACAAAGTGACGAAAACTTTCTCGGCCCCAGCTGGGCTCCTCATTACAAAGATAGGTCTATCAGTGACCTATTTCCCCAAGTAGAGTCATACATCTTATCAGATCTACCAATGATCTCATCCCCAGCTGGGACATCCTTCGAGCAGATCAATCAAAGGTCTTCACAACGACGGGATCCGAGTCCCAGATCGGTATCTTTTGCATAATCATGGAATTTACATCATATTTCCCCTCAGAGCGTAGCATTCCATCTAATACGGAGCATTACGGCAAGAATCAAACATATTGCATAGATCACAAGTCAGGTTCGAATCAGTCGCCTGTAAATACCAAAACCACATCAGCAATATACAAATATGTCTCCATCTCCCCAACAGAAAGCCAAAGCGTCCCCTTTGCACTCTCCAACAAATACATGTTTATATATACCCATTCGACACTCGTTCGTGTCATATCATCCCCCTGCAGGTATAAACCACAAACAGATACCTATACGCACTCTTGACACTCGTCCGTGTCACCAAATCCCCAACATGGTTGCCTAATCACTTATTGTAAACCAAACACTTGTTTATGATACACTCTTATCGACACCCGTCTGTGTCATCTTTTCCCCACAGATCACTGGATTACCTTTTACACTCAAGTTCATACACTTTCTCTTTTTGACACCCGTCTGTGTCATACTCTCCCCAGCAAATTAAACACTCGTCCGTGTCTCACTAATGTTAATCTTTACTCATACAGATACTCGTCTGTATCTTGTATACATCACTTATCTCCCCTCAGATTCAACACTCGTCTGTGTTCTTTGTTAACCAGTTGATACTCGTCCGTATCATCATCTCTGAACATGTGTCAGCGTTGTTTCTACCGATACTCGTCCGTATCGTGGTCCTAAGGATGCTCGTCCGCATCTTTAATCCATACATAGTGACAAACACTTATACCTTTTATTTCTTGGATGTAAACACTCGTCCGTGTTTACTATTCCCCAGTAGGTCCCCAACGATTTCTTTTCTATCTGACATTCGTCCTATGTCATGATACTTTCGGCAGCCGTACCCTGCCAGGTGATCATCCTTCACCTTTGGATGACCGCCCCTCATCCTTTCCCCAGCGGAGTCCCCATTATTGGAACCCCTTTGTTATCCGACATTCGTCCTATGTCGTGATATTTTAGCAGCCGTCCCCTGCTAGGTGATCGTCTTTCACCTTTCAATGATCGTCCTTCATCATTTTACCTGATGGTCGTCCCCATCGTTGATCTTGTTATCTGGCATTCGTCCTATGTCATGATAAACCCCGAGAGCAGCCGTACCCTGCTAGGTGATCGTCCTTCACCTCTTGATGACCGTCCTTCATCATGCTTATGCGATGGCCGTCCCCATCGTCGACCTTTTCTATCCGACATTCGTCCTATGTCGTGATACTTTCGGCAGCCGTACCCTGCCAGGTGATCGTCCTTCACCTTTTGATGACTGTCCCTCATCCTTATCCCCAATAGAGCAGCCGTCCCCTGCTAGGTGATCGTCCTTCACCCTTTGATGATCGTCCTTCATCATTTTACCTGATGGTCGTCCCCATCATTGCCTTTACCTTTAATCCTCAAAGAATTTTATTTGATGGTCGTCCCCATCTTAATCTCTTTATTTCCCCAGCATGTCGTCCGTCCCCGTCATTGCTTTATTCCCAGCAGTCGTCCTCTGCTTGATGGTCTTCCTCCATCACCCGCACTTTATAATCGTGACTATACTTCCTTTTACAATCTATATCCCTTTTCTTCTTCTCCCAGTGAGTGCAAATTCCAAGTTATCGTTGGTATTCAACCACAAGTTATCTTGTTTGTATGTTAAGTTAGGCGCTTACATCCTGCACAGCTAACTCATGCTTGAATAGGGGCAGCTGTAAACACCCAAAATTTTCCCTCACTAATTTCACACCATGGCTTGTGATCTTTCATACTTGCATTAGTTCAATCATATCATATCATGTGCATTTTTGCTTCACTGCATTGGTTCAAGTTCATCTGCATCTAGGGTTTGTGATCTGAGCAATCCAAGATCCATCTGAGCCACTCCAAAGGTCTTCAATCATCTCAAGAGGGTCCATGTGTGTTAAATCATCATATTTTATCCTCCAAAGATCAAGGAAGTCATAAAATCACAAGAACTGGCAAAGCATGGAAGCAGAGCTAGGGCTTAACTACACAGATGACGTGAAATTAGGGTTTTGGTTTCAGAAGCCATAACTCCAAATTTTTGGTCATTCTTGTTTCTATTGGTTTCAATATGTTATAAGTATCATACATACCAAGTTTTATGAAGAAATTCATTGTGGAGGTCATCTGATCACTGGGTAACTTCTTGAGCAAGTCAGAACCAAATCAGGGCATCTGAGGCCCCCCACCATGGAACCAAAGTGGATTTTTCATCAAATTGAAGTTATATGGTCTTTATTTGATCTTTGAAGTGTTTATAAGTTCACAAATTTGAAGAAAAAGTGAGCTAAACCAAAAGTTGCCAAAAATGGAAATGACTTGTAATGTAAACTTTCCATTTTGGGAAAGTTTTTCAACCTCCTCGTTCTCAACCAAAAATGCTTCAAATGAAAAATTGTTGGTCGTGAAAGTTGTAGATTGGATCATTCCCTTTTCAAAAAGTACAAGAGCAATATCTAATTCATTTTTGAACTCAAGTTATGGCTTTCCAAAGTTGGCAAAAATCACATAATTTCATGTTTCATGCCAAAGAGGGATTTTTGCAATTTCAAGTTTCAAGCTTCTTAATGACTTCTAATGCACTCCAATACATCATATTATGATCACACAACACATTTGGACCAAAATTGTGCCTTGGATCACAAGAAACCATGGGCCATTTTTCACAAAATTCCAAAGAGGGAAATATGCAAGAACATTGGAAACTCTTGATCAAGGCCATCCAGCTCACAAAATCTGATCCAAAGGCCTTCCTTGATCCAAACTGAAGTAAGACAAGCCCTAAGATCTTCTCTGACCCGAGCCATGCCTATGGTACACAAAATCTTGACTTTTTGCATTTTCACCCATACCAATCAAGCTGTGACATTACCAACTCTCTGGCCAATCAACATACATTATGTGGACCTCATAGACCTAAAAGAACACCACACACAAGCCTGATCTCTCCCACAACTCAACATTCACAAAACTTGCAAAAACCTTCCCTTCTTCGATTCTCTCAATCCAGCCATCAAACTTCAAATTTTTCTTCACCAACAAGTCACACATCATCCATAGAACAAGAATCAACCATTAAAATAGCCTGAAACCTCACATACACAAACCTCAAATTCTGCTACACCAGAACTGGAACCTTCAAACTAGCCACCATCAAAGGTTTTGAAGCATTCCATTAGCCTCAGGAGGATCAGAGGAGACTTTTTGCACGAAGGAGAGGCCCTGAAAGCTCACATTTGCAGTTCATCATCTCAGGTAACCTCAAGAACAAAACTTTTCAGGGCTTAGAGTTTTTGTTACAAAATGAAAATATATGTTATGGGGATCACATTGATGCTTTTAGAATTGGAAATGATGAAGAAATGACCATTTTATGACCCTCTGAAATTTTGCCCGTGAAAATGATTTGGTTCGATTCTCCTTGTTCATATGTTGTAAATGATGTTTGAAGGTTGATTTAAGTTTAGTTTGGGTAGGGGATCATTTATGGGCAATTAATTTGAGGTGGGGTGTCCTGTAGAGAGACTTAGGGTTTTTGTTTCGCCGGAGAAGATGACCGGAGCTCCCCTCCGGTCACCTGAAAGTAATTAACCCTAATTAGGGTTTAAGTTCCAGATTTAATGTGGACCCTTGGATGCGTGTTTAAGTTAGTGGATGGATGGCCCAGATTAGTTCGTTAGCCCTAATTCCCAATTAATTAAGTAAATCACAATTAATTAGCCAGAAGCAATCCAGGCCCTTAAAAAATGCGCCAGTCAACCAAAAACTCCCAACTTTGAATCTGGAGCCTTGGATCTGCTTACTTTCCATTTATTTCATTTTTATTTCATATTTTTCTTATTTATTTTGTACGAATTTTTAAAAATAATAAAAATCATCAAAAAATTCTGAAAATTTTTATCAAACATTTTATTCATTTTCAGAAACCAAAAATATTTTTATTTTTATTTTTTTCATTAAAAAAGTATTTTTAAATCATTTAAATGTTTTATTTAATTAATTAATGAAAATTAATTAATTAAAAATACATTTAAGTATTTAAAAATCACCAAAAAAATCAGAGATCATTCTTAGACATTTAGAAGCATTTACAAACTCACCATACAAATTTCTTTTTGGTTTTGATCATGCTTTGACATTTTTTAATGAATTAGGGTTCTTAAAATTGTTAATTTTCTAACCCTAACTTCAAAAGTTCATAACTTTTAAACCAAGTTGAGTTTGTGAATGGTTCTTTTTGCATTGTTCTATGCATGGCTTCTAGCATCCAAAAACATTTTTGTTTCATTTTTATCTTTCATTTTCAATTTGTTTGGCATTTTACATTGAGAATCACCCTAAAAACCCTAGAAAACTTAGAAAAATCATAAGTCCCTTAGGGTTAAGAGTTAGGTCACCTCCTTTGGGGTGTGAAATCACATGAGGTTAGGGTTCTCTTGATTGCATTTTCAATTTTTTATCTTGTCATTTGCTTCTATTTTTGAGTTTTGCATCTCATGTTGCATGAAAACCCTAATTTCTCATCTTCATTTGCATACCTCTTGCATATGCTTACATTCATGAACTTGCCATGACATTCTTTGCATCAACAAGACATATAAGACATCTTAGGACACATTAGAATCATGTTTGATCATTGCATCATCCATTTTCCATGTTATGCATTCATTTCATTTCATGTGCATTCATGTGCTTTCATGCTTCTTTCATGCTTCATTTGCATCCTCATTACTTGTATGATCATTCACATCTCTTGTCATACATTTGCATCATCTCATAGCATCATTTACATCATAAATATGTTTCTGGTTTTGGTTTGCATCCTTGCATTCATTTCATTTTCATTTCATTTCATTTCCTTTTGCTAACTTGTCAGGTGGTAAGTACTTTGAGAAGTGAATTTGCCTTCACTTCTCACAATATCTTCTCACCTCTCTTATGCATTCATTGCTGCATTTTGTATTTGTATTAGAGTGAGCTTGCTAATTCATGTTCCTTCTTCACTCTCTTCCTTCAAGCAACTTATCTTCTTAAGTGAAGTTAAGTTGACTTGCTTCTTCTGCTTCTCCTCCTTTCATTTGCTTCTTCCTTGGTGGCTCTTCTTGAAGATCTCTTGCAAGCCTCATAAACCCTAGGAATACCCAAGCATGATAACAATTAGGGTGTGATTAATCCCCCCATTAGTTTTACCTTTGTGTCATCTTTTGTGTCTTCTCTTCTTATCTCATAATCAGGGACTAAACCTTCAAGGTTTTAAGGCTTTGTGATTAAGGTTATGACTGCATCCTTCTCTTAGGATGGAGTGTATAACTTCAATCCTAAGTGTTAAACCCTTAATGTGTTTAAATCCTTTAATCAATCCATCTAATAATTACTAAGACAATAAGCTTGTAACTTGGGCCTTGCATTAGGGTTCTAATTCTTCCTTAATTGGTTAAGAAGGACTAACCATAGTGTTAATGGACAAGTCCCCCTCAAGTTGTCTTACAAACCATAAAATTCACTTCTTAACCTCACCATTAACTAAAATCCACTTTAATAAAGGCTTTGTTTTGTCATGAGGTTAATCCCTAATCATGGATTAAGTTGAAGTATCTTCCTCAGCTTAAATGTTCTCATCTATTATCCTTCTATTAGGATGGTGTAATGAGTCCATTAAATCCTTGATTATGGCTTAAACTCATTACTTAACACTAAACAAAAACTCCAAAAAACATCTAAATAATCACAAGTAGGTTAATGATCTTAATCCTACATCATGGTGATTAAGTATGAGGTGCTTACTTCATACTTAAGGTATTCTCATTACCCCTAATCAGAGGGAGGATGTGATGAGTTTACTAACCCTTGGTTTAGGCTTAAGCTCATTTTCTTATGACAAACACAAAAAGCAATAAAAGATTGAAAACCCACAAAAACAAACAATAATCGTCTCCTCCGGGATTCTTTTCTCACCTCATTCACTCATAAACGAGAACTCGCTTCTTCCGTCTAATGCAAGACAGTTTGCACCTGAGCCAGACAGGTCATACACTTGAGCATAGGCAAGTAAGTAGTTCATCAGTCAATCTATCTTTCAGTCTCTTTGAGTCGAACTACAGTGTTCTGACTTCCTCATTGCACGAGAGGATACGTAGGCATAACTTAACAGTTATCAAACAAAAAGTCTCTGTATATTCCCCCTCTTCCAGCTTTATTCTTATAAGCCTCATTATCCTGAGAATTGCACTCTGTTCTTGCATTGACACTCCCTTACTTCATTTCACATCTCTTTTGCACTGACACTTGTATTCTTTTCCAGCTTTTTGCACACAGAATAGCACTGACACTACCCCTTTAAACACAAACTTTCAAGCGTGGATCCTGTCGAGTACGACGGACAATCTGGGTGCTAATACCTTCCCAGGTTGTAACCAACCCCCTTTCTCAGTTTCTCTAGTTCGCGACCGTCTTATCCATATCTTTCCTAGGTTTATGCAGCATTACCTTTCCTTCGGGATAAAAATGCCTAGCTGGCGACTCTTTTCAGTTCATCTTCATGTTCTCTCTCCCCTTCGCCGACCGTTCGCGTCTGTACCCCTCTTGGCCCTGTGTCATCAGGCAGGAGCGACAAGATTTTAGTGACCTCTTGAATGATTTTTCTTTTTATTATTCCTATCTTTTGTCTGAACTGTGTCATTTGAACTTACAGTCAGCGGGATACCCCAGTTTTTGCCTAAGTCTCCTTCATAGCTTTTGACTGAACGGGTTTTGCTTTTTTTATTATTAATTTTTTTTGAAAGAATAGTGACTTCCTGGATTAATGATTACGATGAACCATTATTGGCTTTTAAATTGAAAGATACCTTCGACACTTCTTTGATGTCTGCGAAGGAAAGCTTGAGATTGCAACTTTCCATGAAAGGTGTCTTGAATGATTCTCTTGTATTTGAATGCACATTTGAATTAATTGAGAACTACCCATCCCCAAGTGTAATACCCCAAATTTTCCCTCTCCTGTTTGGCATCATCATCATATCATAATCATCATCAGCATGTCATTAGCATATTGCAATGAAGCATAGCATTTGCATGTTCTAGCATAAGGCATGTGATCAATCATCAGGGAAATTCAAAGCTCACAAGGAATGTTATAAGGTTGACATCAGGGTCAAAGCCTAAAGAAAGGATTAAGGATCAAAATCAGATCAAAACGGTTGGCACCGGGGGATTCCTGGGGTTTCCCACCAAAAGGAGGGAAAATTTAAAATTCACTGGCGTTAACCGGTTAACGGCCACAAATTTTGAATTTCCAGCAGCAAATTCAGCATGTGTGATTTGGTTCCAATTTCCATTTTCTGATTTTTATTCATTTTGAATTAATTGGAAATTAAAAAGAAGGATCTAGAGCACTTATCTAAGCCTCATTCCATTGCTAAATCCTAATCTCTTTGCCAAACCACATTTTTGGATTCCAAGCCTAATTTTTGGGCCCCAAACCTAAACCATATTTAATCCATTTCTCTCCAAACCAAAGGGGGACTCTCTCTCACAATTTTCATTTTCATTCTGAATTTTCACTCTTTTCTCTCATTTTCCTCTCCCAATTTTCCAAATCACTCAAAGTTCCTCTTTGAAGATCACATAACCTTGCATTGAGGTGTGTAGATCTTGGAACTAGACCTCCATCCATAGCTTCTTTGCATCATTTTGCTGGTTTAATTGGTGATTCAGATCTGGTTTGGGATCTAGAAGTGCTTTTGGATCCAAAATTCTGTATCAAGATCTTGTTCTTGCATTTATTTTGCACGGAGTGTGAAGCTTAGCACCGGATCTTCAAAGTTCATCGCGGGATCTCTCATTTCCATCTCAATCAATAACTACCAAAGCATACCTCAGCTTTGTAGGTTGGTTAAATTCAGATCTAGCTCTGTTTTTGCTTATTTGCATGCTTATGCTTTAGATCCACCATGTGCTTGTGTATTTGCTTGTGTTGCTTGATTTGATTGGTTGATTTGTGACCGGATCTATGTATTAATGTTCATGAGCTTGATGATGCCATTTAATGTGAATTGATCCTCTTATTTCATGCTCAATTGATTGCTGGTCTGGTGTAAGATTGTTTGAATAAGCTGGTTGTGAGCTGATTTTCTGCAGGTCTGGACCGGTTAACCGGTTAACGCTTTGGTTAACCAGTTAACACTGATGCAATAAGCCACTTTTGAATTATTTTTAGCATGTTTGATCCCTTTACTTGTTTTAAATGCCATGGATCATTATATGATCATTGAATATGATTGTTAGGGTGATTTTTCTTGCTGGTTGATGAATGCTTCCATGTTCTCGACACATAAATGCTTGTATGCGTAAATGTGACATGTTGTTTGATCCTTGTTGATATGAGCTTTGAACATGCCATTTCCATGAGCTTTAATGATTAACATATGCTGGAATTTGCTAACACTTGCAGGGGCTTATGGTAAGTGAAGTGTGGATGTTCATCCCCATTTCAACTCTTCATCCTTTTCCTTTTAAGTTGCTTTCTACTTGTGTTTTTTTGATGTGCCTTATGCCATCATGAGTTGCAACTCTTTTCCTCCCCCATTAGGAGCAACTTATCTCCTTTAGAGGAGTAAGTTTCTTGATAGCTCTTGCTTCCTCTTCTTCTTGCTCCTCTTTAGTTCTTCTTTTCTCTTAGGATAGTTGAAACCTCACTAACCTTAGGACCACTTTTTGCATGCTAATATTAGGTTTAGTCTTCCCCCATTTTAGATTTTACCTTTTTGCTCCTTTGGTTTCTTTCTCTTCTCATCTCAAAACAAAACCTAAAAAAAATAATAAAGAAAGAAGTGACTTCTTGTGTAAAAGCCTTATTCCATGGGGCATATGTATTCATTCCATCTTGGCATAGTGCATTTGTCTAGCATGATGCACAAGTTGGATCATGAAGTCATCTTCATCAAGAAAAACCCTAAAAAATACTTCTTCATTTTTTATCATAAAAAATACCTAATAAATTCAACAATTCAATGAATTTGGGCCCTTGCCCTTGGAAACAAGTCTTGGATAAATTCTCCTTGCTTGGTGTGCTTGTTCTATTATTCCATCTTGGAATGTAGTAGCAATTACACATTCCATGGAAGAGAGCTTGAGTTCATTCTCTTGTGCCACACAAATAAAAAGCTCTAAAAAAAACACAAACAAACAATAAGCGTCTTTCCTTCGGGAATTCTTTTCTCACCTCCTTCACTCTGTCCGCGAACTTGCTTCTTCTGGTCATTTTGCAAGACGGTTACGCACTCGTCGTCTGAGTCTGCAACACCTGAGCATTGACATAGGCAGTTCAAGCCTTAATTCACAAGCAATATTTTCTACCCCTAGTTAGGGGAACTACGACATCTTTGTGAATTAAGGCTTGAACTGCCTATGTCAAGCCTTTCAGTATTTATATTCATGCATCATATATTATACTGGACTGTCTCGCTGCTGGTTTCCTTTTTTTTGTGGGATTGGGAACTGTTACTGAGAGATGAGCTCGTAACAAGGGCTCGAGTGCACCCTAGGATTTAGAGTGGTTCCACTTTGGCTTCATGGTATCTTGCTATGTTGGTATTAGTGAGTTCCACGCCCAAATTGGCGACCTTCTTGGGAATGTATTAATATCGGAATCTTTCTGGATCATTACAGGACCTCGATAGTTATGTGTCTCTGGGGACCGATCATTGAGGACCTTTGTGGAAACATCCCTCTCCAGTGGTGACAGTGGCATACCACATTCTGTGGCAAACCCATTCGCACCCGAGGGTCCACTGGGAACTCGCATAGGATGGCCTGGTTCTTTTATAGGAACTCAGTCAAAGTATCTGGTTGTATGACGATAGTATTGTACCCTTCAGGATGAATGTACTATTGTTTATCGATTCCAGCGCTTGAAGTTGGGAACTTATAAAGGATTCTTGTTTTTCCCAGACTCACGTTGAGGCCTCCCTGAGTAGTACATAATGCCAAACCGATTCCCTGATTTGGTCATGAGCCATTTCTTGGAAATGGTGAACATAGTATTGCTATTCGGCTTTGAGAGTCCGTGATGTTTAACCCGAAGCACATCTGTGAGATTGGGAGGGGTTTACAGGTTTGCAGGAACCTTCGACCTTATCATACCTCATTGCCAGTACAGTTCTATGATTTGATAAGGTTACATGGATTTTGGAGTTTTTAAGTCATCTGATATCTGATTCTGGGACTTATTCGAGACTGAATTCTTGTTCATGAGGCTTTATTCAGAGGATCTTGGGTCTTGGTCACTTGAGTCCCGTGTTTCGTATCCAGACAGTCCTGGATGTTGATCATATGCCTGCATTGCATTTGCATCGCATCATACTTGCATTAACTGTTTGTGTTTCCATTACAGATTATCCTTCATCTCAGTACCCAGTTCTGGTATTCATTGTTTCTCCAGATGACAGAAATCCAAGAGATACCCAGAAAAAGGAATGTTCATTACACTTTTCCACAACCAGAGACTGGGAGTATTCAGAAGCTGATAGACTTGATGACTGATATAGTTTTAGCAGATTTTCGGAAGAAATTTGGGAAAGTTTTGAATTATGTAAGCAAGCCAACTGTTGATCAGAGGGATAGTCTTCATTCTTTATTACAGTTTTATGATCCTCAACTGTGAGTCTTCATATTTCCAGATTATATCCTGGCTCCTACCTTGGAAGAGATTGCTAGCATCTTGAAGATTTTTATCGGAAAGGGTATTCCTTATTTTGCTTCAGGGAAAGCTCCCTCGCATGCAGACATAGCCAGTGCTTGCCACCTCAGTATGCTCAGAATCAAGATGGGTTTAGAAGCTAGTGAGGGGAAAGGAATTGCCTTGGATTTCCTATTGACAGAGGCTCACTTGTTTTCCCTTAGAAACAAGTGGGAAGGTTTCAATGAATTACTAGCTTTGATGGTTTACGGGATAAGTTTGTTCCCAGAGGAGAAGGGTTTAATTGGTATAGAGGCAATTTCCATCTTTGTTCAGAAGAATCCAGTACCTACTTTGTTGGGACATTTTTACTATAATGTTCATTACAGGAATGAGAAGAGAAAGGGATTCGTGAGCTGTTGTGCACCTTTATTCGCTGATTGGTTCGTTAAGCAACTCCCAAAATCAGGACCGTTCAAAGAGTTGAAGCAAGATTGTAAGTGGTCTAGAAGATTGATGGGCTTAACCTTGGCCGATATAGCTTGGGGAAGTAACAGAGACTTATTGGGAAGAGAAATGATTATCAGTTGTGGAGGGTTTCCCAATGTACCGTTGCTGGGTAGGAAAGGAATGATCAATTATAATCTCGTGCTGGTTCGGAAACAATTTGGTTACTCTTTGAAAGATCCTCCCTATGCTGAAGAAATTTTGGAATCGCTGTATGCACCATTGGAAGGGAATGAGAAGCTAGTCACTCAGGCGTTTCAGGCTTGGGAGGTGAGGTTGAGTAAGGGAAAGAAAGAGTTTGGAAAAGTGGACACTAAGACTTATCCCTCTTTTGCTGCTTGGATACAAGGAAGGATTGCTACTTTCTTCCTTCCATTTTCAGTTGAGGCTCCACTATATCCAAAAGAGGTATCGGTACAACACTGTTTCTCTTGAAGATTACAAGAAGTTGGAAGCTCAGTTGCACGAGGTTCTGGTAGAGAATTCTGAAATGGCTAACTTGTATCATCGTGCCAACCATGCTAAGCAAGAAGCGGAAGAAAAGCTGCAGAAGATGCAGGATACCTTAGAAGCTAAAGAAAAGGAGTTTGCTGGGAGAGAAGCTCATTTTCAGATATTGGGTTTAACAGAGTCAAAGAGAGAAGCAGAGCACAAGAAGATTGTGAAGACTCTTAGAGAAGCTCGTCAATCCGTTGCTTGGTTACAGGGCCAAAGAGAACAAGAGCAGAAGAAGTACAAAGAAAAGGAAGATTTATTTGAAGCGCAGATGGCGTTCAAGAAGTAAGAGGTCGAACAAGCTCACAAGATACGAAGGGAAAAGACCCAGCAATTGGTACAGAGCTAGCTAGCCTTGAAGGAAGCGATGAAGGAGATTACAGATCTCAAACTGAGAACAGGCGTCAAGAAGAGCCGGACAGAGGTTGTGACTACAGAAGAGGAACCTGGATCGTCCTCTTAGCTTAGGGTTTTAGTTTATTGTTGCTTGTATCCAGACTACTTACAGGCTTGTTGTAGGAGTCTTGCTTTATCTTGTTGTCTTTTGTATTGAATTGTAACCCTCTGGGGAATGTTGTTTTTGTCTATAACTCTGATTGTTGGTTTGTTCATGTTATGCAATGTTACTTTCCAATTACCGTTTCTGAATGAGCAAAGTTGGTTGTCCTAAGCCATCAGGGTCTAAATACTCCTCAAAAGAGTTTGAAAAGTCAATTTCCAAAAGGTCATCTGGAGTATTTTTTATCAAAATACCAGAACCGGGGCATATTAATGCCTGGACGTGGAAACATGAATAGTTACATTGCATGCATATAACGTGTTTGTTGTTTTTCAGGTATGTCACCAGTGTTCTAACGTTCATGTCACTTTCAGGCACTATAGCTCCCAAGAAGGTTCAGAGACAGTCGACGGTGCACAAATACCCTACAAAGGTGAACAGAGAGAGAGCCATGGAGCAGATGCAAGCAGATCTGGCTGATTTAAGGACGAGAATGGATAATTTCATGACCCTCATGGCTGGGATGGGTCAAACTCAAGACCCGAAAACTCATCTTTAGTCGTTTGTGGGAAGGATTGTTGCACATACAGATGATGAGAAGTTGTGGATGTATTACTTCCAGGATAGTCTTGTAGGAGCTTCCTTGGAATGGTACATGAAGCTTAGAAGGGTCAATATCCGAGGCTGGAAGGATTTGGAGAAGGCATTCGTGAAGCAGTATCAGTATAATTTGGATATGGCTCCAAATCGTACTCAGTTGCAGACATGTCTCAGAGCGCTAAAGAAGGGTTCAAAGAGTACGCCCAAAGGTGGCGTCAGCTTGCTGCACGAGTGCAACATCCATTGTTAGAGAATGAAATGGAGGATATGTTTATGGGAATGCTGCAGGGGGTGTTTATTGAGAGATTGGCGTCTTGTTCGGCAACAAAGTTCAACGACATCGTGATAGCTGGAGAGAGGGTTGAGACTCTTCTGAAGATTTGGAAAATTCAAGACACTAGTGCAAGTAGCTCAAGTGGTGTGAGAAAGGCTTTTAGTGGACCTCCAAGAAGAAGGGAGGGAGAGACTAATGATGTGTATGGTCGAGGTCGAGGCCGCTGATACAGAGGATCTTATGAATAGGTGGAAGCTGTCACCATCCCCACAGGTCCTGTGCGGCAACAACAGCAACAACAGCAACAGCCGCAGCGCAATAACTATCAGCAAAGGCCTTATCAGCAGAGCAAGCTCGTCCAGCTAACAGGGCGCTCGATGCTATCCCAATGACGTACACAGCTCTGCTCTAGAGATTGTTGGAGTTGAACTTGGTGTAGTTGAGGATGTTAGCACCACTGCCACCTGGAGAGCTTCCAGTGGGGTACGATGCTAATGCAAGATGCGCATTTCATTCAGGAGCTCCCGGGAACTCAACAGAGAAGTGCAGGGCATTGCAGCATAAGGTCCAGGACTTGATTGATTCAAAGGCAATTAACTTCGCACCACCTCTAAATGTTACATCAAACCCCATTCCGAATCATGGAGGAGCCAGGATAAATGTCGTTGACGGTGGCGAAAGGTTGAAGCTGATCTTGAACGTGGACAAAGTGAAGACTTCCTTGCTAGTCGTGAAGGATATATTGTTAAAAGGGCAGGTATTCCCGGGGTGTGATTATGACTGTGAGAGTTGTTTGAATTCGGCTAATGGTTGTGGGGATTTGAAAGCAGGGCTGCAGTGTTTGATCGACGAGGGGTCTCTACAGTTTGACAGAGTGGATGATAGAAGTGATTGTGTGTCTACAGTGACAATCTTTTTTGATCCTGCTGAGGTTCCTGTCCGGAGAGAGCCGGTGACTATCTATGTTCCCGAGGTGAGTCCAGTGACTATTATTGTTCCGGGACCAGTCCCTTATGCTGATGATAGAGCCATTCCTTGGCATTATGGCTCGGATGTGTACGTAGAAGGCCAGAAGGTGGAGAGAAAAGCAGTGACAATTGACCTGACTATTGTGAATGTCGGAGGAGTTGGTGGATTTACAAGGAGTGGGCGTCTCTTTGCTCCTCAAACTCTTAGAGGTGATCCTGAAGCTGAATTTGCTGCAAAGGCTAAGGGTAAACAGATAGCAACTGAAGAGGTGACAACTCCTGCTTTCGGTCAGGGCACTTTTGAAAAGGAAGTTGAGGAATTCATGAGAATAATTAAGAAAAGAGATTATAAGGTGGTTGAACAGCTGAATTAGACCCCATCTAAGATATCCATTTTGTCGTTGTTGATGTGTTCTCAAGCTCACCGAGAGGCTTTGCTGAAAGTTTTGCAATTGGCGTATGTACCACAAGAGATAATTGTCAACCAGTTATAGGCTGTCATAGGCAGCGTAAACGCCAGCCATGGGTTGGGATTCACAGTTAGAGATCTCACTTCTGAGGGACGCAATCACAACAAAGCCTTACAAATCACCATGGAGTGTAAGGGCGCTGTTCTATCACACATCCTGGTAGATACAGGCTCTTCTCTCAATGTGCTCCCTAAGAAGGCCTTAATGAAGCTGAATGTTGATGGCATCGTCTTGCGACCCAGTGATTTGATTGTGAAAGCCTTTGATGGGTCCCGAAGATCTGTGTTTGGGGAGGTGGAGCTACCAGTGAAGATTGGGTCTCAGGTCTTTAAGAGCACATTCTATGTTATGGATATTCAACCCGCTTATAGCTATTTGCTGAGACGTCATTGGATTTACGCTGGTGGCGCAGTGACATCCACGTTGCATCAGAAGTTGAAGTATGTGGTAGATGGACAATTTGTTACTGTGTGCGGAGAAGAGGATATTTTCGTAAGCCATCTGTCGACCTTCAAGTACGTAGAAATGGACGGGGAGATCCATGAGACGCTTTGCCAAGCTTTTGAGACGGTCAATGTCAGTAATTTGTCTCCAGCAGTTCAGAGTAGCGAGAAGGAAGGGACTCCTATCTACTCCTACAAGCAAGCTAAGGAGGTAGTTCAATCCGGAAATGCCCAAGGCTGGGGCAAACTGTTAGAATTGGAAAAGAAGGACGACAGGTTCGGTCTCAGATTTCAACCTGGTCAGTCCAGCTGGTCTCATGGCAATAAGCCCATAGCATTCACAAGCGCTGGAATGATCGACTACAACCATGTTTGTGCAACAGATGCCGATGGGGATAGTGAATGCGACTTGGATAACTGGATTCACCCATGCGTACCTGGGGAGGAGCTCCGGAACTGGTCTGCTGAAGATTTTGTTCAAGTTACTGTCGCTCCCGATAAATGGGGAATGGCCCAAATAAGGGTACAGACGCGAACGGTCGGCGAAAGGGACAATGAGAACACACAGCCGTGAACTCACTGGAGATGAATAGAGTCGCCAGCTAGGCATTTTTATCCCGGAGGAAAGGCAATGCTGCATAGACCTAGAAAGATATGGATAAGACGGTCGCGAACCAGAGAGACTGAGAAAGGGGGTCGGTTACAACCTGGGAAGGTATTAGCACCCAGATTGTCCGTCGTACTCGACGGGATCCACGCTTAAAAGATTTGTGTTTTAAAGGGGTAGTGTCAGTGCAATCTGTGTATAGAAGAGCTGGAAAAGGATGTACAGGTGTCAGTGTAAGAGAAGTGAAGTATATAAGTGAAGTGTCAGTGTAAGGACAAAGATGAAATGCTCAAGATAATGAGGCTAAAAAGAATAATGCTGGAAGGAGGGGGGAATATACAGAGACTTTTGTTCGATAACTGTTAAGTTATGCCTACGTATCCTCTCGTGCAATGAGGAAGTCAGAACACCGTAGTTCGACCCAAAGAGACTGAAAGATAAATTGACTTGTGAACTGCTTACTTGTCTATGCTCAAGTGTATGACCTGTCTGGCTCAGGTGCAAACTGTCTTGCATTAGACGGAAGAAGCAAGTTCTCGTTTGTGAGTGAATGAGATGAGAAAAGAATCCCAAAGGAGACGATTATTGTTTGTTTTTGAGTTTTCAGTCTTTTATTGCTTTTGGATTTGTCATAAGTTAATGAGCTTAAGCCTAAACCAATGGATTTAGTAAACTCATCACATCCTCCCTCTGATTAGGGGTAATGAGAATACCTTAAGTGTGAAGTCAGCTTCTCACACTTAATCACCATGGAGTAGGATTAAGATCATTAACCTACTTGTTGATTATTTAGATGTTTTTGTTGTTTTTGTTTAGTGTTAAGGAATGAGGTTAAGCCATAATCAGGGATCAAACAGACTCATTACACCATCCTAATAGAAGGATAATAGATGAGAATGTTTAAGCTGAGGAAAGCTCCTCAACTTAATCCATGATTAGGGATTAAACTCATGACAAAACAAAGCCTTTGTTAAGTGGATTTTATTTAATGATATGATGAAGAAGTGAGTTTTATGGTTTGTAAGACAACTTGAGGGGGACTTGTCCATTAACACTAGGGTTAGTCCTTCTTAACCAATTAAGGAAGAATTAGAACCCTAATGCAAGGCCCAAGTTACAAGTTTGATGTCTTGATGATTATTAGATGGATTGATTAAAGTATTTAAACACATTAAGGGTTTAACACTTAGGATTAAAGTTATACACTCCATCCTAATAGAAGGATGCAGGCATAAGCTTAATCACAAAGCCTTAAAGCCTTTAGGGTTTAGTCCCTGATTATGAGATGAGAAGAGAAGACTCAAAGAGACAAAAAGGTAGAATCTAAATGGGGGACTAATCAAAACCCTAATTATTATCATGCTTGGTTGTTCCTAAGGTTTGTGAGGTTTACAAGAAAGATCTTCAGAGGAACCACCAGGAAGCAGATGAAAGGAACAAAGAGAAGCAAAGTAACTTGCTTCATTTAAGAAGACAAGTCACTTGAAGAAAGAAAGTAAGAAGAAGAAGAAAGAGCAAGCTCAATCTCAAACACAAAACAAAATGCAGCAAGTATGCATAAGAGAGATGAAAAGAAATTGTGAGAAGTGAAGGCAAATTCACTTCTCAAAGTGACTTACCACCTGAAAAGTTAGTGAAAGGAATGCAATGTAATGCAAAATGAGATGAAATGGCATGATGCAAATCAAAACCAGAAGCATATATGAGATGATAATGATGCTATGATATGATGCAAACATGAAACAAGGCATGAGGATGATCACATGAACATATGGATGCAAATGGAGCATGCTTAGAACCATGAACATACATGAAAAGTTATGAAATGCAAATGACATACAAAATGGAAAATGAAAGATGAAATGATCAAACATGCTTCTAATGTGTCCTAAGATGTGTTATGAATCAAATGGATGCACAAAATGTCATGGAAAGTCATGGTATGCAAGCAAATGCAAGATGGATGCAAAAGGAAGATGCAAATTAGGGTTTATGTACAGCATGAGATGCAAAATTCAAAATCAGAAGCAAGACATGATATAAAAAATTGAAAATGGGATCAAAGGTACCCTAAACCTTTATAAGTTCACTGCCCAAAGGAGGGGATCTAACTCTTAACCTAGTGAGAGTTGTGATTTTTCTAAGATTACTAGGGTTTTGGGGTTCCTCACAAAGAAAAATACCAAACAAATTGAAAATGCAAGATCAAATCAAACCAAATTTATCCTATAAACTACATGCTATGGAGGATGCAATTCAAGTAGAAACATCATCAAACTCTCAATGGTTAGGCAGAATGGATTTTTCCAAGTTTGAATCAAAATATTGCTTTTAAACAAATTTAATTCCAATGAAAATTGTCAAGATAGGTCAAGAACCAAAAATAAATTTGTTTTGAGAGTTTGATAATGTTTCTAAATGTTTTAAAATGCAATGTGAATTTTTTTGTAATTTTTAAATACCTAAATGTATTTTTAATTAATTAATTTTCATTAATTAATTAAAAATAAACATTTAAATTATTTAAAAATAAATTTTAATGCAAAAAATAACAATAAAAATATTTTTGGGTTCTGAAAATTAATGAAATGTTTGACAAAAAATTTCAGAATTTTTCAAAGTGTTTTGCTATTTTTAAAAATTCATGCAAATAAAATACAAACAAAATGAATTAATTTTGGTTAACAGGAGAATGAATCGATTCATAATGGGATGAATCGATTCATTATGCGAAATCCAGGAATTTTTCTACAGGATGAATCGATTCATAATGGGATGAATCGATTCATTATGCTGTTTCGAATCGATTCATGCTGGAATGAATCGATTCATTATGCTGTTTCGAATCGATTCATGCTGGAATGAATCGATTCATTATGCTGTTTTTTTCAAAAATGCAGAATCAAACTCATTCCTTAGGCTGTGTTAAGTGCTCTAAGTCTCCATATTTCATCCTTTACCCACCCCAAACATGAATCAATCATAAGATCACATTTACAATGCATCAACAACAAGATTTGAGCAAAATCAAGAACACTGCAAAAACTTCAGAACATGCATACACACTCATTTCTCAACCATTTTCAGTGTTTCAAAGCTTAACATTATGAGTGAAACAAACTCTATCATTCTATAACAAGAGATTACATTTCTATAAAAAAATGTTCTTGATGATACCTGAACTGGAGCTTTGAACTGTGGAACTTTCTGGCCTCAAACTTGGTGCAATCCCTCTCCTTTGAGCACCTTGATGATGAAATGAAGCTTGGATAGCTTTGAGAATGACTGGTTATGGCTGTTTTGCTCTGGTGTAGCAGAAATGGAGGGCCTTTTGTGAGATGTTTCAAGTTGTTTCAGGGGATGATTCTTGTTCTAAGGGTGATTTGTGACTTGTTGGTGAAAGGAAAAGTTGAGGTTTCTTGGCTGTGTGAAGAAAAACTCAGAGAAGCAGTTTGGGACCGAACTTGTGCAAGTTGGATTGTGTGTTTTCTATGCCAAATGAGCTGCTATAACACTCCCATAAAGTATGAGTAGGCTGCGGAGCAGGTTAGTAGAGGCTGCTGGTCACTATTCCAAAAGCATGGGAGAAAAATGCAAAAAGTCATGGTTAGGTGTACTTGAGGCATGGGCTGTGGCAGAGCTAATTTTCTGGCTTGTACTGCATCAGCTGAGTTCAAGGATGACTCTTGGATCAGTTGAGGTGAGCTGTAATGGATGAAGGGTGAGATCTCACATATTTTGCAACTTTGCAACTTGTGACATTTTGTGACTTTTGGCCATGAACATGTGACATCTCTTAAGAAATATGCAGCAAAATGCATCACATAATGTTGTTATGACACTTTGATAATGGTTAGAGACCAAACAAAACCAAAAGAAACCTTCTTGCAAGATTTCCCTCTTTGTGATTTTCATGAAGAATGGCTTATGATACTTGGATATCAAGGCATGAAAATGAGAAATTTCTTGGGCCAATCTGAGTTTTAGGCATTGCATTGTGTTTGTATGAAGATTAGAAGTCACTTTGAAGTCATCTTTGGCCTTGGCATGAGGTTTTGCAATTTTTCCATCTTGTGCAAAAGTGAAAATTTAGTGATTTTCCTCAACTTTGCAAAGCCATAACTTTTGATCCAAAATGAATTAGGTCATGTTCTTGTACTTTTTGAAAAGGGAATGATCCAATCTACAACTTTCATGACCAAAGTTTTCTCATTTGAAGCATTTTTGAATCAATAAGAGGAGGTTGAAAAACTTTCCAAAAATGGCAATTTCATTAAAAGTCAAACTTCCCAAAAAGTCAACTTTACAAAAGACTTGAGATTCTTCAATTTTGTGAACTTATACCATCTTCCATGATCAAATAAAGATCATATACAATCAAAATGATGAAGAACACCCTTTGGTTGGGTCATTGGGAGCCTCAGATGCCTTGATTTTGCACTGACTTGCTTGAAAAGTCAACTCTTGATCAGATGACTTCCCCATGGAATTTCTTAATCAAAATTGATATGCATGCTCCCTATACCATATAGAGACCAATAGAAACAAGAATGATCAAAAAGTTTGGAGTTATGGCCTCTGAAACCAAAACCCTAATTTTAGGTCATCTGTGCAGTTAAGCCTGGCTCTGCTTCCACACCAATCCCAGTTCTTGTGATTCTTTGACATTCTTGACTTTGAGAGGATGTAATATGATGTTTGAACATACATGGACCCCTTTGAAGTGATTGATGACCTTTGGAGTGGCTCAAGATGCTCTTGGATTGCTCAGATCACAAACCCTAGATGCAGATGACTTTGAACCAATGCAGTGAATCAAAAATGTGGTATGAGATGGTATGATTGAGTTTATGCATATGAGGAGATCACAAGCCATGGTGTGAATGGGTGAGGGCAAATTTGGGGTGTTTACAGCTGCCCCTATTCAAACATGAGTTAGCTGTGCAGGATGTAAGCGACGACTTAACAGGCAAACAAGATAACTTGTGGTTGAATACCAAAGACAGTCCAAAATTTGCACTCACAGAAAGAAGAAGAAAAAGGGATATAGATTGTAAAGAAGAAAAAGTATATTGTAAAGTATGGGCGACGGAGGACGACCGTCGAGCAGAGGACGACTGCTGGGTAAAGAGCAATGACGGGGACGGCCGACATGCTGGGAAAAGTGCGGAAAATAAAGCAATGACGGGGACGGCCGACATGCTGGGGATAAAAAGGATTATGATGGGGACGGCCATCAAATAAAGCTATAAGATTCTCTGGGGATTAATGAAAAGTGATGGGGACGGCCATCAAGTTCATAAAGCGAAGCAACCAACGATGGGGACGGCCATCGGGCTAAAAAAGAAAAGGGACCCCGACGGGGACGGCCATCGGGTTAAAGAATAAATGAAATAAACAGATGATGAGGTACGGTCATCAAAGGTGAAGGACGATCACCTAGCAAGGGACGGCTGCTCTGTTGGGGTAAGATGAGGGACGGTCATCTAAGGTGGAGGACGACCACCTGGCAGGGTACGGCTGCCGAAAACATCGCGACACAGGACGAATGCCGGATAAAAAGTCAACGATGGGGACGGCCATCGGATGAGCATGACGGAGGACGACCATCAAGAGGTGGAGGACGACCACCTAGCAGGGGACGGCTGCTCTCAAGGTTTATCATGACATAGGGCGAATGTCAGATAACCAAAGATCGACAATGGGGACGGCCATTGGATAAAATGATGAAGGACGATCATCAATAGGTGGAGGACGACCACCTAGCAGGGGACGGCTGCTAAATATCAACGATGGGGACGGCCATCGGATGAGCATGATGGAGGACGACCATCAAGAGGTGGAGGACGACCACCTAGCAGGGTACGGCTGCTCTCAGGGTTTATCATGACACAGGACGAGTGTCAGATAAAAGGAAAAAATGCTTTGCTGGTGATTTACTGGAGAATAGTAAACACGGACGAGTGTTTATATCCAAGAAACAAAAGGTATAAGTGTTTAGATGCTGTGTATAGATTAAAGATGCGGACGAGCATCCCTAAGGCTACGATACGGACGAGTATCGGGTAGAAACAAATACTGACACGTGTTCAGAGATGATGATACAGACGAGTATCAACGGGTTAACAGAGGACACGGACGAGTGTTGAATCTGAGGGGACTCTTCTGGGGAATAGTAGACACAGACGAGTATCTTTATTCAAGAAGGCAGAAGTGTTTGACGCAGTGTATGGATTAAAGATGCGGACGATCATCCTTAAGATTATGATACGGACGAGTATCATGTAGAAACAAACGCTTGACGCATGCTCTGAGATGATGGTACGGACGAGTACCAACGGGTTAACAAAGAACAAGGACTATCGTTGAATCTGCGGGGATATAACTGATGTATACAAGATACGGACGAGTATCTGTATAAGTATGAGTAGTATGAGTGGTGTATAGATGAATGTTTAACTTACTGGGGAGAGCGTGACACGGACGAGTGTCAAAAGGAGAAGAGTATAGTATAAACAAGTATCTGGTATACAAAGTGTTTACATTACTGTGTTGGGAAAATGACATGGACGGATGTCAAGGAAGTGTATATATAAGTATATGTGAGTGCAAAGGGAATATCTTTGGCTTTCTGCTGGGGATATGACACGGACGGGTGCCACAAGGGGTGTGCACTGATGTTTGGGAGTGTAAGGCGACTGTTTTAGCTTTAGCTCTCCGCTGGGGAATTTGGGAAGCATTCTGTATACTGCTGACGGGTTGAAAGCTTTTAACTCTGATGGGAACAAAGTGTTGGCAACCTGATGCTTGTTGGAGAGGTTTTCACTGGAGGAAAGACGACTCTGCGTGAGGTATACTTCGTTTAACTGCTTTGAACATCTGCTGAGGATCTGATCATCCTGCTCTGACTCCACTGGGGAGAATTTCTTCTTGCTCTGCTGGGGAAATCCCTTGGAAATGAGAATCCCGATGACTCTATGGGGAAAGATCATCTTTAGACTTGGCTAGGGAAGATGCTTGATCACACAATCCTGCTGAGGAGGGAATTTTGATAATTCTAACTTTGTGGGGAAGCAAGGACTTCAGCTTCCTGTTGGGAAAACTTCGCTGTGGAAAGATAAGTCCGCTTGGGGACGAGAACGATTCAATTAGCCTTGAAGTTCTATTGGGGTTATCATCTGTTCCAACTCAGCTGGGGATGTGTCAACCCTCTGGCATGGCTGAGAAAAGATTTGGCAATGCTCTGCTGAGGAGAGACTTTGCTGGAGAATCAAAATGTGCCCCAAGTATAGCATAATGACTGTGTTGGGAAGATGTGCCAAAGAAAATTGGCTTCGACTGTATGCGAATAACCAACTCCTCATGAAGGAATCTTGTCGGCTGAAAGAAGATCTTTATGCTCGGGGAAGAAATAAACTTCCAATTCCCTGCTGGTAAAATAAATACCAGACATTCCCTGAGAATTAACACAGTGCTTCAAACTTCTGAGCTCAACAAAAGCAATACGGATCATCCTGAGTGAACTAACATTCCCTTAACTCCTCAATTATACCATACTGCATCATCCATAAAAAGACCGTCTTCAGAGGATTTTACAGAAGACTTGGCATCCAGAATTGCCCCAGTGTCTTCAAACTCTCGCAGAAATTCAACAAGTCTTGAGATACCTGCCCCATATTACGTCTTGAAACGATTCTCGCCCCACATCAGAGCTAAAACAGAAACCATGCGGTATGAAGATGCAATGCAAATGATGTACAATGCAGACGTATGCTCATAACCAAAGATATGAAACAAGGATGGTTGGACGCTAGGGCTAGGTTGATAGATATATATTTTTTTGGTTGCCAAGCAATTGGACTTTTGAAGGCGAATTACCAGACGAGAACTGGTTTATTAAATGTAGGCCAACAGACGAAAACTGATGGGCAAAGAATAAGTCGTCAGACGAGAACTGACTCCTCGGGGTGTTCATTGTCAAACGAGAATTGACTCTGAAAAAAGAATGACTACCAGACGAGAACTGGCGTCCAAAAGGTTAATGAAAAGGTGACCAGACGAGAACTGGTTACAAGATTCACCTACCAGACGAGAACTGGTATTTGAAATTGGTTTGCCAGACGAGAACTGGACTTTGGGTTTGTCTGCCGGACGAGGACTAGACTTTGAAATGGCTTGCCAGACGAGAACTGGACTTTAAATGGTTTGCCAGACGAGAACTGGACTTTGAACGGTTTGCCAGACGAGGCCCTATGGATGTGAGACTGATGTTTGTGGGGAGTTATGCTCAATGCAATGATGATGCATATGCTCTATATGCGACATAAATAACGTATGCAAATGATTTATGCCATGCTTATGAAAAGCTAGAAAAACTCCCAAGGACGGGAAGAAAGGTCTTATGCGACAAGGCTTCTAATGAGAAGGGTGACAAAGGCGAGGGTGGGTAGCATGATTTCCCGACACTCGTCTTGAACTCTGAGATTACTGATATACTTGCTCTGCATAGCTAAAGTTTGCCCCTGTTGGGTGAGTCTCTGAACTGACTATCACTGATTATCCAATTCTTGGAATAACAGACTTGGATGTTCTCTCGAGGAGAGTTGCACTTAGTGATCTCTGGAAGTGTCCTGCCCCGGTATGAGCGTGGAAGCGACTTGACTCATTCTGACTGAGCATTGGAAGAATTCATCCTTGGTTCACAGAAAATTAGGGCGGCCTGCCCCTGCTTGGTAGACTCAGCTCTGATCAACTGACTTTGAATGACGTTCCTTGATCAACTGATGCTTGGGAACTCTCTTCACCCTGACAGATTCCTTGGTCAACAAAACCACTGGATAACATGCCCCTGATTCATAGGCCTGCACAATGCGCTTGATTCTGGTCATCATTGTTGAATAATCAAGTTTTCCTCTGATTGTCCTTTGTAGGAGCTTTCCTGATGACACAAACTGACTTGCAATTAAAACTATTCATTTACAAATGGTAATTTTAATGCAGTACACATGCAAGTTTTTGAAAATTTATTTATTTTGATGTTGTGACAGTGTGTGACGAATGGACGATTAGTCCAAACGTAGTGTTGAGTTAGCAAATCGTTAGGAGTCAGTTTACGCAACCTTGTCGTAGTATGCTTTCAGAATTGAACCTGATTCAATTAGGACTTTCAAGGGTTGTAACGTGGTCTGGTTCACGGTTTTAGAAAGAAAGATTTATGGCTCAAAGTTTATATTTGCCCACCCATTCTCCTTGATGTTCTCCAGTCCTATGTTCAGCTAATTCGACTTAAGCGCTCGCTTCTCACAAGGGTTTTGTAATGATTGAGGAACCAATGACGTTGATGGTTTAAGCACCAATGAGGTTTCTTGGAGTAACAGTCACCCATTCTGACTTTGTGTCTGGTCACACAACTTTGTTCTCATGGAACCTTTTTTCCTTTTGATATATATATATTTTTTTTACTCCCTAACTTTTGCCTGGACTGATTCTTTCTGAATGTTTTTTCGATTTTGAAGTCCAGTGGGATGCCCTAACTTTTGCCTAAGTCATATGTTTTCACACATTTTTCGACTTAGCGGGCTTTATTTCTTTTTTTTCCTTTGATTTTGTTGAACAAATCGTGTGACACTGGCTTGTCATGACTTGCTGAAAGGGTTGACTGCCTCATTCCTTTGTTGGTGAGGGATAACCATTGTGGTTTCACGTCCCTTGACCTCTTGAGGTGTAATGAATAAAGGTAATGGATCCTCGGATGCACACTCCTTTTGAACGCTCGGTCAAATTAACTGATGACTACCCTGCCCCAGGTTGAATGTGATGGTTTTTTCATTTAGAAAAAGAAACTCCTACTTCAAGGCTCAAAGGGGTTGACGAGGGTCTATCTCCCTTATGTCTCCGGTGTTTGGGGATTGAAGCAATGCCTGTACATCGTCAGCAGGTTCTACCCTGAAAGCATACCTTGAACAATTATGGGTATTCAGTTGTCATCATCCTCCCTCAAACCTGCTAAACAACAGTGAAATAAATGGGAGGTATATGGATGCAATTTTTTTCTTTTTTTTTCTTTTTTCAATGCAAGTAAAGAAAAATGAGCGAATGCGACATAATTGATTCAAAAGTGCAAGATCACTACATTAACAATACCATTCAAAAATAACATTGCTTAAAAGACAAGTAGCTGCTAACAGGAAAGAAACTACAATGCAAATGATAAAAGGATACAATGATCACCAACTCTGATGACATACTATTGTCTGAGCCACTGAAATCAAGATACGCTTCTTCTGAAGTCTTTGAACTCAATCAGGTGAAAAGTTGACGTGCACAACCAAGCTTCCTTTTGGAAAGGAGATGTAGCCCTTGTCGATCAATTGTTGTACTTTGGCTTGAAAAGCTTTGCAATCTTCAGTTGAATGCCCCATTGATCCACCATGATACCCACACTGCTCATGAGGATTGTACTCTGGAGGGTACGGCTCTGGCAACGGCTTGAGAGGCTTAGGAACCACCAAAGAGCTCTGAATTAGATGTGACAAGAGTTCACTGTATGCCATGGGAACTGGATGAAGAGAAGCAATCCTTCTTTCCAGATTGTTGCGAGGCCTAGGCTGGCTCTGAAGTTGATTCTGAGGTCTTCGACCATGAGATTGCAGATTTGGACGAGGAGGAGCCCAGGGTTTCTGACACGGTGTTCTGAGCATTGTCGGATGCCCATAAGAGTAACCAGATTCAGGAAAAGATGATCTCTGAGAAGATGTTGTTCTAGAATATTCGACATTTGCCATGACTGCACTGACGTCATTCCATTCTTCCTCTTGGGAGCTAACAACAGACTCACCTTCACTAGCTGGGATATTCGAAAAGTCCTGGATCTTTCCACTTTTGAGCAGGCTCTCAATGCGTACTCCAACTATCATCAAATCAGAGAAGCTTGTCATCCCAATGCTACTCATTCTTTCCAAGTATGGACCCTGCAAGGTGCCCACGAACAGGTCAACTAATTCTCTATCTGAAAGTGGTGGTTGCACTTGGGCTGCCAATTCTTTCCACCGCTGTGCATATTCTCTGAAAGATTCACCACTCCTCTGGGATAGGCTCTGCAAGTGCGTGCGATTGGGCGCTACGTCCATATTGTACTGGTATTGCTTTACGAAAGCTCTGGATAAATCATTCCAAGATCGGATATGACTGCTTTCCAAATCCATGTACCAACTTAAAGATGCCCCACTTAAACTGTCCTGAAAACAGTGAATCATCAACTTATCATTGCAGGCATAAGAAGTCATTTTTCTACAGAACATCACCAAATGACGCTTCGGGCAACTGACACCAGTGTATTTCTCAAACTTCGGAGTTTTGAAGTCTGAAGGAATGACAAGACCAGGCACCAAACACAGGTTTAGAGCATCAAAACCGAAGGCATCAGGATCCGCTAAGGCTTTGAGTTGCTCCTCCAACACACGGAACCTTTCAGCAGGATCAATGACTTGTGGATCCTTGGTTTTCACAAGAGGGATTGCCCCTTGGAAGTTCGACATAGGGAAAGCAAAACTCCGATAATCTGTAGTATCAGAAGAAGATGAAGGTCCACCTCGGACAGCAGATGGTTCAGGTACATTCTGATTCACGATCGGGGTCTGTACAGGCTGAGCTTGAGTAAGGTAGTTCACTTGCAGAAAATCATCATCAGGAGAAAGACCATACAAAGGATTGGCCATTGAAGTGAAACCAGGTGGAAACTCAACATTCTGACGGTTGTTCTCTGACATAGCTACTGACGGCTTCCAATCTGACCCTTTACCTCTTGACACTGTTCAATCTTCCTTCAAACACTGTCGTCTTCCAACGGTTAACACTTGTTCAAACTGAGTACCGGGAAATCAACTGGCTGGTCATGGACAAAAGAGGAAGGATGAGCTCTCTGGAGGAGGAAAATGCTATGCAGATGCAAATGTAAAATGCAATATGATGATGCAAAAGATGCAAAGACATGGGATCACAGCTAGAAACTGCCTGGAATCTGGAATGTCGGACCAAGAATCGAGTGTCTGTAACCACAAGATCTGCATAATAACCCAAAATAGTAACTGAAAACCAGAGGTCAATAACTTCAGGATCGTAGTGACCGGATCAAACAATTGTACTGGTAATGAGGGTATGTTGAGGTCAAGGGTTCCTGCAAACCTGTAAACAGCCCAACCCCCTCACAGGTGGTGTTCTAAAACAAGGATCCTCAGACTTGGATTAGTTATGAGAAGTGTAAACACTTCTAACCCGGAGGTACAGTGTTTACAATAACCATAAAAAATCCTCCTTTAATTCTCCTCAGTTTCTGAAGGTCATAATAAAGGTCATCCAAACTTAGCAGGCTTCCCAGATAGCCCTAGCACTACAGGAAATCTGTAGCACAGAGTTCTCAAGAAGAAACCCACATCTGAACCGTGTTTCATATTCCCGCACCAGACCGAAATGGAATGGGAAAGAACATGAACCACTCTAGCCTAGGTGTCACTCAGGTCCCAGGTATAGGACCTTAAACTCTCAATAGAACCCCACCCACCAAAGCAACAAAACCAGATCCAGCCAGAACAGTATGACAGTATGATATATGTAAAGCTATAAAGAAAGCAATAAACAAAACTGTACATAAAGCAATAACATAAATACATAAACACTAATAGCACATAACACCCCAGTAAACACAAGTCAAACAAGCGCTAGGAGGAACCCACAAAAAGAACCAGAAGCCCTGGTTGCAGTATAAGGGTCCCCAGCAGAGTCGCCAAGCTGTCGCTCCCGATAAATGGAGAATGGCCCAAATAAGGGTACAGACGCGAACGGTCGGCGAAAGGGACAATGAGAACACACAGCCGTGAACTCACTGGAGATGAATAGAGTCGCCAGCTAGGCATTTTTATCCCGGAGGAAAGGCAATGCTGCATAGACCTAGAAAGATATGGATAAGACGGTCGCGAACCAGAGAGACTGAGAAAGGGGGTCGGTTACAACCTGGGAAGGTATTAGCACCCAGATTGTCCGTCGTACTCGACGGGATCCACGCTTAAAAGATTTGTGTTTTAAAGGGGTAGTGTCAGTGCAATCTGTGTATAGAAGAGCTGGAAAAGGATGTACAGGTGTCAGTGTAAGAGAAGTGAAGTGTATAAGTGAAGTGTCAGTGTAAGGACAAAGATGAAATGCTCAAGATAATGAGGCTAAAAAGAATAATGCTGGAAGGAGGGGGGAATATACAGAGACTTTTGTTCGATAACTGTTAAGTTATGCCTACGTATCCTCTCGTGCAATGAGGAAGTCAGAACACCGTAGTTCGACCCAAAGAGACTGAAAGATAAATTGACTTGTGAACTGCTTACTTGTCTATGCTCAAGTGTATGACCTGTCTGGCTCAGGTGCAAACTGTCTTGCATTAGACGGAAGAAGCAAGTTCTCGTTTGTGAGTGAATGAGATGAGAAAAGAATCCCGAAGGAGACGATTATTGTTTGTTTTTGAGTTTTCAGTCTTTTATTGCTTTTGGATTTGTCATAAGTTAATGAGCTTAAGCCTAAACCAATGGATTTAGTAAACTCATCACATCCTCCCTCTGATTAGGGGTAATGAGAATACCTTAAGTGTGAAGTCAGCTTCTCACACTTAATCACCATGGAGTAGGATTAAGATCATTAACCTACTTGTTGATTATTTAGATGTTTTTGTTGTTTTTGTTTAGTGTTAAGGAATGAGGTTAAGCCATAATCAGGGATCAAACAGACTCATTACACCATCCTAATAGAAGGATAATAGATGAGAATGTTTAAGCTGAGGAAAGCTCCTCAACTTAATCCATGATTAGGGATTAAACTCATGACAAAACAAAGCCTTTGTTAAGTGGATTTTATTTAATGATATGATGAAGAAGTGAGTTTTATGGTTTGTAAGACAACTTGAGGGGGACTTGTCCATTAACACTAGGGTTAGTCCTTCTTAACCAATTAAGGAAGAATTAAAACCCTAATGCAAGGCCCAAGTTACAAGTTTGATGTCTTGATGATTATTAGATGGATTGATTAAAGGATTTAAACACATTAAGGGTTTAACACTTAGGATTAAAGTTATACACTCCATCCTAATAGAAGGATGCAGGCATAAGCTTAATCACAAAGCCTTAAAGCCTTTAGGGTTTAGTCCCTGATTATGAGATGAGAAGAGAAGACTCAAAGAGACACAAAGGTAGAATCTAAATGGGGGACTAATCAAAACCCTAATTATTATCATGCTTTGTTGTTCCTAAGGTTTGTGAGGTTTACAAGAAAGATCTTCAGAGGAACCACCAGGATGCAGATGAAAGGAACAAAGAGAAGCAAAGTAACTTGCTTCATTTAAGAAGGCAAGTCACTTGAAGAAAGAAATTAAGAAGAAGAAGAAAGAGCAAGCTCAATCTCAAACACAAAACAAAATGCAGCAAGTATGCATAAGAGAGATGAAAAGAAATTGTGAGAAGTGAAGGCAAATTCACTTCTCAAAGTGACTTACCACCTGAAAAGTTAGTGAAAGGAATGCAATGTAATGCAAAATGAGATGAAATGGCATGATGCAAATCAAAACCAGAAGCATATATGAGATGATAATGATGCTATGATATGATGCAAACATGAAACAAGGCATGAGGATGATCACATGAACATATGGATGCAAATGGAGCATGCTTAGAACCATGAACATACATGAAAAGTTATGAAATGCAAATGACATACAAAATGGAAAATGAAAGATGCAATGATCAAACATGCTTCTAATGTGTCCTAAGATGTGTTATGAATCAAATGGATGCACAAAATGTCATGGAAAGTCATGGTATGCAAGCAAATGCAAGATGGATGCAAAAGGAAGATGCAAATTAGGGTTTATGTACAGCATGAGATGCAAAATTCAAAATCAGAAGCAAGACATGATATAAAAAATTGAAAATGGGATCAAAGGTACCCTAAACCTATATAAGTTCACTGCCCAAAGGAGGGGATCTAACTCTTAACCTAGTGAGAGTTGTGATTTTTCTAAGATTACTAGGGTTTTGAGGTTCCTCACAAAGAAAAATACCAAACAAATTGAAAATTCAAGATCAAATCAAAACAAATTTATCCTATAAACTACATGCTATGGAGGATGCAATTCAAGAAGAAACATCATCAAACTCTCAATGGTTAGGCAGAATGGATTTTTCCAAGTTTGAATCAAAATATTGCTTTTAAACAAATTTAATTCCAATGAAAATTGTCAAGATAGGTCAAGAACCAAAAATAAATTTGTTTTGAGAGTTTGATAATGTTTCTAAATGTTTTAAAATGCAATGTGAATTTTTTTGTAATTTTTAAATACCTAAATGTATTTTTAATTAATTAATTTTCATTAATTAATTAAAAATAAACATTTAAATTATTTAAAAATAAATTTTAATGCAAAAAATAACAATAAAAATATTTTTGGGTTCTGAAAATTAATGAAATGTTTGACAAAAAATTTCAGAATTTTTCAAAGTGTTTTGCTATTTTTAAAAATTCATGCAAATAAAATACAAACAAAATGAATTAATTTTGGTTAACAGGAGAATGAATCGATTCATAATGGGATGAATCGATTCATTATGCGAAATCCAGGAATTTTTCTACAGGATGAATCGATTCATAATGGGATGAATCGATTCATTATGCTGTTTCGAATCGATTCATGCTGGAATGAATCGATTCATTATGCTGTTTCGAATCGATTCATGCTGGAATGAATCGATTCATTATGCTGTTTTTTTCAAAAATGCATAATCAAACTCATTCCTTAGGCTGTGTTAAGTGCTCTAAGTCTCCATATTTCATCCTTTACCCACCCCAAACATGAATCAATCATAAGATCACATTTACAATGCATCAACAACAAGATTTGAGCAAAATCAAGAACACTGCAAAAACTTCAGAACATGCATACACACTCATTTCTCAACCATTTTCAGTGTTTCAAAGCTGAACATGATGAGTGAAACAAACTCTATCATTCTATAACAAGAGATTACATTTCTATAAAAAAATGTTCTTGATGATACCTGAACTGGAGCTTTGAACTGTGGAACTTTCTGGCCTCAAACTTGGTGCAATCCCTCTCCTTTGAGCACCTTGATGATGAAATGAAGCTTGTATAGCTTTGAGAATGACTGGTTATGGCTGTTTTGCTCTGGTGTAGCAGAAATGGAGGGCCTTTTGTGAGATGTTTCAAGTTGTTTCAGGGGATGATTCTTGTTCTAAGGGTGATTTGTGACTTGTTGGTGAAAGGAAAAGTTGAGGTTTCTTGGCTGTGTGAAGAAAAACTCAGAGAAGCAGTTTGGGACCGAACTTGTGCAAGTTGGATTGTGTGTTTTCTATGCCAAATGAGCTGCTATAACACTCCCATAAAGTATGAGTAGGCTGCGGAGCAGGTTAGTAGAGGCTGCTGGTCACTATTCCAAAAGCATGGGAGAAAAATGCAAAAAGTCATGGTTAGGTGTACTTGAGGCATGGGCTGTGGCAGAGCTGATTTTCTGGCTTGTACTGCATCAGCTGAGTTCAAGGATGACTCTTGGATCAGTTGAGGTGAGCTGTAATGGATGAAGGGTGAGATCTCACATATTTTGCAACTTTGCAACTTGTGACATTTTGTGACTTTTGGCCATGAACATGTGACATCTCTTAAGAAATATGCAGCAAAATGCATCACATAATGTTGTTATGACACTTTGATAATGGTTAGAGACCAAACAAAACCAAAAGAAACCTTCTTGCAAGATTTCCCTCTTTGTGATTTTCATGAAGAATGGCTTATGATACTTGGATATCAAGGCATGAAAATGAGAAATTTCTTGGGCCAATCTGAGTTTTAGGCATTTCATTGTGTTTGTATGAATATTAGAAGTCACTTTGAAGTCATCTTTGGCCTTGGCATGAGGTTTTGCAATTTTTCCATCTTGTGCAAAAGTGAAAATTTAGTGATTTTCCTCAACTTTGCAAAGCCATAACTTTTGATCCAAAATGAATTAGGTCATGTTCTTGTACTTTTTGAAAAGGGAATGATCCAATCTACAACTTTCATGACCAAAGTTTTCTCATTTGAAGCATTTTTGAATCAATAAGAGGAGGTTGAAAAACTTTCCAAAAATGGCAATTTCATTAAAAGTCAAACTTCCCAAAAAGTCAACTTTACAAAATACTTGAGATTCTTCAATTTTGTGAACTTCTACCATCTTCCATGATCAAATAAAGATCATATACAATCAAAATGATGAAGAACACCCTTTGGTTGGGTCATTGGGAGCCTCAGATGCCTTGATTTTGCACTGACTTGCTTGAAAAGTCAACTCTTGATCAGATGACTTCCCCATGGAATTTCTTCATCAAAATTTATATGCATGCTCCCTATACCATATAGAGACCAATAGAAACAAGAATGACCAAAAAGTTTGGAGTTATGGCCTCTGAAACCAAAACCCTAATTTTAGGTCATCTGTGCAGTTAAGCCTGGCTCTGCTTCCACACCAATCCCAGTTCTTGTGATTCTTTGACATTCTTGACTTTGAGAGGATGTAATATGATGTTTGAACATACATGGACCCCTTTGAAGTGATTGATGACCTTTGGAGTGGCTCAAGAGGCTCTTGGATTGCTCAGATCACAAACCCTAGATGCAGATGACTTTGAACCAATGCAGTGAATCAAAAATGTGGTATGAGATGGTATGATTGAGTTTATGCATATGAGGAGATCACAAGCCATGGTGTGAATGGGTGAGGGCAAATTTGGGGTGTTTACAGTTACTTGGCAGTCAAAGTAATTTTCTTTGTTTCCATTTTATCATACTGCATGTCAAATCCTGCGCCCTGCCCGAGGTGTACGGATCCATTTGTAGGGCCACCATGTTTTTAATGCATTTACTTTTTCCATGAAATAAAGGACATTTTTTCAAGCAAATTGTGTTCTCTTTCTTTCGTTTTAAATATTTCACAAATAAAAGGGCAATGTTTTTCTTTCTAGTGGTTTTGTGTGTTTGCGTCTCTTACAGACTCTGAAATAAGCACATCATTTGTGCAGTGTTGATCATCCGGATTCCCATGATAACATTCCTGCTATGACCATGCATGACTTCGACAATTCTATCTACCAAGCTGATGAAGGGGTTGAGGAAGACTGTGAGCTCCCGGAAGAATTGGTCAGGTTGTTGAAACAAGAGGAAAGGGTCATTCAGCCTCATCGGGAAGAAATAGAGATCGTCAACATCGGGTCTGAGGATATAAGGAGAGAGATCAAGATTGGGGCCAGTATGTAGGCCGAGGTAAAGAGAAAGTTGATTGGCATGTGTTGCACCCCAAAATTTTCCCTCACAATACAAGACTTTGTGTACTAAGAAGGTTCACAAGGTTCACAAGATTCACAATGCTTACAAAACCTTTCATGAGGTTCATGAAGTCTACAAGTCACTTTATGAGGTTCACAAGGTTCACAAGACCTCCCATGAGGTTCACAAGGTTCACAAGACATCTTATGATGGTTCACAAGGTTCACAAAGTTCACAATTGGTCAGAAAAGTTGACAATTCCCTCAGACAATGCACCTCCTAAGCAGTGCATCCAAAACTAGGGTTTTGACTTTAATCAGGCTAAATGAACTTCCAAGACTTCAAGTGAGCTTCATAACATCTTATATGTGTGTAAGAACCCCCATGACAAGTTTCAAGACTTTTCTCAAAAGTTTGCTCAGTCAGATGATCAGATAAGTCAAAATCAGTCAAAGTAGTTAAAAAGTCAAACTAAGGTCAACTGTGGTCAAACCAAAGTCAAACTTCATGATTTTTTTTGCCAACATCAATTATATGAAGTAAAATTCATCATTTGATCAAGGGTTGATCATGATTCATCAAGAAGATTTCAGATCATCAAGAATCAGGAGTTTCTAAATTAGGGTTTCCTCAGTAAAAGTCAACTGAACTTTGACCAGCCATAAATTTCACATGCTTCATCACCAAGTCTCCATCCAAAGCTCATTTTGAAGGAAATTGAATTCTCTACAACTTTGTGTCTCACAAGCCAAGCCCAAAAATGCTTCATTTGGAAGGTATGAGCTAAGACATTATAGGTCCTTTTGAAAGTCAACAAAAAGTCAACAACTTCAAAAGAGCATAACTTGAGAATGGTAAATGATATGGACATGAAACCAGTGGGGTTGGTTAGAGGACTCTTCAAGCTTTCCAAAATGTCCAAGAAAACCCTCATACCATTAAAATTGAAGGATATGTGCCCTTGCAAAGTTGGGAAATTTTTGGTTGGTTTATGAAGAAAATGGAGGTCTAAAACCAATTTCTTCCAAATGGGCTTGCCATATGATGACCCAATCCATACTATAACTTCATGCACGACCCAAGTCAACAAAAATCAGATTTTTTTATCATTTTATTTTTATTTATTTTGATTTAATTCATTAAAAATCATTTTAAATTAAAATAAAATATAAAAGTCAAAGATTTAAATATGATTGAGCTTCTAGAAATTCATAAATTTGATTGGAATTGAAGTGGAAAGAAAATCATGATGAATGGCCTAAAATAGCAAGTGTTCATACAAGGATATTTGATTTTTAAGGCCTAATATTTTTGAATCTTTTTAGATCAAATCTTCCACACAAATATCCAATTTTTCTGACCTAATGCATTGCTCTATAAGTATACAATGTAACCCTAACATAAGCGACGAATTTTCTGCCTCCCAAGTGTAAGTTGAATATTTCAAAAAACCTCTCAAAACTTCAAATTCGGTTTCAATCTTCCAGTGCATTTGAAGGTAATTTGAGAACACAGCCATGATCACTAGACATCATTGAGTGGAAACCAATACTTGGTTGCATCCAAAACCATCCATATAGCATAACCCGAAGCATTCTTGATCATGAATAATTTTTTTTCGATTTCACTAATTCAATGCATTTTGATGAATTTTGTTTGACTAATCATGTTTGTGGTGTTGTATAGAACGTTTCTGGGCAAAGAAATTGAAGGATGAGGACCTAAACCGCAAACGACCATTGTTAGGGTTCTTGAACCATAATTAGGGTTCTTTGATTTAGACCATATAAATTAATTTTAAGGACATAAATGAACTGTGTGAAGTGTGGTGATCATAACCATGTGTTTAATTTGATGAATCGTTGCATATTGAGAGGTATATGAGATTGGCAGGTTTTGTGTGCATGAAAATTCGCAGGTAGTTTCATAATAAAATTCGCAGGTGAACCTACGAATTTCAGAGGAAGAAGATGACCCCTGCGCGCGCGTTTCTGGAATTTGAATTTCATTTTAATATTTTATATTTTGTTTTCTGTTCAATATCACAAGCTGATGCTTGTCCCAGTGGTGAAGCCAGCGCGTGTGTTGTTGAAGGGCAAGGGGTTCGAATCCTGGCTTTGTACAATTTTTCTTATTTTTTCAGGTCAAGTATGAAGCTTCATATATTATGCATCATAGTCACTACATTGCCAGATGCGCTCACCCAGCAGGAATGGTAACGTGTTTGTGTATTGCTTGAAAGGTCCTGGGTTCGATCCCCCCAGGCCTTTTGGTTTTTCTTCTTTTTTTTTGTGATTTTTCAGGTTTAGTGCATAAAACAAATTGGACTTGTTTCATTATCACACGCGCGCTGGTAGCCTGGTGGTATGTGTTGTTGATTGCAGGCCAAAGGTGCTGGGTTCAAACCCCAGCCAGGTCAGTTCTTTTTCTTCATTTTTCTTGTTTATTATTATTTTTAATTAACATGTTTATATTATAACTAAATAAATTTTAAAAAAAATATATAATATGTATATTATTATTTTCTCTATTATAATCTAAACTCATTTTTTTTTATTATTAAATCTCATTAGAGAAATAATTTAATTTTGTATAATTAATAATTAATCCTAATTTATTTTCTAAGCATATAAACCCTAATTTTCTAAAACCCTAAAAAATATATTTCTTTTCAAAACTCTAATTTTCTTTTCTTCTTTTATTTTTTTTTATATTATTATTTGTAAATATTATATGTATAATTTAATTCTTGATTTAATTTTTATTAAATATATAAATTGTTTATAATTTAAAATTTTGTACATAAACATGTTTAAAAATTAAAATTCTTAATTTATTTTTATAATAGGTAAATATGATATAAATTTTTTATTTTTGCATAATTTTTATAGTTAAAAGTTGTTAATTTAATTTTATAATTATAATATGTTCATAATTAATATAATTTTCTAATTGCATATACTTTAAAATTCTATAATAATTGTTCATATAAAAATTTGATCTTTTAATTATTTTAATATTTTTGCTTGTTATTATTATTAATTATGTTTAAATGATTATTACTAACCCCATTTATTTTTTTAATTGTTATTATTATTATTTCTACTAACCCAATTATAATTGCTTATTTATTTTGCTTATTGCTTATTTATTTATTTTGCTATTATTTTAAATTGCTTTTATTATTTTTGTAACTGTGCCTGGATGTAATATTTTTATTATTTATTTTTATGTCATGGTTAGTAAAAATAGGGAGTGTAACATGTATGTTATTTAAAATTAATTTAGATCACTAATTTAAAAGATAAATAAAATTGAACATTCACACACGTAAGTCGATCTTTGATCGCCATCTCACTTTCTAGGGTTACCTCTCATTGTTGCCTAATCAAAAGGTCAAGTAGGGTGTATAAAGCAAAAAGTTCCTCAAAAATAAAGTCATCTAGTCCCTTCACAATCAAAGATCAAGTCCCTTAAATGGTTGCCTTCATAAAGATCTTGTCCCTTTCGAATAATGATGACAGTCCCTCCAAAATTGCTTAATACACCCTACAGTTGCCTACCTAAACAGATGTCCCTTCATATGTCCCTCACATCCAAGGTAATGACTACCTATTCCTTAATAATAGGGATAGTCTTACCATTTAAAGGATTCAAGAACAGGAAGACTTAAAACTTTAGGGTAGGTTCCTCATAGTTACTTACTCACCATTTAAAAACTTTTCAAACACTTCATGATTTCAAACAATTTTCAAACACAAGTTTTTTACGCATCCGTACATGGATCATTATCAAACTCTTATGAAAATTTCTATTCACACACTTCACATTTTCAAAAAAAAAACAATTCAAAGTGAGCTAAGTAACTAAGAGCCCATGGATAACCATGGATGTAAAGGGTGCTAACACCTTCCCTTTACATAACCTACCCCCCGGACCCAAAAATCTTTTAGAAGGTCTTTCCTGTTCTTTTATGCCTTTCCTTTGGATAAAATAAAAGTCGGTGGCGACTCTTGCTATCCGCAACATAACTAAAGTCAGTTCTCCCACCGTGTTACAGAACTGGCGACTCTGCTGGGGATTTAAATTAAAGAGGGGTACCCTTAGGAATTAGATCACTTTAACTTTGTTTGCCTTGTTTGCTTTATACTTACTTGTTGGGCTCTTATGTGTGAAAGGTCCTAACCCGGATCTAGTGTACCTTAGGTAAATGGCAATAGACCAAGGAAACTGTACGGCGTATACCGATATGGTTGATCTGGTGGCCATAGTTAGTGTGACTTCTTGGTTGGTGTTTATGTTCCTTAAGTCAAGTTGAGGATAATATGAGGCTGCCATATGTTGTCAATGCACTAACTAACTTCTAGAACCCTAGTTATCCCATCTTGGCCTTTAGAAAGTAGTGAGATAATCGGCTTTGGTGCAGACTGAAGTTGGTTGATACTCGATACTACGCTCATTGAGATCTTAAACTTGGAGGGTTTTGGTTGGCAAGTAAGTTGCCTACTGAACAACCACCCTTGTGAAGGATCAATGATATTGAGATCCCTTAGAACCTGGTTACTTTTGTAGGACAGGATGAACCAACTAACTTCAGGGGAGGGTACTTACCTTTGAACTTCATGCAAGCCTTTAAACCTAGGGCTATGGTGTGACTTGTTTGTGTGTGCCACATGTTTGTGACTGAACATAACATCATGACATCATCATGCATCATAAGCATAGCATTTTCACTAACCATTTCAAGGACAAAAGGATTTATCTTTGTTCTTTGTTGCAGGTCATGGCTTCTGCTCATAGAAACACCATCAGGATCAACTTTGTGGGCATACCTGCTAAACTTAAAGAGTTGGTTTCTCAAGTGTCTGATCATTCCCAGTTCATCAAGAGACATGGTCACCTATTGGATCTAGTCACTTCAGGGTTCAATGAAGACATGATGAGTGTTCTGTTTCAGTTCTTTGATCCTAAGCACCATTACTTCACATTCCCTGACTATCAACTGGTTCCTACAATGGAAGAGTTCTCCAAACTATTGGGTATACTTATCTTTGATCAGAAACCCTTTACAGGCTTATAAAAAGAGCCTAAACCTGAAGTCATTGCTGCAGCTCTACATTTGAAGAAGTCAGACATTGTCTTGGAAACAAGGAGTGGAGTTAAGGGTATTCTTGCTAAGGTGTTGATAGAGAAGGCTCAAGTGTTCTTAAAGGCTATGAGATATGATGCTTTTGAGGAGATCCTAGCCTTGCTGATTTATGGCTTAGTGTTGTTCCCCAATCCAGACCAGTTCATAGACGTACACGCCATCAACATATTTCTGACTCATAATCCAGTGCCTACATTACTTGGAGACATCTTACACTCTTTTCATACCCGTACTACGAAGGCACGAGGAACTCTGATGTGTTGTATACCTCTATTGTCTAGGTGGTTTATTTCTCACCTTCCTCGATCAGTGATGAAGAATGAACAAGGGTTCAGGTGGTCCAAGAGGATCATGTCACTTTCTCACTCAGATATCCATTGGTGCTCCAGATCTATGGAGAATGTCACTATCATTGACCGTTGTGGGGAGTTTCCTAATGTGCCACTTCTGGGCATAAGAGGAGGCATCACCTATAACCCCTCTCTAGATTTACGACAGTTTGGTTACGCTCGAAGTGATGGTCCACATGACATGTTGATTCAGGGCATTATGTTTGACTACGACAACGATCTTCAAGGTTACCGTCAGAGATTCATAAGAGCATGGGGAAAAGTAAACAGGGTTGACAGCAAGACTCTGGAGCCTAAGTACACTATTCCTATGGAAGCTTATCTCAGATGGGTGCGATCTCGTGCTCAAACTCTCATGATGCCATATCCTGCTATCCTGCCAGTTACCATGGAACCTGTTGCTGAAGGAGACACTGCTTATACCATCCTTCACCCAGACATGCCTATTGATATGGAAGACTTGCAGAGATCCTGGATCCAACTGAAGGAGCAAAGGGATACTTTCGAGGCTCATTACAAAGCAAGCCAGGCAAGAATCCTGGAACTAACAAAGCAACTTCATGAGGAACGGAATCTCAACTCATACCTCAACACAAAGAGGAAACGTCCATGGGAGACTTAAAACCCCATCTTTTGTACTTATTTCATTTCATTTTTTGTAAGCCCAAGAGGCAAAACAAATTTATTACTAATAAAAGTTTACCTCCTTGTTTGTTTAAGCAAATTTAAATCCTGCGGTCCTTGAAAACATTGCATATGCCTTCACATATCATTTCATTGCATCACAGGTTTATAATTGTGCATAGGTTTCTCATCTTCTCGCTGTTTATTTCAGCAATGGCTCTTGAACAATCAGTTAAGGATCTCCAGGCACAAAATGCACAGTTCCAAGAGCTGATCCTGAACCTGACCAAGGGGCAGGATGAATTAAAGACACTGCTGGCCAAGAAGACTAAGAAGACTAGAAGGTCAGCTGGCCTGATCAACATGGGAAGAAGGTTCAAAGGTCTTGCCAAGACCAAAGAACCAGTTGAAGACTATGAATCTGAAGAGTCTGAAAAAGAGGGAGGCAGTCTCCACAACACTATGGGGGATTCTGATTCTGAGGCTAATTACTACCATGAGCCTAATGAAGTCAAATTCAAGATGCTGGTGGATAGAATGGATGCTATGGAGTTGCAGAAATCATTTGGGCTGGATTTTGAAGATTTGAGTCTGATATCTGGGGTAGTCATACCCATTGGTTTCAAGGTTCCTACCTTTGTTGTCTATGATAGGGTCTCTTGTCCCAAGCTGCATCTGAGGTCTTATGTCAGAAGAATTCAACCTCACACTGCTGATAAAAAGTTGTGGATCCATTTTTTTCAAGAGAGCTTATCTGGAGCTCAATTAGAGTGGTATTATCAATTGGAGAGTGTCAACATCAGGGATTGGAATGATCTTGCTGAAGCTTTCTATAAGCAGTATCAATACAATGCTGACTTAGCTCCCACTCGCATGCAGCTGCAAAGCATGTCTATGGGTGCCAAAGAAAGTTTCAAGGAGTATGCTCAGAAGTGGAGAGATTTAGCTGGAAGAGTTCAACCCCCTTTAACTGACAGGGAATTGGTTGATATGTTCATGTGTACGCTGAATGGTCCGTTTTACAGTCATCTCATTGGAAGCTCATCATCTGGCTTCACTGAGTTGATAATGACAGGAGAGCGCGTTGAAAATGGTATAAAGAGTGGAAAGATCCTGGTGGGTACTTCTTCATCAGGTGCTGCAAAGAAGCCTCCCACTGGGAAGAAAGAATCCAATGTTGTTTATGGTCAGCCTGATCGTAATAGAAGGCATCAGTCTGTTAGTGCAGTTCATATTTCAAATCCAACTCCTGCAACAACAGAGCAGCCACAGGGCAACCAACAGAGGGCTAGAAGGCAGTTCACAAAAATCAACATGTCAATGGCTCAGGCATTGCAACACTTGTTGAAGGCTGAACTTATTACTTTGAAAGAGGCTCCTCAGAATCCTAATGTTACCTCTCGCAGGTACAATCCCAATGCACGATGTGCATATCATTCAAACTGTCAGGGACATGATACTAATAGCTGCTGGGTCTTGAAGAACAAAATTCAAGATATGATTGAGGCTGGAGAGATTGAGTTTGATCCTCCGGGTACTCCAAATGTGATTACTGCTCCCATGCCAAATCATGAGAAGACTATCAATGCCATTGATGAAGATTCACATATTTCCTCAGTTGCAGATTTGGTTACACCATTGTCTGTTATCAAGAAGAAGTTAGTACAAGTTGGGTTCTTTCCGGGTTGTCATGAAGATTGTGTCTATTGTGAGTATAATCCAGATAGTTGTTGGAGGTTGAAGGACAGAATTCAACGTCTCATGAATAACTATACCATAGTGTTTGAGAGGACTCCGTCGTCTGTAGAGAGTATGGTGGATCATATTACTAAAGGTAGGAGGACTGAAGAGGTTGACATGGTTGACAAAGTACCGGTAAGAATTACTTCAAAGGGACCTATTAAAATCACTCATAAGGGTCCAATTAAGATTACTACTGAAGGCCCTGTGAAGGTTGTTGCTGAAGCCAGAGTAGCTCCTATGGTCATTACTACTCCTGGTCCTATTCCGTATACGTCTGATAAAGTTGTGCCTTGGCATTATGGGTCTGATGTTTACATCCATGGTGTTAAGCAGGAGCCCTTAGCTGATGTGCCTGTTGATGTTGACAATATTGTTGGATCTAGTAAGATCACACGAAGTGGAAGAGTCTTCTCTCCTCCAGTGACTTCTAAGAATACAGTTACTCCTGCTGCTACTTCCACCACTGACGCTCGGGGCAAGGGTCCTATTACTGAGCCTATACCTACTGATGTACCAGCTGCTGATGATCTCTCTAATCAGATGGAAGAAGTATTGAAAATCATTCGCAAGAGTGATTATGACATTGTTGATCAGTTGGGGCATACTCCTTCAAAGATTTCTATGCTGTCCTTGTTGTTGTGTTCTGAGGCTCATGCCAAGGCCTTAATTAAATTTCTGAAGACTGCTCATGTACCCAATGCAATTTATGTTGACCAGTTTGAGAATTGTGTTGCCCACCTGACCTATGATAATGGGTTAGGGTTTTCTGATGCTGATTTGACCCCTGCCAAGAGGGATCATAACAGGGCCCTGCATATCTCAATTGAATGCAGGGGCACTACCCTATCACATGTATTGATAGACAATGGTTCCTCTCTGAATGTGTTGCCCAAGGAAGTCCTGAATAAGCTGAGTCCTGAAGATGCTGTGCTGAAGCCCAGTAGTATTATGGTGAAGGCTCTTGATGGTTCTAGAAGAGTAGTGCATGGGGAAATTGATCTCCCAATCAAAGTTGGGTCTCAGGTTTTTAATGCTACATTTTATGTGATGGATATTCGTCCTTCGTACTCTTGTCTGCTTGGTCGTCCCTGGATCCATGGGGCAGGTGCTGTAACCTCTACATTACATCAGAAGCTGAAATATCCGGTGGGAGGAAAGGTTGTTACTGTCTATGGAGAGGAAGAATATTTTGTCAGCCATGTGAACACCTTCAAGTATCTGGAAGTGGAAGGTGAATATGTTGAAACTCCGTGTCAGACATTTGAAGTGGTTCCTTGGATTGTTAATGATTATGTAGCTCCTCCTGTTGTCAAGAAAGTGCCTGTGGTCACCAGAGTACCTCCAACAATGGCCTCCCTCAAGGATGCTAGAGCTGTAGTGGATAAAGGTGGTTGTACTATTTGGGGTCAGCTTTCTGATATCCCATACAAGTCTGACAAATTTGGTTTGGGTTTCACTGCAGAGTCCCAGAAGGCTGTTCGTCGTGCTCGTGCTGTTCGTATCACCAATCAAGGGGTTATGAAAGATCAGATCAATGCTGTGGGAGACTATGATGAAGACTACAACCTGGATGCTTGGATTTTTCCTACTGTGGGTGCTGGACTCAATAATTGGAAAGCTGAAGATGTTATTCCTATCTCCTTTAGTCAGGAGTAAATACTATTACTGTGTTGTTGTTTTTTAAAGTTTGTAATTTCGTGAACAATTAAAACTCTTAAGCCTTGTGCCTTACCCGGGGCACAATGGTGTGCTTGTTACGGGATGTCATTTCATTTGCATACTTCATTCAATAAAAATCAGTGGACGTTTCGTTTTCGTAAATATTGTGTTCCTTGTCTTTCTTTTTTTTTTTTTTTGCTTTATCAGCTATGTGTTCTTACACACACCCACATCACTAAAATGCAGATCCTCATCCACTCTGGATCCTGTTGATAACAGTTCTACTATTGCCAATTATAATTTCGAGAATCCGATCTATCAAACTGAAGACGGAAATGAGGACGATTGTGGAGTACCTGTAGAGCTTGCTAGGTTGTTACAACAAGAAGAGAAAGCCATACAGCCACATGAAGAGCCAGTCGAAGTTGTGAATCTGGGAACTGAAGAAAACAGGAAAGAAGTCAAGATAGGGGCTGATTTAGAAGATAGTGTCAAGAGAAGATTGATTCAGATGTTACGTGACTATGTAGAGATCTTTGCTTGGTCTTATGAAGATATGCCAGGGTTGGATACAAACATTGTAGTTCACCGTTTACCAGTAAAAGAAGATTGTCGTCCAAAGAAGCAGAAGGTTCGTCGTATGCGTCCTGAGATGTCAGAAAAGATCAAAGCAGAGGTAATGAAACAGTTTGATGCAGGGTTCTTAGCTGTGACTTCTTATCCACAGTGGGTTGCAAATGTGGTACCGGTACCTAAGAAAGATGGTAAAGTACGTATGTGTGTAGACTACAGGGATTTGAACAAGGCTAGCCCCAAAGATGACTTTCCACTTCCTCATATTGATGTTCTGGTAGACAACACTGCTCAGCACAAGGTATTCTCTTTTATGGATGGTTTCTCTGGTTACAATCAAATCAAGATGGCTCCTGAAGATATGGAGAAGACAACATTTGTTACACAGTGGGGCACCTTTTGCTATAAGGTGATGCCATTTGGTTTGAAAAATGCAGGGGCAACATATCAGCGTGCTATGGTGGCTTTGTTTCATGATATGATTCATCATGAGATAGAGGTATATGTGGATGATATGATAGCCAGGTCTCAGAATGAAGAACAACATCTTGATCATTTGCATAAATTGTTTGAGAGGTTGAAGAAATACAAGTTGAGATTGAACCCAAACAAGTGTACTTTTGGAGTTAGATCTGGAAAACTCCTGGGTTTCATAGTCAGTGGAAAAGGTATTGAAGTGGATCCTGCAAAAGTGAAAGCTATACGAGAGATGCCAGCTCCCCGTACTGAGAAGGAGGTTAGAGGTTTCTTGGGACGATTGAATTACATTGCAAGATTTATTTCCCAATTAACTGCCATCTGTGAGCCAATCTTCAAGTTGTTGAAGAAAGATCAAGTGATGGAATGGAATGATGAGTGCCAAATTGCCTTTGATGAAATCAAGAAATATCTGCTAGAACCTCCAATTTTGATGCCACCAGTTGATGGAAGACCCTTGATTATGTATTTAACAGTGTTAGACAACTCAATGGGGTGTGTGTTGGGGCAACATGACGAGTCTGGTCGAAAAGAGCAGGCAATATACTACCTTAGCAAAAAGTTTACCGACTGTGAAACAAGATACTCACTGCTCGAGAAAACTTGCTGCGCTTTGGCATGGGCTGCTCGCCGACTAAGACAGTATATGTTGACTCATACTACCTTGTTGATTTCGAAGATGGATCCAATCAAGTACATATTTGAGAAACCTGCTCTCTCCGGAAGAATAGCAAGATGGCAAATGATCTTGACAGAATATGACATACAGTATACTACTCAGAAGGCCATTAAGGGGAGTGTTGTAGCAGATCATTTGGCTCATCAAGCAGTAGATGATTACCAGTCAATGAGTTTTGAGTTTCCTGATGAAGACATTATGATTATTACCAAAGAACCTGGACAATATGACGGACCTGAACAAGGATCCCGATGGACTATGGTTTTTGATGGTGCCTCTAATGCACTTGGTAATGGTGTAGGTGTTGTGATTAGTTCCCCTGAAGGTTGTCATACCCCGATTACTGCCAGACTTTGTTTCTATTGTACCAATAACATGGATGAGTATGAGGCATGTATCATGGGTATTAAAGCTGCTATTGATATGAAGATTTAGTTCCTTGATGTGTATGGAGATTCAGCCCTGGTAGTAAGTCAGATTAAAGGAGATTGGGATACCAAGCATGATAATCTCATTCCTTACAGAGAGCATGTTTTGTCTTTGATCCCACATTTCAAAGAGATTACCTTTGGACATATTCCACGGAGAGAGAATCAATTGGCAGATGCATTGGCCACCATGGCATCCATGTTTGAGATCAGCTGGGATGATGAAGCTCCCAAGATTACTATCGATAGATTTGAAAAGCCTGCATACTGCAATGAGATTGACACAGAAGGGATAGAGGAGAAGCCTTGGTTTTATGAAGTGAAAAGATATCTTGAAGCTCAGGAGTTCCCTGAAGGGGCATCTGTCAAAGATAGGAAATTTCTGAGAAGATTTTCTGCTAAATTCTTTCTGAGTAATGGCATTCTGTATAAGCGCAATCATGATTCAACTTTGCTTCGTTGTGTGGATAAGAAGGAAGAAACTGAGATTATGGAAGATATGCATGATGGGATCTTTGGCACTCATTCTAGTGGTCATACTATGGCAAAGAAGATATTGAGAGCAGGTTACTATTGGCCTACCATGGAAGCTGATTGCTATCAACACTCCAGAACATGTCACAAGTGTCAAATATATGCTGATAAAGTACACGTACCTCCATCACCATTGAATGTATTGACAGCTCCTTGGCCCTTTGCCATGTGGGGCATTGATATGATTGGTGAGATCAAGCCTACTGCTTCTAATGGGCATCGTTTCATCCTGGTTGCTATTGATTTCTTCACAAAGTGGGTGGAGGCAGCTTCATTTGCATCTGTTACCAAGAATGTTGTGGCTCGATTCATTAAGAATAATCTCATATGTAGGTATGGCATCCCTGAAAGGATTATAACTGACAATGGCTCTAATCTGAACAACACTATGATTACTGATCTCTGCACGCAGTTCAAGATTAAGCATCATAACTCTTCTCCATATCGTCCAAAGATGAATGGGGCAGTTGAAGCTGCTAATAAGAACATTAAGAAGATTATACAGAAGATGACTGTTACTTACAAAGATTGGCATGAGATGTTACCATTCTCTCTTCATGGTTATCATACTACAATACGAACTTCAACAGGGGCAACCCCATTCTCCTTGGTCTATGGTATGGAAGCAGTTCTGCCCATTGAAGTTCAGATTCCCTCCTTAAGAATTATGAAGGATGCAGGCTTGGATGAAGATGAGTGGATTCAGACTCGACTTGACCAGATAAATTTGATTGATGAGAAGAGGTTAGCAGCAGTTTGTCATGGCCAGATGTACCAGAAACGAATGATCAAAGCTTTTAACAAGAAGGTTAAACCAAAGGTATATCAGGCTGGTGACTTGGTAATCAAGCGTATCATATTACCACAGGGTGATCCTAGGGGCAAGTGGACTCCTACATATGAAGGACCATTTGTAGTCAAGACAGTATTCTCAGGAGGTGCCATGATACTTACCACTATGGATGGTGAAGACTTCCCACAGCCTGTAAACGCAGACATAGTTAAAAAATACTACGCATGAAAAGAGACCCGCTAGGTTGACAGGCCTAGGCAAAAATAAGGGCATCCCGGCAAACCAAAAGGGTTTGGGCAAAAATTAGGGATATATATAAAAAGATGTACACCCGGCAAGTCGAAAACCTGAAAAGGCGGCTTGGGCAAAAAAGGGTATCCCGGTGGATTGAAAACCTGAAAGGGCAATCCAAGCAAAAGTTAGGGATTAAAGCGTATGACTATGTCTTGTTTAGATCACTCATGAAACTGCAACCAGTTGTACTACTTACTCAAGCTCAAACAGATAAGGCTCAATCCAATCGTTTCCGTCTCAACAGCAGAAGATGAGATACTTGAAGATAATGACAATAGTAGAATTGAAACTCAATAGGCTTATTTCCCACATAGCTGATTCTCCTTGTTTTGTAAAATTTTATGACAAAATCCTCTTACTAGGGTTTATGTCTCCTTGTACAAACTTATCCATGTATGGGTCACTTTTTGACATGAATAAAATTCCATTTTTGAATCCAGATTTACTTTTACCCTATTTACATAAGCGAAACGTCCATTGGTTGTGTTTGAATGTATGTATGCTTTTGAATATGATTGATGTTTACCAGAAATGCATGTATGCTTAATATGATTGATGTTTACCAGAAATGCATGAAAATGCAGTAATAGTATTTACTAAGGACGAACGAGGGAAGGATTTCACCAAAGCTTCGCCAGTTCATCTCTACAAAACAGCTACAAACCCTCAGTAGGGCAAGTCCATCTTCATAAAGTCACATCTCCCCTGGAATTTATATCCATCTCTTTTATCCTCATACGGATATTCGGGAATTTACTTTCCAATAAGAGTACGACGAACGAAGACGGGAGGTTATATCTACCCTATTATCAAACGAAGACGAAAGGTTATGTATACCATACTATCCCCAGCAACGGGAGGTTATATATACTTTGCTATCCCCAGCAGACGGGAGGTTATATATACTTTGCTATCCACAGCAGACGGGAGGTTATATATGCCTTATTATCAAACAAGACGGGAACGAGTTCCTCATATTCTTCAGCAACAAACTGGGATTTATTTTCCCTGGCCAACAGTTGTTATACGAAGATATCCAGACGCTTCCAGCAGCATCATATCATACATACATCATTTACATCATACCATAACATGCATAAATACATAATACATTACTTAAGTGCATTATATTATACATGCATACATAATGCATAAACTAATATTACCATGTAGAATGCTACTTTGTTTTCAGGTTAATTCTCCAACAAGCAAATTTCATCAACAAATTGTGATCATTGGGCCGTTGTTTATCTTCCCAAAGGTTATCATCACCTCAGGACTGCTTTATCCTCCTGAAAGCTTCTTATACCTCAGGACTGCTTTATCCTCCTGAAAGCATATCACCACCTCAGGACTGCTTTATCCTCCTGAAAGCATATTATCTCCTCAGAACGTTGTTCATCTTTCTGAAAGCATATCATCACTTCCTCAGGACGTTGTTATCCTCCTGAAAGCATATTATTACTTTGGGCCGTTGTTATCTTCCCAAAGGTCACCAATACCTCAGGACGTTGTTATCCTCTTGAAAGCATATTATCTCCTCGGGACGTTGTTTATCTTCCTGAAAGCTATCACCCCTACCTCAGAACGTTGTTTATCTTTCTGAAAGCATATCATTACCACAGGACGTTTGTTATACTCCTGAAAGCATATTATCTCCTCGGGACGTTGTTATCCTCCTGAAAGCATACTATTACCTCAGGACTGCTGTATCCTCCTGAAGGCATATCACTATCTCAGGACTGCTTTATCCTCCTGAAACTATCATTATATCTTCATATTTTGGACTGCTTTATCCTCCAAGAAATGTATCCAAAGAACTTGTCTCCAAGTGGCATCTTTAAGCCCACTCAAGCATATTCAACTAGTCATCAGTATCACTCTACGCACTGGTGAGTGCAAATTTTTGGGCTTTTGTGTTCAATCCCCTTCAACCTTCCAGGTCACGACTGGCAAATATACCAATCTAACCCCTCAGGTTTCAGAAAATTGAACAGGGGCAGCTGTTGCACCCCAAAATTTGCCCTCACAATACAAGACTTTGTGTACTAAGAAGGTTCACAAGGTTCACAAGATTCACAATGCTTACAAAACCTTTCATGAGGTTCATGAAGTCTACAAGTCACTTTATGAGGTTCACAAGGTTCACAAGACCTCCCATGAGGTTCAAAAGGTTCACAAGACATCTTATGATGGTTCACAAGGTTCACAAAGTTCACAATTGGTCAGAAAAGTTGACAATTCCCTCAGACAATGCACCTCCTAAGCAGTGCATCCAAAACTAGGGTTTTGACTTTAATCAGGCTAAATGAACTTCCAAGACTTCAAGTGAGCTTCATAACATATTATATGTGTGTAAGAACCCCCATGACAAGTTTCAAGACTTTTCTCAAAAGTTTGCTCAGTCAGATGATCAGATAAGTCAAAATCAGTCAAAGTAGTTAAAAAGTCAAACTAAGGTCAACTGTGGTCAAACCAAAGTCAAACTTCATGATTTTTTTTGCCAACATCAATTATATGAAGTAAAATTCATCATTTGATCAAGGGTTGATCATGATTCATCAAGAAGATTTCAGATCATCAAGAATCAGGAGTTTCTAAATTAGGGTTTCCTCAGTAAAAGTCAACTGAACTTTGACCAGCCATAACTTTCACATGCTTCATCACCAAGTCTCCATCCAAAGCTCATTTTGAAGGAAATTTAATTCTCTACAACTTTGTGTCTCACAAGCCAAGCCCAAAAATGCTTCATTTGGAAGGTATGAGCTAAGACATTATAGGTCCTTTTGAAAGTCAACAAAAAGTCAACAACTTCAAAAGAGCATAACTTGAGAATGGTAAATGATATGGACATGAAACCAGTGGGGTTGGTTAGAGGACTCTTCAAGCTTTCCAAAATGTCCAAGAACACCCTCATACCATTAAAATTGAAGGATATGTGCCCTTGCAAAGTTGGGAAATATTTGGTTGGTTTATGAAGAAAATGGAGGTCTAAAACCAATTTCTTCCAAATGGGCTTGCCATATGATGACCCAATCCATACTATAACTTCATGCACGACCCAAGTCAACAAAAATCAGATTTTTTATCATTTTATTTTTATTTATTTTGATTTAATTCATTAAAAATCATTTTAAATTAAAATAAAATATAAAAGTCAAAGATTTAAATATGATTGAGCTTCTAGAAATTCATAAATTTGATTGGAATTGAAGTGGAAAGAAAATCATGATGAATGGCCTAAAATAGCAAGTGTTCATACAAGGATATTTGATTTTTAAGGCCTAATATTTTTGAATCTTTTTAGATCAAATCTTCCACACAAATATCCAATTTTTCTGACCTAATGCATTGCTCTATAAGTATACAATGTAACCCTAACACAAGCGACGAATTTTCTGCCTCCCAAGTGTAAGTTTCATATTTCAAAAAACCTCTCAAAACTTCAAATTCGGTTTCAATCTTCCAGTGCATTTGAAGGTAATTTGAGAACACAGACATGATCACTAGACATCATTGAGTGGAAACCAATACTTGGTTGCATCCAAAACCATCCATATAGCATAACCCGAAGCATTCTTGATCATGAATAATTTTTTTTCGATTTCACTAATTCAATGCATTTTGATGAATTTTTTTTGTCTAATCATGTTTGTGGTGTTGTATAGAACGTTTCTGGGCAAAGAAATTGAAGGATGAGGACCTAAACCGCAAACGGCCATTGTTAGGGTTCTTGAACCATAATTAGGGTTCTTTGATTTAGACCATATAAATTAATTTTAAGGACATAAATGAACTGTGTGAAGTGTGGTGATCATAACCATGTGTTTAATTTGATGAATCGTTTCATATTGAGAGGTATATGAGATTGGCAGGTTTTGTGTGCATGAAAATTCGCAGGTAAACCTACGAATTTCAGAGGAAGAAGATGGCTTTGTACAATTTTTCTTATTTTTTCAGGTCAAGTATGAAGCTTCATATATTATGCATCATAGTCACTACATTGCCAGATGCGCTCACCCAGCAGGAATGGTAACGTGTTTGTGTATTGCTTGAAAGGTCCTGGGTTTGATCCCCCCAGGCCTTTTGGTTTTTCTTCTTTTTTTGTGATTTTTCAGGTTTAGTGCATAAAACAAATTGGACTTGTTTCATTATCACACACGCACTGGTAGCCTGGTGGTATGTGTTGTTGATTGCAGGCCAAAGGTGCTGGGTTCAAACCCCAGCCAGGTCAGTTCTTTTTCTTCATTTTTCTTGTTTATTATTATTTTTAATTAACATGTTTATATTTTAACTAAATAAATTTTTAAAAAAATATATAATATGTATATTATTATTTTCTCTATTATAATCTAAACTCATTTTTTTTTATTATTAAATCTCATTAGAGAAATAATTTAATTTTGTATAATTAATAATTAATCCTAATTTATTTTCTAAGCATATAAACCCTAATTTTCTAAAACCCTAAAAAATATATTTCTTTTCAAAACTCTAATTTTCTTTTCTTCTTTTATTTTTTTTTATATTATTATTTGTAAATATTATATGTATAATTTAATTCTTGATTTAATTTTTATTAAATATATAAATTGTTTATAATTTAAAATTTTGTACATAAACATGTTTAAAAATTAAAATTCTTAATTTATTTTTATAATAGGTAAATATGATATAAATTGTTTATTTTTGCATAATTTTTATAGTTAAAAGTTGTTAATTTAATTTTATAATTATAATATGTTCATAATTAATATAATTTTCTAATATGCATATACTTTAAAATTCTATAATAATTGTTCATATAAAAATTTGATCTTTTAATTATTTTAATATTTTTTCTTGTTATTATTATTAATTATGTTTAAATGATTATTACTAACCCCATTTATTTTTTTAATTGTTATTATTATTATTTCTACTAACCCAATTATAATTGCTTATTTATTTTGCTTATTGCTTATTTATTTATTTTGCTATTATTTTAAATTGCTTTTATTATTTTTGTAACTGTGCCTGGATGTAATATTTTTATTATTTATTTTTATGTCATGGTTAGTAAAAATAGGGAGTGTAACATGTATGTTATTTAAAATTAATTTAGATCACTAATTTAAAAGATAAATAAAATTGAACATTCACACACGTAAGTCGATCTTTGATCTCCATCTCACTTTCTAGGGTTACCTCTCATTGTTGCCTAATCAAAAGGTCAAGTAGGGTGTATAAAGCAAAAAGTCCCTCAAAAATAAAGTCATCTAGTCCCTTCACAATCAAAGATCAAGTCCCTTAAATGGTTGCCTTCATAAAGATCTTGTCCCTTTCGAATAATGATGACAGTCCCTCCAAAATTGCTTAATACACCCTACAGTTGCCTACCTAAACAGATGTCCCTTCATATGTCCCTCACATCCAAGGTAATGACTACCTATTCCTTAATAATAGGGATAGTCTTACCATTTAAAGGATTCAAGAACAGGAAGACTTAAAACTTTAGGGTAGGTTCCTCATAGTTACTTACTCACCATTTAAAAACTTTTCAAACACTTCATGATTTCAAACAATTTTCAAACACAAGTTTTTTACGCATCCGTACATGGATCATTATCAAACTCTTATGAAAATTTCTATTCACACACTTCACATTTTCAAAAAAAAAAAACAATTCAAAGTGAGCTAAGTAACTAAGAGCCCATGGATAACCATGGATGTAAAGGGTGCTAACACCTCCCCTTTACATAACCTACCCCCCGGACCCAAAAATCTTTTAGAAGGTCTTTCCTGTTCTTTTATGCCTTTCCTTTGGATAAAATAAAAGTCGGTGGCGACTCTTGCTATCCGCAACATAACTAAAGTCAGTTCTCCCACCGTGTTACAGCATGCTACGTGAGTATGTGGATATCTTCGCCTGGTCGTATCAGGATATGCCAGGGCTGGATACTGACATTGTTGTGCACAAGCTGCCACTAAAGGAAGACTGTCCTCCCGTGAAACAAAACCTGAGAAGAACTAGCCCCGATATGGCTATGAAGATCAAGGAGGAAGTTCAGAAGCAGTGGGATGCCGGGTTCCTCGTTGTGACTAGTTACCCACCTTGTCTAGCTAACATTGTGCCTGTACCAAAGAAAGATAGCAAGGTTCGGATGTGCGTCGATTATCGGGATCTAAACAGAGCAAGTCCAAAGGATGACTTTCCATTACCTCACATTGATGTGCTGGTAGATAACACCACTCAGTTCTCGGTATTTTCTTTCATGGATGGCTTCTCCAGGTATAATCAGATCAAGATGGCACCGGAAGACATGGAGAAAACAACGTTCATTACCCCGTGGGGTACATTCTGTTACAAGGTTATGCCCTTTGGATTGAAGAACGTCGGGACAACATATCAACGGGATATGGTAACATTGTTCCACGTCATGATACACAAAGAAATTGAATGCTATGTGGACGACATGATTGCTAAGTCCCAGGACGAAGAAGGGCATCTGGTCAATCTCAAAAAGCTGTTTGATAGATTGATAAAGTACAGACTGAGGTTGAATCCAAACAAGCACGTTCGGAGTGCGTTTCGGTAAATTGTTGGGTTTCATTGTTAGCCAAAGAGGAATCGAGGTAGATCCTGCAAAAGTAAAAGCAATACAAGACATGCCTGCACCGAAAACAGAAAAAGAGGTGCGTGGGTTTTTGGGGAGATTGAACTACATTTCGCGGTTTATATCTCATCTAACTGCCACATGCGAGCCAATATTCAAATTGTTAAGAATAGAGCAAACAGTCAGGTGGAATGAGGACTGTCAAAGAGCCTTTGAAAAGATAAGAGAATATTTGCAGGAGCCTCCGATCCTAATGCCTCCAGTTCCAGGACGACCGCTTATCATGTTCTTGACTGTGTTAGAAGGGTCGATGGGGTGTGTTCTAGGCCAACATGACGAGTTTGGTCGAATAGAGCATGCTGTTTACTACCTTAGCAAAACGTTTACTGAATGTGAATCTCGTTACTCACTGCTCAAGAAAACTTGCTGCACTTTGGTATGGGCTGCTCGCCGACTGAGACAGTACATGTTGTCCCATACCACATTGCTAATCTAAAAAATGGACCCCGTCAAGTACATTTTCGAGAAGCCAACGTTAACCGGAAGGGTTGCAAGGTGGAAAATGATCTTAACAGAGTATGACATACAATATACTTCTCAGAAGGCCATCAAAGGAAGTGTGTTGTTAGATTATCTTGCACATCAACCACTTGAAGACAACTATCAGCCGATGAAGTTTGATTTCCCTGATGAGGACATCATGTACCTCCAGGCAAGAGATTGCGGGGAACCACTTCCGGAGGAGGGGCCTGACCCTGAATCCAAATGGAAGTTGATGTTTGATGGGGCAGTCAATATCAACGGACTTGGAGTTGGTGCTGTTCTTATCACTCCTGAAGGTGTTCATTTTCCCTTCGCTGCCAGAATTACTTTTGGTTGCACCAACAATGAAGCAGAATACACGGCATGCATAATGGGGATAGAGGAAGCTATTAATCTTCGGATTAAGACTCTCTATATATTCGGAGATTCAGCATTCGTTATTAGTCAGATTACCGGCAAGTGGTATACACATCAAGAACACTTAATTCCTTATAGGGATTATGCCAGAAGACTGTTGACGTTCTTCACAACGGTTAAGCTTCAGTATATACCACGAGATGAGAATCAATTTGCCGACGCATTAGCTACTCTTTCTTTGTCCATCAAAGTCTTGTGTTGGAACTATGTGCCTAGGATTGACATTTCCAGGCTTGACGCACCAGCTTACGCTTTCTCTGTAGACGTAGTGTCTGATGAGAAACCTTGGTATTTTGATATCAAGCTTTTCCTGGAAAAACAAGAATACCCAGCTGGGGCATCATCCAACGAAAAGAAGACCTTGCAACGACTTGCTGCTAGCTTCTTCTTGAATACAAATGGGGTTTTGTATAAGAGGAACTTTGACATGGTCTTGCTCAGATGCATGGATAGACACGAAGCAGGCCTGTTAATGCAAGAAGTCCACGAGGGATCTTTCGGTACTCATACAGGAGGACATGCTATGGCTACGAAGTTGTTGAGATCAGGGTATTATTGGCTAACAATGGATGCAGATTGTTGCTCGTACGCCCGTAAGTGCCACAAGTGCCAGATTTATGCAGACAAGGTGCATGTTCCTCCGAGCCCGCTCAACGTCGTGTCATCTCCTTGGCCCTTTTCTATATGGGACATTGACATGACCGGGAAGATAGAGCCTACTGCTTCAAACGGTCATCATTTCATCTTGGTTGCGATTGATTACTTCACCAAGTGGGTTGAAGCAGTGTCTTATGCTAATGTCACTCGCTAGGTGGTAGCCAGATTTCTGAAGAGAGACATCATTTGCAGATACGGAGCGCCCGAGCGAATCATTACTGATAATGGTTCCAACTTAAACAACAAGATGATAGAAGAACTGTGTCGGGACTTTAAGATCCAACATCACAATTCTTCTCCTTACCGACCAAAGATGAATGGCGCGGTAGAGGCAGCTAACAAGAATATCAAGAAGATTGTGCAGAATATGGTTGTCACTTATAAAGATTGGCATGAGATGTTACCATTCGCACTACATGGGTACAGAACGTCTGTCAGGACGTCAACTAGGGAAACTCCTTTCTCATTGGTGTATGGCATGGAAGCAGTCTTTCCTGTTGAGGCAGAAATTCCTTCATTGCGTGTGATGATGGACGTGAAGCTTGATGAGGTTGAATGGGTACGTGCCCGATAAAATCAGTTGTGCCTAATTGAGGAAAAGAGATTAGCGGCTATCTGTCATGGTCAGCTTTATCAGAGGAGAATGAAGCGAGCATTCGACCAGTGAGTACGTACTCAGGAGTATCAAGTAGGCGAGCTTGTGCTCAAGAGGATCATTCCTCCAGGTTCAGATCACACGGGCAAGTGGACCCCAAATTACGAAGGCCCATTCATAGTGAAGAAAGTTTTCTCAGGTGGGGTGCTGATGCTCACTACTATGGATGGAGAAGATTTCCAGTCTCCTGTTAACTCGGACGCAGTTAAAAAATACTTCGCACAAAAAGACCCGCTGGACACAAAAAAAGAATTAAAGTCCAGGCAAGAAAAGGACATCCCGGCGAGCTAAAAATAGAATAAAAAGCTCGGGAAAAAAATTAGGGAAAACAAATAAAAAATGTACACCCGCTGAGTTGAAAAGCCACATCGGACAGCTCGGGCAAAAAAGGGTATCCCGGTGGATTGAAAACCCGAAAGGGCGATCCACGCAAAACAAGGGAATAAGCGAACAACTGCGATCTGGGTAATCTGAACCAAATCACTGTTTCGTACAGTTTGACAATATCAGAAGGATAGGAATCAGTCCCCTCATCTTCTTCAGAAAGCAAAGGAGAGAACAGAAAGTCTTGAAGACATGCTCGTCATAGCAAGAAGGAAACTCATTGGAATTCCGTGTACATTGTCGTTAGGATAGTTTCTTTTCTGAATTTTTATGGTAGCTACCTCTTTCCAGGTAGTTACTTCCTGATGTAAAACTTTGCCTATTTAGAGGCCATTCAGTGAATGAATATTCAGTCAAAAGTCATGTTGCGTTGTGTTTTGTTTGCAAAAATGTCCTGAGTTTTTGGCAAAAAGAACATTGCATGTGAAACATGTTGATTTTTCTAAAAAAAATTGACATTGCAAGGAAACAATTAAAATAACCTTTGAGTGTCAGGTGATAATGGATGAGCAGATCATACCATACAAATCCCCGGGGCACCTATGTGTATACTGTTGTTGCAGGTTTTGCAGGGCAATGTTGCACTTCCCCAAGCGGAGAATTCTCACTAGCTGAGCTATAGTAGTGAGATCCCCAACAAAACTTCAAGGCTAATTGAATCGTGCTCATCCCCAAGCGGAGTTATTTTTTCCACAGCGAATTCCCAACGAGCAAATGAATGATTGCTTCCCCACAGAGTTAGAATTGTCAGAATTCTCTCCCCAACAAGGGTTATTTAACCAAGCAGCTGCCCCAGCGAGCAACTGAATGCTTGTTTCCCCAGTGAACATTCCCAGCTAGGGTCTGACCATGCATCATCCCTAGCCGGGTCTGAAGGTCGTCATCTCCCTGCAGAGTTCATGATCGAGACCCACTCTCATCATTGGAGTATTCTTCGGAGAAGTTGCCAATCTATTTTGGCCATGTGATGATACAAACCGTCGTTCATCTCCCCAGTCAGAGTTATGCATTGTCAAAGCCTCTTGACCCATATCCCCTACAGAGTTGGGATTTTTGTTGCCAATCAGGGTGTTCTGTTTGGTGCTCGTCTGCATTTCCCAGCACTCGTCTGTGTTGGATATTCGTTTGGTGCTCGTCTACACTTCCCGACACTCGTTTGTGTTGGGTACCCGTTTGTGCTCGTCTACAATCCTCAACGCTCGTCTGTGTTCGATGGTTGCTCGTCTGCATCCCCCTCGGCACTCGTCCGTGTTTGATGTTTGGTAACTACTTGGTGTTCGTCTACTTGCCCAGTACTCGCTCGTTTGAGAAATATTCTTCAAATCTCCCCAGTCAGAGTTATGCATCGTCAAAGCCTCTTGACCCGTATCCCCTACAGAGTCGGGATTTTTGTTGCCAATCAGGGCGTTCCGTTTGATGCTCATCTGCATTTCCTAGCACTCGTCTGTGTTGGATATTCATTTGGTGCTCGTCTGCATTTCCAGGCACTTGTCTGTGTTGGGTACCCGTTTTGTGCTCGTCTGCAATCCTCAACGCTCGTCAGTGTTCGATGGTTTCTCGTCTGCATCCCCCTCGGCACTCGTCCGTGTTTGATGTTTGGTATCTGCTGGGTGTTCATCTACTTGCCCAGTACTCGCTCGTTTGAGAAATATTCTTCAAATCTCCCCGGGAGAGTTATGTTTCTTACTGGGATGTCGTTGCTCGTCTGCATCGCCCTAACACTCGTCTGTGTTCGCACTTTGTCGTTGCTCGTCCGCATTCCCCATCAGTCGCCCGTGTGTGGTGTTGTTTGATACTTGTATGCTTTCCCCAGCAGTCGCCTACGGTTGGTAGATGCAGGGGCTCATCAGCACTCCCAAGCACTCGTTTGTGTTCAAAATCTAGTGATGCTCCTCAGCACTCGTCTGTGTGTAACATCTGTCTGATGCTCGACACTCGTCTGTGTTTGAACTTATGTGATGCTCGTATGCGCTCTACAACACTCGTCTGTGTTTGTTATCTGTTTGAAGCCTGTTTGCATTGTTGGATACTCGTCTGTATCATCCTTCCCACTCGTTTGTGTTGAATTTTACCCATATGTACTGATTTGATAATCACTCCAAGTACTCGTCTGTCTTGGATTTCCGGTACTCATCTGTATTGCTACTCCAAGTGCCCGACTGTGTTGGATTTCTGGTATTCGTCCATATCAGTGGCTGATATTCGTTTGTATCCTTGCTTGAAGCGCTCGTCTGTGTTTCTTAGATTATCGTCTGATATTCGTTTGTATCATTGACTTCTGGAACTCGTCTGTGTTCTCTTGATGATCATCCAATGCTCGTTTGTATTGAAGAGGTTTGAAGTCCTGACGGTGGGATTAAACGTCAAAATAGTTGCCGGTCCTGGCGTAACAGGTATATCCGAAGGAGGTTCGTCTGTCTCAAGCACCGCTCATCTGCGCAAGATTTGTGAAGAGGGTTCGTCAAATCCTAATGTTGCACCTGGCGTAACAGGTTTATCCAAAGAAGACTCGTCTGTCTTAAACCATATATCCGCGGATAATATATGAAGAGGGTTCGTCTATCCTGATTATGCATGTCTATCCCACAGACTTAAGTGCATCATCGGTCTTGACGTAACAGGCTTATCCAAAGGAGGTTCGTCTGTCTCAGATCATATGTTGCAAAATGTATAAGGGCTTGTATGTCCAGCACCTGGCGTAACAGGTTCGTTTGAAGAGGGCTCGTATGTCCGATTCCTGGCGTAACAGGTTTGTTCGAAAGAGACTCGTCTGTCTAGATTTTTCCATCCAAAGTAATAATTCAGGTTAGAAGGAGCTCGTCTGCTTTCTCCCCACTTCAGTTGCCAAAGAGTCATTTGGTTGGGTTTATTTCCCATTGCTTGCGTTCTCCAGTAGAGCGCAAATTTCAGGTCTTCTTGGTATTCAATCACAGTTCATCTTGAACGGTCGATAGCCCGTGCTACCGTCCTTTTCAGATTAACAGTTGCTTGAATAGGGGCAGCTGTAATACCCCAAATTTTCCCTCTCCTGTTTGGCATCATCATCATATCATAATCATCATCAGCATGTCATTAGCATATTGCAATGAAGCATAGCATTTGCATGTTCCAGCATAAGGCATGTGATCAATCATCAGGGAAATTCAAAGCTCACAAGGCATGTTACAAGGTTGACATCAAGGTCAAAGCCTAAAGAAAGGATTAAGGATCAAAATCAGATCAAAACGGTTGGCGCCGGAGGATTCTTGAGGTTTCCCACCAAAAGGAGGGAAAATTCAAAATTCACTGGCGTTAACCGGTTAACGGATTGGTTAACCGGTTAACGGCCACGAATTTTGAATTTCCAGCAGCAAATTCAGCATGTGTGATTTGGTTCCAATTTCCATTTTTTGATTTTTATTCATTTTGAATTAATTGGAAATTAAAAAGAAGGATCTAGAGCACTTATCCAAGCCTCATTCCATTGTTAAATCCTAATCTCTTTGCCAAACCACATTTTTGGATCCCAAGCATAATTTTTGGGCCCCAAACCTAAACCATATTTAATCCATTTCTCTCCAAACCAAAGGGGGACTCTCTCACAATTTTCATTTTCATTCTGAATTTTCACTCTTTTATCTCATTTTCCTCTCCCAATTTTCCAAATCACTCAAAGTTCCTCTTTGAAGATCACATAACCTTGCATTGAGGTGTGTAGATCTTGGAACTAGACCTCCATCCATAGCTTCTTTGTATCATTTTGCTGGTTTAATTGGTGATTCAGATCTGGTTTGGGATCTAGAAGTGCTTTTGGATCCAAAATTCTGTATCAAGATCTTGTTCTTGCATTTATTTTGCACGGAGTGTGAAGCTTAGCACCGGATCTTCAAAGTTCATTGCAGGATCTCTCATTTCCAGCTCAATCAACAACTACCAAAGCATACCTCAGCTTTGTAGGTTGGTTAAATTCAGATTTAGCTCTGTTTTAGCTTATTTGCATGCTTGTGCTTTAGATCCACCATGTGCTTGTGTATTTGCTTGTGTTGCTTGATTTGATTGGTTGATTTGTGACCGGATCTATGTATTAATGTTCATGAGCTTGATGATGCCATTTAATGTGAATTGATCCTCTTATTTCATGCTCAATTGATTGCTGGTCTGGTGTAAGATTGTTTGAATAAGCTAGTTGTGAGCTGATTTTCTGCAGGATTTGCTGCTGTTTTAACAGTGTTAACCGGTTAACAGATTGGTTAACCGGTTAACGCACCTTTTTTTGTGCTGTTTTTCAGCAGATCTGGACTAGTTAACCGGTTAACGCTTTGGTTAACCGGTTAACACTGATGCAGTTGGCCACTTTTGAGTTATTTTTAGCATGTTTGATCCCTTTACTTGTTTTAAATGCCAAGGATCATTATATGATCATTGAATATGATTGTTAGGGTGATTTTTCTTGCTGGTTGATACATGCTTCCATGTTCTCGACACGTAAATGCTTATATGCGTAAATGTGACATGTTGTTTGATCCTTGTTGATATGAGCTTTGAACATGCCATTTCCATGAGCTTTGATGATGAACATGTGCTGGATTTTACTAACACTTGCAAGGGCTTATGGTAAGTGAAGTGTGGATGTTCATCCATATTTCAACTCTTCATCCTTTTCCTTTTAAGTTGCTTTTTACTTGTGTTTTTTTGATGTGCCTTATGCCATCATGAGTTGCAACTCTTTTCCTCCCCCGTTAGGAGCAACTTATCTCCTTTAGAGGAGTAAGTTGCTTTCTAGCTCTTGCTTCCTCTTCTTCTTGCTCCTCTTTGGTTCTTCTTTTCTCTTAGGATAGTTGAAACCTCACTAACCTTTAGGACCACTTTTTGCATGCTAATTTTAGATTTAGTATTCCCCCATTTTAGATTTTACCATTTTGCTCCTTTGGTTTCTTTCTCTTCTGATCTCAAAACAAAACCTAAAAAAAATTAATAAAGAAAGAAGTGACTTCTTATGTAAAAGCCTTATTCCATGGGGCATATGTTTTCATTCCTTCTTGAAATAATGCATTTGTCTAGCATGATGCACAAGTCGGATCATGAAGTCATCTTCATCAAGAAAAACCCTAAAAAATACTTCTTCATTTTTTATCACCAAAAATACCTAATAAATTCAACAAGTCAATGAATTTGGGCCCTTGCCCTTGGAAACAAGTCTTGGATAAATTCTCCTTGCTTGGTGTGCTTGTTCTATTATTCCATCTTGGAATGTAGTAGCAAGTACATATTCCATGGAAGAGAGCTTGAGTTCATTCTCTTGTGCCACACAAATAAAAAGCTCTAAAAAACAACAAACAAACAATAAGCGTCTTTCCTTCAGGAATTCTTTTCTCATCTCCTTCGCTCCGTCTACAAACTTGCTTCTTCTTGTCATTTTGCAAGACGGTTACGCACTCGTCGTCCGAGTCTGCAACACCTGAGCATTGACATAGGCAGTTCAAGCCTTAATTCACAAGCAATCTTTTCTACCCCTAGTTAGGGGAACTACGACGTCTCTGATCCTCATGTTCAGATGAGGTACGTAGGCAGCGGGGTAAGGCCCGTTCGAGCACAATCTTTATTTTCCCTACATTTTTTCTTTTCATTTCTTCTTCAGTCCCCTTTTATTTTCTTTTTATCCAGTTCAGTTTCAGTTTCAGTTTGCAGCAGCTTCCAATCCTTCACCCTTTGAAACTTTTTCTTTGCAAGCGTGGATCCCGTCGGGTACGGTGGACGATCTGGGGTGCTAATACCTTCCCAGGTCGTAACCGACTCCCGAACCCAATCTCTTTGGTTCGCAGGACCTTTGTCCTTCCTTTCTTTTCTTCTGGTTTGTGCAGCATTACTATTCCCGTTCCTTCGGGATAAAAATGCCTGGCTGGCGACTCTAACCTTTTCCGTGCCACTTTCGCGTTTGTACCAGGATGGAAATCTGGGGAGCGACACCAGGTTAAAATTGTGGTTTTTTTTAGAAAGTAACTCTAACTTCAAGGCTCAAAGGGGTAGACAAGAGATTAACTTCCTTATTTCTCCAGTATTTGGGAGTTGAAACAATGCATGTACATCATTAGCCAAGTTTTAATTGAAGTCATACCAATAACAATTATGGGTATTTTTCTTTCATCCTCCTCCCTCCAATAATAGTATAAAAAGCTTGATAAATAAAAATGAATAAGAAATATAAAGCATAAAGATGCACATAGTAAATGAATCAAAACATGGCAATGCCCATTTCATTAAAATCAACATGAAATTACAAACAAAGTTTAAAAGAAAACAAGTCAATATAATTGAAGAAAATTGCAAACAAAAAGAAACAATGGCCTAAAGATCCATAAAAAAAAGGATGAGCTATCCTGTCTGAAAATATTAGCCTTAGGAAGACAGTCTGACTGCTAAAGTTGTCTGGAAGATTCACTTCTCATGAACTAGAAGAGGATTGGTGACAAGATTGGGATTAATATCCTTAAAGGAAAGGATATTATTTCTTATAAGCTCTTGAACTCTAGCCTTCAATGCAAAGTAGTGTTCCAAGTCATGGCCAATTCCACCTTGATGGAATTCACAATGAATATCAGTCCTGTAAATAATTGGAAGAGGATCTGGAACAGGAGGCGGATGCCTAGTAGTAATCCAACCATTTTGAGTCAAGGAAGGGTACAACTCAGTGTAAGTCATCAGGATAGGATCATAATATGTCCTATTGCGATACTGGTTTTGTCTAGCAGTAGGAGGAGGAGGAGTTTGAGCTGGTTGAGCCTTAACAACAGTAATAACTACAACTACATATGGTTGAACATAAGGTTGTTTCTTGTGATAAGGTTTCCTTTCTTTTGAAACAACATAAGCATCACCGTATTTTTTTCTTTTGAAATCTCCCAGGAGATTTTGTTGTAGCATTAGAAGCTTCAACATTGGTAATCTTACCCTTCTTGATACCTTCCTCTAGTCTTTCTCCAAAAGTGACTAGGTCGACAAAACCAGATGAAACACTACCTACCATTGTAACACCCTTTTCTACCCCATCATAATTAAGCAAAAATCAAATCAATTATCAGAGTGAAACTCATAAAAGGGAATCACATTTACTTCTAGTAAAACAAAAAACAAAACATCAAACATCACATAGAGTCTTGTCCCGTAACACGGGTTCACAAAATCATGATAAACATCATGAATACTTTTCTTCATAATTATGCAGCGGAAAACTAACAAGTCTTAATATCTTCTTTATAACATAAAACTCAACAATCATATCAAATATCGTTTATCAAAACATTTAAAACAAAACTTAACATCTTAATCCAATTAAACATAAAATATTCAAGCGAAACTCATCCCAATGTTACTGGACACAGAGAAGGACTCTACTTCTAACTAAATCGAAGACTCACTCTCCGAGCTAAGCACGCACCGAGCTAACCTTGATTATCTACAGGATGGCATAATAGACCATCACCAGAAAGCAGGCAGGGTGAGTAAACCCACATTCCATAATATAATATAGAAATAAGAATCCAAAAAAAATTAACAACAACAGTTCATTTACATCTCATATATAAATATTCAACATGTTCATTTAATACACATCATCAAATATGTCTCATCATTACACAAAACATCAATGCACTCATGTTATGTCATTTAAAATGATATGCAACCTCTTACTAATGAATGTGGTACCGAAACATCCTCATGTAATGGACACTGGGCCATCAACCCTCCCCAAAGGGAGCACATCATAAATATCATATCACTTCAATACACACGATGGGATTGAAGCTACCAATGGACCGAAGTCCCCTCATAAAAATCAATGTTATGAATGCAAGATGCAACATACATACATCATCCTCATAACATCATAATATTGCATCCGCATTCATTATTAACAATCATCTCTCATGGTCATTCATAACCTCAAATACATACTCATATGACATCATACAACACTCTCATCCTACATCATACCTCTACATTATGAAATCATACATCATAACTCAAAGAGCATCAATTAATTTACTCATACCTCACTTAATTTCTAACTCTACAGACATGGCCCTCAAGACACATCATTTAATAACTTCACAATTGTCATAGCAACCTAATATATACTACCATAAAACATTTTTTAAAAACAAAGCATTTTTCCAAATTTTCTCAAGCTCGCTAAGAGAGACACCACGCTCGCTAAGCGCCAACTTTCCTTACTCTTTTCACTAAGCGAGCTTCACGATTCAGCAGAATTTTTCTGTGATTTCATCCTTCTCCCTTCTGCGATAAAACCCACTCAAAACCTCAAATTCAGCAGCAGTGCACCAGAAAACATTTTTAACGTCAATATTGATCCTAACAAAATCATATAGTTCATCATATTCCTTTAATTCATCACAAAATCATCATAATCAACATAAAATTCATAAAATCACAACCCAAAACCCCCAATCCCATTCCCACATTATATTATCAAAAAGAAATTACTCCTCATACCTTAATTCTGTGAATTCTCACTAAACTCTTCGCAATTCTCCCAATTCTTAAAGCTATAGCTTAATCCCTCTTTTCCATAACTCTTTTCCAATTATGTGATCGTTCCAAATGATCGTTCTCTCCAACTTTTCCCTCTTTCGTCACTCTTTCCTTTAGGACCTCTTTTAGTCTTTCCCCATAAAAACCTCACTTATCCTCAACCAAAAAATCATAATACCCTCATCCTCTAATTCCTTTTATTTTATTTAATTAACTCTCAAATAATCCACTAAGCCCCATATACTTAATTATTCTAATTATAATTAAAATATTAAGCTACCCCAAACTTCACAAAATATCAAATAACCTCATAAACATCAAAATTCACAAGAAAACACATCAACTTAATTAAGATCGACTTTGAGGTGTGTCGCTCTCGGTATTTTCATCCTAGTACAAACGCGAAAGTGGCACAGAAAAGGTAGAGTCGTCAGCCATGCATTTTTATCCCGAATGAATGGGAAAGGTAATGCTGCACAAATCGAAGAGAAAAGGAAAGGACGAGGTCCTGCGAACCAAAGATCTGGGTTCGGGAGTCGGTTACGACCTGGGAAGGTATTAGCACCCCATATCGTCCGTCGTACCCGACGGGATCCACGCTTGCTTGTTTTGTTTCAAAGGGTGATAAAGAAGATGCTGCTGACTAGAAGAACTGCTAACTGGAACTGAAAGTGAGAAATGAGAAAGGGAACTGGAAAAGAAAATGGAAAAAAAGGGGAAATGTAGGGAAATTAAAGAGTGTGCTCGAACGGGCCCTACCCCGCTATCTACATACCTCATCAGGAAAATGAAGATTAGAGTCGAAGTAGTTTGCCTAACCATGCGGGAAATTTGTTTGTGTTTTTTAGGATGACGTTGCCATAGTTCTAACTCAGGTGTTTGCGGGCTCGCTGAATCGAGTGCGTTACTATCTTGTTGGCGAACTATTGATACAAGTCATGATCGTCCGCAGATAATGGGAGATGAGAAGAGAAGATGTGGTGTCTTGTTGGTTTATTGTCTTTTAGAAAAAGTGTTTTGATTTTGATATTTACTGTATGTTCAACACTAAAGACTATGATATAGGAGCGAATACTTTCCAAGGTCGCCCCCAATGGAACGTTTGTAAAGCATCCTAGAAGAGTGGAGGAGACCTCCACTAATCATTTCCCATATGGCTTAAGGCTCGTGGCATATTGCACACACTTTCCTTATTAAATGTGTTTGATTTTTCTTTGAAGATGAGAAGTGAGACTCAAATTTCAAAAGGAAAAATCTAAGGGAACTAGACTTACCCTAAATGATTATGTTCAATGGTGAATCCTATGGTTAATGAAGTTTGAATGGAAAAACTTAAACGGATGCTAAACCTAAACAAGAGCTCACAAAGTAATTAGTAAGACGGTCCTCCTATGTCCTGGTGGGTGAGAACGTGTGTAAATCACAAATGGGATGAAACGATGGATCGGGTGCGTCGATTGCGTGGTGCTGAGACGTACGACTTATGGTTTATGACATACAAGGCTTGCTTTTGGTGTATTGGAATTGATCAAAGTTTAATCGTGGAATCCTAATGTCACGTGAAACTTTATTTCTTTATTTTTTTGAAATCATTCGACATTGGATCAAACATCTCTTTTTATTCATATTTGAAATTTGGTTATCTAATGCTTCATTTTATCTTTTTCTATCCTAAATATAGGCATCACACATAAAATTACAACTAGTACATCACAAAGTATAAACCATAAAAATACAACGAAAAAATAGCCTGATTCCGTAAGCATAGAGTCCTCGAATAATACCTTCACAACGAAAAAATTGTTAGTAAATGAAATGAAGATGAGTATGCAAAATTATGAACAAAATTGATTAATGTACAAAATATGCAAGAATTTCTAAAATGCACATAAAGCATAAATCGAAATAAAATGTCGAAAATAATCGGAAAAAAAGGATTAAAAAACAAACTATTTTTTATTATGTCTAAAAATGTTATTCATATTTTCTGGAATTTTTTCAGCAAGAAACTAATTTTTATATTGATTTTTTTAAAGGAATTTTAAAATAAAATCTAGAGAAAATGTCAGGGGGTGTTGCAGTAGCAAAATTCTAGTTCAAAATAACATTGGGCTTGAATGCAGGGGTGCAGATAATGTTTCAGCTAAGCCCAATACACATGTTTATGGGGTGCATACCATGCATCTTCAGTCAACTTTATTGACTAAATCATGTCCGTCTGATGGGGATCTTGGTGATGGTGATGTTATGGGAGGTGATAATACAAAGGTGTATGGTTATAACGGTGAGGGGACGCGTACGGAAACAAAAATATGCGGTCCTATCGGACGGTGACACTTGTCACCACCGGTGTGGGCAGAACATGTGGAAATCTTATCTCTTCATATCTTCACAACAACCAAAAAATGAAGGATTAATTGGTTTAATGACTTTTAATTATTTTCAAACGGTGCATTAATCATCTTTATGAGTTTCTTAATTTCCAAAACAAACAAAATCAACTAATTAAAAATTAATTAAAAAAGACTCAAACTCTCAGCCTTCAAAACAAACCTCTACCTCATCTCACAAGCATTTCCTCTTCACCTCTCACAACTTCATCTTCTCAAGAACAAACCCTAGCCGACGCCGCGTGGTGGCCTCCTTCTCTGATCACCTAAACCGAGAACGTTGCACACAAACCTCCCCCCTTTTTCATCCCTCCTTCAAAATCTGAAACCTAATTTCTCAAAAAGCTTTCCTAACCTAACGGATCGAAGCCTCCATCGATGTTTTCTCGAAACATAGTTCATGATACACAAACTATTGACTGAAGAAGGAAGAGAAGCTACACAATCTACGAGTATTTCGTGAAGAAAAGAGTTCATGGAAGAGCAAAAGATACCTGTTAAGGAATCTTCGCGGTGGATCTCCAATGTGCTTGAATAAGCCCGGTGAGTTGCGTTTTTTCTTATTCTCCGTGCTTAATTCCTTGCCTTCTTCTAATTCTTTGTGCATGTATCTTTTCCCTTATGCCGAGTTATTTCCGTGTTGACGCGCTTTTTCTGCTTGCAGGTGAATTATCGATGAAGATGAAGATGAGGCAAAATGCATAAGACTAGTGACTCCGTGGCGATTTCGGCGATGATCGTAAGTGTTGAAGTGGATGGCGATCCACGACTGAAGATGGATTACGAAGCTTCCGAATACGATTCAGATGCAATTTTGAGACTCGTAATCCTCTCTTTTTTCATTCTTTTTCTTGTAATGGATTCTGAAATGGTCGCGATTTATTGTCGAAGTTGCAACGTTGCTGATGAGTTTCTAGATCACGATGCTAATCCTTCTTCTATATTAGGTGTTGTTGTAGCAATGATGATGAAGCATGATTGATGGTGGTTATTTGAAGTCTTTGTAGATATTGATTGAAGACTTTGATGGAGATGAAAAATGATGAAGATAAAAGATGATGGTGGAGGTTGAAGAATGATATTGGGGAAGGAAATTGAAAGGAGATGCTGAAGTTGTTGCAGGTTTTTTGATTAAAAGTTCTTGGAGAAAACTTGTGATGGTTGTTGAAGATGGAAGAAGAAGATGAATGAAGAAGATTGGAGAGGTTTGGGATGAATGAGGAAGAAGGTTGAAGAGGTGGAATCAGGAGTTGAATGAAGAAGAGGATCAATGGATTTATAGAGATAAATGGTGAGATTTTCTTTGTGATTTCAGTTGAATTTCAGTTAGAAATTCTGTTAGGAATTCTGTTTTTCTGTTAGAAGTTTGTTAATTGTATCTGTTTGTTGGTTCTGATCTTCTAATCAATTATCCTCTATTTTCATCTTTCTATTTATGTTGATGCAGAGCATTGAAGAGTGGATAAGAATTATGATGTTTTCAGAGCAAGATTGAAGGTTGAAGTCTCAAGGAGCTTCCTAAAAAAATTGTTTTTTTCTTCTCACTGTAACTGTTTCTGTTATGAATTCCCTCCCAAATTCTGTTATTGGAGGCTTCCATATGCATCTGAGTTTTTTTTTATACTGCACTTGTTATGAGACCTCTTTCTTCTGTTATAATTCTTCTGATATAACTCTATTATATAGAATCAATTGAAGAATTTCATGAGTTTCTCTTTTATTGTGAACTGAATTTCTTTTATTCCTTTTATTTTGCGTTCTTTGAGAATTTATGCGTTTCCTCTTATGTATCTATATACGATCTGCAATTTCACTCAATGGGATAGGAAGGCCGACTGACTATAACTTCATCTTTTCCCACAGCTTATGTTCATTTTGAACTAGTCTCTGTTGAGGCCTTATAACAACATTATGCACTTGATAAAATTCCTGATATTGAACCTGAACATGATAAAATTCTTGATATTGAACCTGAACATGATAAAATTCTTGATATTGAACCTAAACCAACCGAAATGTATACCTGCCAAATGCAATAAAACCATTTTCCAAAATTACATATGCTAACTCCCCAACATAGCAAAAAGGGGCAAGTCAAATGCCAAATCCGGTCTGAGTGAAATAGAGAAAAGTATTTCCTGTAGAACTTATTAAATTTTTTTTACGGGCTTTGTGATATTGAGAAGATATCCACTAATAACTCGCATATCCAATTGGATCAATATATCATATTGAGAAGATTCTTTCATTCCTTTTAAGATGGTAAAACAAAGAAATTTGATTGGGTATGGACATAATAATTAAAGAGATATTATGGAAATTTTGGATCCTTACAAAAAAGAAATAAGGAAATGGATATTTGAAATATGGATAAATGGACTCAAAAGAGGAAACGACAAAAAAATTGTCTAAATGAATAAAAGGGATATTTAACAAGTGATTTGGCTAATCGGACTCTAGTTGGAATCGAATGAATGAAATGGGTATGCGGTTTAGTTTTGGACGACGAATCGAGGAAAATATTGACAATGAACTTCCACTTGTATCCGAATTTGAAAGGAATGAAATATGCCATTGCCTCAAATATGACATAAATTGCCTGCACGAACTTGAACTTGACTTATCAAACAACACATTTAAACCTTATGAACATCTTTAACTCAAATCATACTTCAAATCCGTATCAACTTTGTATTCTTACCGCCGATTTCTATCTCGAATCCACGTTCATTTGTGATACGAGCAGCCAACCCGAAACACTTGAGAATACAACAATACCAGATGCATTATTGAAGCTGAGAGCAAATCACAAAATATACAACGAAACATGATTACCAATATATTCCTATTATAGAATCCTAACTCTCATGATCTCGGTCGACGAATCTTCACAACGTTTTTTCATTAATGAGAAATTTAACTTCTCTCGAGATGTTTGCTAAAATCATGATGAAACTCTACGTACTGGACACTCTTTGAGAAGTCCGGAGGAAACTCTACCTTTGCCCTTATCTCGAGTGCAATAGCTAGATAAATCATATTTGAATAAAAAACCAGATCACAAGGAAACAGTTTGATCCCATGCCTTAGGAGCCAATGAAATGCATGATTGTGAAGGTTATGCCCTAGCGGAAAATGTAGATGAATGAGAACCATGAACCAGTTAAGGTAATAAATTAAGAGGGAAAATTTTAGGGTGTTACATCTGCCCCTATTCAATCAACTGTAGACTTGAATGGATGATAGCAACAGCTTTCATACATTCAAGGTGTGGAGTGATTGAATACTCGGATAAACCTAAAAATTTGAACTTTGTGGGGAGTGAGAGGTGATTGATATGGGATATGCCATTTTCGGATGATAAAATGTCCAGGGTGAACCAGAAACCAACATAACTTGGATGACGACTTGAGGCCACGAAACCAAACTTGACGGAATCACAACGTATTTATCCCACTTGTGGAGATAAACTATCATAACTTGGATGATAACTTGAAAAACGAGACCGACTTGGCGGAATCACAACGTATTTATCCCACTTATGGAGATAAATTATCATAACATGGATGATAACTTGAAAAACGAGACCGACTTGGCGGAAACACAACGTATTTATCCCACTTGTGGAGATAAACTATCATAACTTGGATGATAACTTGAAAAACGAGCTTGGCGTTCAATAAGAATTTATCCCACTTGAGGAGATAACACTTGAAAAAGAGACCATCATAACTTGGATGACGACTCGAAGACGCGAACTTAGCGTTCGACAAGAATTTATCCCACTTGAGGAGATAAAACTTGAAAAAGAGACCATCATAACTTGGATGACGACTCAAATGGGAATAACAAGTATTGCAGAATGAGACCATAATATCATTTGACTTGCGACTCAAACAAGGAAGAGAAGTAACATCGATCGATTTACAACTCAAATAAGATCAACCGATTTAACATGGAAATGGTATCAACCGATCCCAAAACCAGGGAAATGAGAATGTAATAGCATCCGATTTACGGCTCGAAGTGAAGTAATATCAACCGATTCACAACTCTAACAAGATCAACCAATCTAACATGTAAATGGTATCAACTGATCTATAACCAAGAAAGCGAGAACGTAATATCATCTGATTTATGGCTCGAAGAGAAGTAATATTAACCGATTCACAACTCAAACAAGATCAACCAATCTAACATGGAAATGGTATCAACCGGTCCATAACCAAGAAAAAGAGAACATAATATCATCCGATTTACGGCTCGAAGAGAAGTAATATCCACCAATTTACAACTCGGATAAGATCAACCGATCTAACGTGGAAATGGTATCAACTGATCCATAACCAAGGAACATGAGACTATCGCACTGAGATGGAATCGAAGAGATGAGTCCATTATTCTGAAATGGAGACTCAAAAATGAGACCATTGTACTGAAATGGAAACTCTAAAGGAACGGGATCGTTGTACTTAAACGAGAGCCCGAGACGCGACCGTTGTACTGAAACAGAGATGCGGAAAATGAGATTGTTGTACTGAAACGAGACACAAGGACGATACCATTGTACTGAAATGGAATCGAAGAATTGAAATCATCATACTTAGATGAGATCAAAGGAATGGGCTCATTGTACTTAAATGATTACCCGAGACGCGACCGTTGTACTTAAACGGAGACGCGAAAAATGAGACTGTTGTACTGAAACAAGACTCAATTGGGGATAACAAACAAGACTTGGTAGAAATAACCACACTGAGAAATGAACTTGGCATTTTGTAGGGATACTTCAGATTGTTTGAAGAAAAGATGTTTTGAGCTTTCGTGTAAGGTACCACAACTGGCTTATGCTTCATATGCATATGTTTAAATTTTCATGGCGTAAATGCAAATGCAAATGCAAAGGGATCTCCCGATGAGGAGATAACATGTATTCTTGACAACTTCGTTGGGGAAGACATAATCACTGAGTTGATTTAATGAATCCCTGTGGGGAAGAGAAATTTTGCGGGGCATAGTGTTAATGATACATCGACTCTGAACTGCCACCATTGCCAAAAATAAATTGGAATTTAAGATCGGAGAGTCAAAACCCTGTTGAGGACGAACTTGATATGGGGAGTACGCTACCCGTTGAACTCCGATGGGGAAGTGATACTTTTCTGACTCGGCTGGGGAACCAGGTGTGTGAGTGCTCTACTGAGGAAGTAAACTGCTGGGGAATCCCTCAAAAACACAATATTCTGCTTGGGGAAGAGATGCCAATGAGGATTGGCCCTTAATTAGCGACTTCACTGGGAAAACTGCAAACAATGTTATGCAAGAAGGAAAACCATCTGACTTCTTATTATCTTCACCACTGCTAGGAAATAATGAATCTTCTTGTATTGCTGGGGAATAATGAATCTTCTGGAAAAACCTCATATCACGGAGAGATATTTTCCCCTGTATTTTGAAACCTGGATAGGTGCTTCTGACTGTCCGCCTTCGGGAGAGAGAGTAAATTTTAGTGCTCTTGGGGTGGCCTGCCCCAGTACGAGCCTTGGAGTGATCGCCTCTGACTGACTGTGCTTTGAGTGAATACCCAGACTAATTATTCTTGGAGAGATTTGAATCTCGAAGTGATTGCCCTAGTTTGGTTGAAATTTAAATGAATTCCTCCGCCTGATGGCTTTTTGAGAGATTTGATCTCGAAGTGATTTCCCCAGCTTGGCTGAATTTTGAATGAATGCCTCCGCCTGATGGCTTTTTGAGAGATTTGATCTCGAAGTGATTGCCCCAAATTAGTTGGCTCTTACCACGACTGTTGGGAAAGTCCACACTCAATGGAGTTTCTTGGAAAAGTGCATCTCAACATATTGACCTTCAGAAGTTTCAGACTTCTCAGCTTGGCAAGATTAAGCTTCTGGACTGAGATTCCATACGTGAACTTTTATGATGTCAAACAAATGTATGCAAGCAGAAAATGTTTATTCTGAGAATAATAATTCTAATGCAACACACACGTTAATCTTAATGTTTCATTAAAAAAGATATCGCAAGCCTTTGTGAGCGAATCACTAGTTAGGATACGATGTTGATTTTTTATGAAAGCATGCACATGCAACACCAACAATAGCACAACTCATAGGAGTCAGGAACGCGTCTCGTGGTAGCACGCTCTTAAAATAACCATGTTTCAGTTAGGACTTTTGAGGATTGTATCGTGACCTGGTTCATGGTTATGTAAACAAAGGATATAGGCTCGAAGTTTATAGGTACCCACCCCTCTTCGTGATGTTCTTCGATCCTATGTTCAGCTAGCTTTCACAACCGCTCACCTCTCAAAAAGGGTTTTGTGATGGTTAAGGAACCAATGACACTACGATTTAAGCACCAATCAGGTTGTTGTTGGGAGTCAGTCACCCCTCTTATCTTTGGTGTCTGTGCCACACGACTTTGTTCTTGTTTAAGGATATTTCTTGTGTAATCCTTTTCGTCTTTCATTTCTTTGCTTATACCTAACTTTTGCCTGGACTGATTCTTATAAATCTTGGAATGGGAAGTCCAGCGGGATACCCTAATTTTTGCCTAAGTCGCTTGTTTTCAAGTTTCGACTTAGCGGGATTTTTCATTTCTTTTTTTCTTCTTTCGATTCTATTTTGAACAAATCATGTGACATTGGTTGTCTTGATTGCCTTGAAAGGGTCATGACTGTCTCACTTTTCAGTTGATGAGGGATAACCATCGTGGTTTCCGGTCTTTGGACCTTTTGATTTGGATAACCGTTGTGGTTTCTGGTCTTTGGACCTCCTGATTTGCTACAATGAAAGGTAATGGATCCTCAGATGTGCACTCCTTTATGAAATTTTGAACGCTCGGTCCCACTAGCTGACACCTACCATGCCCCTGAGTTACATGTGAGGGTTTTTCGTGCGAAAAGAAACTCCTACTTCATGGCTCAAATGGGTTGGCGAGGGTTTATCTCCCTTATATCTCCAGTGTTTAGGATTTGAAACAATGCATGTACATCGTCAACAAGATCTTTTTCGAAAGCACACAATTAGAGGTTTTTGCATTTTCATTTCATCATCATCCTTCGAGAGTTTAAGCACGACAGTTTGTATTGCGATGCACATACACAAAATTATGAGTAAGTATGAAAGGATTACTTCAAGAAGAACATGTGCGTTCTATTATGATTAACATTCAAAAACAAATAAGTTTCATGCATGCGTACAAATTTTTGAACAAACAACAGAAACTACAAATGAAAATGCAGTAAAGAAACTGAACATTGTCGTCATTGAGGAGTCTTGACTCTGTCTGGACTTATCAGTCTTGGATAATTTCGGTGACTAGTGGATTTTCCTTGGACTTGTAATCTTCGAGTGAATGGCCACATTCCCAACATGGCAATCATTTCTTCTCTTCTAGTTATTCTGATCTTGTAGAAAGTAACGCTGAGAAGTAAAGTTGACACCTAAGGTTGCTCGGAAAGACCTGACGATCTTCTGCCTACGTATCTCCATTCACCCAAGACCAATGAAGAATCAGAGCGACATATTTCCCCTCAATAAGGATGAAAATACACTGAAAAGACGCACCATTGCCAAAAGAGTATTAGAATACTTCTGGCTTTATTGCTTTAACTCTTTCTGACAAACTTTGATAAGAAGACTTCAAATCAAGACAAGTGTCATCTCCCTTATTTGTTTTGTGCAAAGTTGACCGCTTTCGAGTCGATTAAATCCTGCACCGTGTGGATAAAAGCTTTACACCCATCAATATGATGTCCTGGTGCCCTATAATGAAAATCACATTGGGCATTGGCGTCCCATCCATCCGGTAGTGGATAAGGAGGTGGGGACAGCTTGCGAAGCTCAACCAACTTCAACTTAAGTAAATGCTGAAGAAGATCAGTGTGAGACATTGGCAAAGGGTCAAAAACTCTTTCTCTCCTCTGTTGACTACCTTGTGGAGGATTATGCTGGCGATTATTTTGCTGTTGCAAACGTGTGGCACTTGGGATGATCACGGATGATGTCTGGTAACATGAACCTTGATTTCTCCTCTTTCGCTGAACACAAACTGCCCCCTCTTCTTCGTACTGTCTCTTTTTCCCATTTGAAAATGGTTTCTTGGTCCCAGAAGTAGAGGCATTGTTGCTCTGGATATTTCCTCGCTTCATCCGGTTTTCAATTCTTTCACCAGTCAGGACGATATCAGAAAAACCGTTAGCTGAACAACCTGCTAATCATTCTATGAATTGCCTAGGGAGGGTATCCATGAATAGGTCCACCATTTCTATCTCCAATAGTGGTGGCTGAACTCAAGCTACCACTTCGCGCCACCGTTGTGCATATTCTTTGAAGATTTCATAATTCTTCTGAGACATGCTCTGCAGTTGGGTTCTACTTGGAGCCATGTTGATGTTATATTGATATTTCTTAAGGAAAGCCTCCCCGAGCTCTTTCCAGTTTCGAATATCAGTCTTTTCCAACCTCATGTACCATTCCAAAGAGCCTCCAGACAGGCTATCTTGGAAATAATACATCCACATGGCTCATGTTGAGGATTTTTGTGAACTATGGCAATGTTGAGGATTCAGGCTTGGTTCTTATGTGAAATGAGTTGCATAAAGCATGTATGTGAAGTTGTGATAGGTCAGAATAGTTGGTGTGGGCTATGCTGATTGGTATGGGTGAAAATGCAAAAAGTCAAGGTTGGTTGTACTTGAGGTATGGGCAAGTGGCAGGTTGGGATTTGGGCATGCCCTGGTTCAGCTGAGATCAAGGAATGTTTGTGAATCAGATTTGATGAGCTGTGGCAAGTGGATGAGAGGTTTTGTACCATTTTTCAAATTCATGAAGTTTTGGCCCCTTTTGGATTTCTTCATGTGCAAGTCATGAAAATGTGAGATTCTTGGGCCAATTCTGAGTTTTAGGCAATGTGCTATGATGTTATGATGCTTAGAAGTCAATTTGAGGTCACAAAATGGTTTGACAAGAGGTTTTGCAAAATTCCCTCTTTGGCATGAAACATGAAATTATGTGATTTTTGCCAACTTTGGAAAGCCATAACTTGAGTTCCAAAAAGAATTAGATCTTGTTCTTGTACTTTTTGAAAAGGGAATGATCCAATCTACAACTTTCATGACCAACAATTTTTCATTTGAAGCATTTTTGGTTGAGAAAGAGGAGGTTGAAAAACTTTCCCAAAATGGAAAGTTTACATTACAAGTCATTTCCATATTTGGCAACTTTTGGTTTAGCCCACTTTTCTTCAAATTTGTGAACTTCTAAGCACTCCAATGATCAAATAAAGACCATATAACTTCAATTTGATGAAAAATCCACTTTGGCTCCATGTTGGGGGGCTCAAATGCTCTGATTTGGCTCTGACTTGCTCAAGAAGTTACCCAGTGATCAGATGACTTCCACAATGAATTTCTTCATCAAACTTGGTATGTATGATCCTTATAACATATTGAGACCAATAGAAACAAGAATGACCAAAAAATTTGGAGTTATGGCCTCTGAAACCAAAACCCTAATTTTAGGTCATCTGTGTAGTTAAACCCTAGCTCAGCTTCCATGCTTTCTCAGTTCTTGTGATTCTTTGGCTTCCTTGATCTTTTGAGGAGATAATATGATGATTGAACATACATGGACCCTCTTGAGATGATTGAAGACCCTTGGAGTGGCTCAAATGGATCTTGGATTGCTCAGATCACAAACCCTAGATGCAGATGAGCTTGAACTAATGCAGTGAAGCAAAAATGCCACATGATATGATATGCTTAAACTAATGCAAGTATGAAAGGTCACAAGCCATGATGTGAACTTAGTGAGGGAAAATTTGGGGTGTTTACAGCTGCCCTTATTCAAACATGAGTTAGCTGTGTAGGATGTAAGCGACGGGCTTAACAGACAAACAAGATAACTTGTGGTTGAATACCAAAGACAGTCCAAAATTTGCACTCACTGGGAGAAGAAGAAAAGGGATATAGATTGTAAAAGGAAATAAAGTATGATTATAAAGTGCGGGCGATGGAGGACGACCATCGAGCAGAGGACGACTGCTGGGGGTAAAGCAATGACGGGGACGGCCGACATGCTGGGGAAATAAAGAGATCATGATGGGGACGACCATCAAAAATAAAGTAACAAGGTTCTTTGGGGGTTAAAGGTAAAGGCAATGACGGGGACGACCATCGGTTCAAAGCATAAATGAAATAAATGATGAGGTACGATCATCATAGGTGAAGGACGATCACCTAGCAGGGGACGGATGCTCTGTTGGGGATAAGATGAGGGACGATCATCTAAGGTGAAGGACGATCAACTGGCAGGGTACGGCTGCCGAAAGTATCACGACATAGGACAAATGCCGGATAGAAAAAGTCGATGATGGGGACGGCCATCGGATAAGTATGATGAAGGACGATCATCAAGAGGTGAAGGACGATCACCTAGCAGGGTACGGCTGCTCTCAGGGTTTATCATGACATAGGACGAATGTCAGATAACTAGATCAACGATGGGGACGACAATCAGATACAAGTGATGAAGGACGATCATCAGGAGGTGAAGGACAATCACCTAGCAGGGGACGGCTGCCAAAAGTATCACGACATAGGACGAATGTCGGATAGAAAAGGGTTCCAATAATGGAGATTCCACTGGGGGAATGATGAGGGACGGTCATCAAAAAAAGGTGAAGGACGATCACCTGGCAGGGTGCGGCTGCCGAAAATATCATGACATAGGACGAATGTCAGATAGAAAAGAAGTTTTGCTGCGGACTTACTGGGGAATAGTAAACACGGACGAGTGCTTACTTTTAAGAAATGAAAGGTATAAGTGTTTGACACTGTGTATAGATTAAAGATGCGGACGAGCATCCTTAAGACTATGATACGAACGAGTATCGGTAGAAACAACGTTGACACATGTTCAGAGATGATGATATAGACGAGTATCAACTGGTTAACAAAGAACACGGACGAGTGTTGAATCTGAGGGGAGATAAGTGGTGTATACAAGATACGGACGAGTATCTGTATGAGTAAAAATAAACCCGAGTGAGACACAGACGAGTGTTCAACTTGCTGGGGAGAGTATGACACAGACGGGTGACATAAGAGAAAGTGTATAAGTTATGAACTTATAAGCGTAAAAGATATTCTGGAGATCTGTGGGGATAAGATGACACAGACGAGTGTCAAAAAAGGTGTATTATGATAAGTGTGTAGGCAACCATGCTGGGGAGTGGGTGAGACGGACGGGTGTCAAAAAGAGTATGGGAGTTTTTGTATGCGGTTTATATCTGCAGGGAATAATATGACACGGACGAGTGTCGAGAGGAGTATTTGTGTTGGAGAGTGCAAAGGGGACGCTTTGGCTTTCTGCTGAGGAAATATGAGATGACACAGACGAGTGTCGAGAAGAACAGGTTATGTATAATTATTTGTTTGTAGAGAGTGTTCTAACGCACTTCTGGGGAAAAATGGCACAGACGAGTGTCAAAAGGAGCATGTTTTTGTATTTGAGAGTGCGAAGGGGACGCTTTGGCGTTCTGCGGGGACTGTGAGTCTTTATATACATTGCTGATGGAATATTAGTACTCACAGCTGACTGATTCAAAACATGACTTGTGATTATGCAATATGTTTGATTTTTGTCGTAAGGCTCCATACTAGACGGAATGCTACGCTCTGAGGGATAAATGATGCGAATGCTATGATTATGCAAAAGATACTGATCCGGGATTCAGATCCTGCTGTTGTGGAGATCTCCGACCGATCTGCTTGAAAGAATATCCCAGTTGGGGATGAGATCATTGGTAGATCTGATATATGGCTCTACTTGGGGAAATAAGTCACTGATAGACCTATCTTAATAATGAGGAGCCCAGCTGGGGATGCGGAAGCTTTCATCACTTTGTTGTGCGGCAGATTCAGACATTGCTCTTCTGGGAGAGGCTGGGGCCCTGTGGGGAGATGGTTCCCCATCTAGCACTCGGCTTAGGGAGGAAGAGATCTTTGAATGATCTTCTTAGAGATTTCTGCGGGGATCCTGCCGAGGATGATGATATCTGACAACTCGGCTGGGGATATGAGCACCTTCTGGTACCGCTCTGAAAGATGTGCTGGAGAAGTGATGCCTGCAGCTCTGGTGGGGAGAGAGAGCTTCTCTGGTGCTGTTTGGAAGACGTGCTGAGGAAATAATAATCTAGCAACTTTGCTGGGAAAAGCCTTTTCATGCCCCATGTTGCGTTCTGAATACCTGCAATCCTGTTACAACAAAGAAACGCACTAGCGTCCCGAGGTATCCCTTACCAGATTCCATCATAGGAGTTCAGAATCTCCCGGGAGCAAGTAATATATTTCCTGCAAGCATGTGATTAGAAAGGCACATATGTTTTTATGCAACCATTTTATCAAGGATATCGGACATTTTGCAAATGAAATAAAATGTACAAGACAGAGTGTGACTGAAAATTATGGTTTTATTAATTTGTGTGCCCTGAATTGGCAAGTACAGTCAAAGAAACAGATCCCCTGAAATGAGGAGATTGTTCACAAAATTGAGAAACAAAAAGGTGTTGGCAATGTTGATGACGCTTTAGTGAGCTTCCCTTTTGCTATGACTCGTATAACTTTTGACGTTCTTTTTATCCTGCTATCTGAAAAAGGCTGATTCTGACCGATGCTTTAACCTTTCGAAGCTTGCCAAGTCGTGATTGATACAGACGAATTCAGAATGCAGTTGTTTGCTTATTCCCTTATTTTTTTATTTTCCCTTATTTTTTCCCGAGTCTTTTATTCTTTTTTTGACTCGCCGGGATGCCCTATTTTTGCCTAGACTTACATTCTGTTTTCATGTCCAGCGGGTCATTTTATGCGAAGTATTTTTTAACTGCATCTGAATTCACAGGGGACAGGAAATATTCACCATCCATAGTAGTGAGCATCAGTGCTCCACCGGAGAAAACCTTCTTCACTATGAATGGACCATCATAATTCGGAGTCCACTTGCCCCTGTGGTCTGTATGAGGAGTTTTCAGCACAAGATCTCCTACTTGGTATTCCCGAAGCCTGACTTTCTGATCGAAGGCTTTCTTCATTCTTTTCTGATATAACTGCCCATGACAGATTGCAGCTAATCTCTTTTCTTCGATCAGATTCAATTGATTGTACCAAGAACGGACCCATTCTGCTTCATTCAACTTGACATCCATCAATACCCGTAAGGAGGGTAATTCAACTTCAACAGGTAGGACTGCTTCAATACCATACATAAGTTGATACGGTGTTGCCCCAGTGGATGTTCTGATTGAGGTACGGTACCCATGCAGGCAAATGGTAGCATTTCATGCCAGTCTTTGTAAGTAACCACCATCTTTTGCACAATCTTGATATTCTTATTAGCTGCCTCAACAGCGCCATTCATCTTTGGCCTGTAAGGAGAAGAATTGTGGTGTTGGATTTTAAAGTCTCGGCACAGTTCTGCCATCATTTTGTTGTTCAAATTGGAACCATTATTAGTAATGATTCGCTCGGGCACTCCATACCGAAAGATGATGTCTCTCTTCAGGAATCGGGTTACCACTTGCCTGGTGAAGTTTGCATATGAAGCTGCTTCAACCCATTTGGTAAAATAATCAATGGCTACCATGATGAATCTGTGGCCATTTGAAGCAGTCAGTTCAATCTTTCCGATCATGTCGATGCCCCACATGGCAAAGGGCCAGGGTGAAGACATCACATTCAAAGGATTCAGAGGCACATGCACCTTGTCTGCATAAATCTGGCATTTGTGGCACTTTCTGGCATAGGCACAACAGTTTGCATCCATTGTGATCCAGTAGTAACCTGACCTTAATAACTTTTTGGCAATTGCATGTCCTCCAGCATGGGTACCAAAAGATCCTTCATGCACCTCGTGCATCAACAAGTCTGCCTCTGTCTTATCAACACATCTGAGAAGTACCATGTCAAAGTTCCTCTTGTATAACGAACCATCAGCATTCAGGAAGAAACTACCAGCTAGCCTTCTTAATGTCTTCTTATCATTGGATGATGCCCCAGGTGGGTATGTTTGATCCTCTAAGAAGTTCTTGATGTCATAGAACCAAGGCTTGTTATCCTTAGCAATGTCTACTGAGAATACGTATGCTGGTCTGTCAAGTCTGGATACCGAAATCCGAGGCACAAAGTTGGCAGCTTGAACTTTGATCATGGATGAAATGGTATCCAGAGCATCTGCAAACTAATTTTCATCTCGAGGGATATACTCAAGTTTGACTGTAGTGAAGAAAGTCAGTAATCTCCTCGTATAGTCCCGATATGGAATTAGATGCTCCTGGTGAGTGTACCATTTGTCGTTGGTCTGATTGATTACCAGAGCTGAATCTCCGAATATAGTTAAAGTCTTGATCCTGAGGTCAATAGCTTCCTTAAGACCCATGATACAGGCGTCGTATTCAGCTTTGTTGTTAGTGCAGTTAAAGGTGAGTTTTGCCGAGAAAGGCATGTGAACTCCTTTAGGTGTAATGAGTACTGCTCCAACACCATGACCATTCATATTAACAACCATATCAAACATCATTGTCCATTCTTCTTCTGGGTAAGGCCCTTCAGTGTGAGTAGGCTCTTCATGATCTTTTGCTTTTATGAACATGATGTCTTCATCAGGGAAGTCAAACCTCATAGGCTGGTAATCATCAATGGGTTGCTCAGCAAGATAGTCAGACAGTAGACTGCCTTTGATGGCTTTCTGAGATGTGTACTGAATGTCATATTCTGTGAGAATCATTTGCCATCTTGCAACCCGTCCGGTAAGTGCTGGCTTCTCAAATATATACTTGATTGGATCCATTTTTGAGATCAACAAGGTAGTGTGAGTCAACATATACTGCCTTAGTCGGCGAGCAACCCACGCTAAAGCACAACAAGTTTTCTCGAGCAGTGATTAACGTTGTTCATAGTCGGTAAACTTTTTGCTTAGGTAGTATATTGCATACTCTTTTCGACCAGACTCATCATGCTGGCCCAGCACACACCCCATTAACTTTTCTAATACTGTCAAGTACATTATTAGAGGTCTTCCTTCAACTGGAGGCATAAGGATTGGAGGCTCTTGTAAGTATTCCTTGATTTTGTCGAAAGCCCTTTGGCAGTCTTTGTTCCACCTGACCGTTTGTTCTTTTCTTAATAACTTGAACAAGGGTTCACAGGTTGCAGTAAGATGAGATATGAACCTTGAAATGTAGTTCAATCTACCTAGAAACCCTCGAACTTCTTTTTCAGTCTTTGGTGCAGGCATTTCTTGAATGGGTTTGACTTTGTCAGGGTCAACTTCAATCCCTTTTTTACTTACAATAAACCCCAGCAGCTTACCGGAACACTCCCCAAATGTGAATTTGTTGGGGTTCAACTTCAATTGGTACTTTCTCAGATGCTTGAATAGCTTTAACAGATTCACCAGGTGGTCTTCTTCAATGAGGGACTTGGCAATCATGTCATCCACATAACATTCAATTTCTTTGTGGATCATGTCGTGGAATAATGTCACCATAGCCCGTTGATAAGTGGCACCAGCATTCTTCAGTCCGAATGGCATTACCTTATAACAGAATATGCCCCAGGGTGTGATGAAAGTTGTCTTCTCCATGTCTTCAGGTGACATCTAGATCTGATTATATCCTGAAAATCCATCCATGAAGGAGAACACCGAGAACTGAGTCGTATTGTCGACCAATACATCAATGTGAGGTAATGGGAAGTCATCTTTCGGGCTGGCTCTGTTCAGATCCCGATAATCCACACACATCCGTACTTTGCCATCCTTCTTAGGCACGGGTACAATGTTAGAAACCCACGGTGGGTAACTAGTTACAGCAAGGAAGCCGGTGTCCCACTGTTTTTGCACCTCTTCTTTTATCTTCATGGCCATATCTGGACGAGTACGACGCAACTTCTGTTTTACTGGAGGACAATCTTCCTTTAGAGGCAGCTTGTGCATAACAATGTCGGTATCCAGACCTGGCATATCCTGATAAGACCAAGCAAAAACATCCACATACTCCCGAAGCATGTCAATAAGTTGTTCCTTCACTGAATCTTGTAGACGGGCCCTGATCTTCACTTCTTTCAAGTCTTCTTCGATACCAAGATTAACTGTCTCAACTTCCTCCTGATGAGGAGTAATAACCTTCTCCTCTTGTCTCAATAACCTGGCTAGTTCTTCAGGTAGCTCATAATCTTCTTCAACCCCTTCATCGGCTTGATTAATCGGATTGTCAAAGTCATACGAAGTCATAGCAGTGTTATTGATGGTGCAGTCTGGAGGGCACTCTCTGCAAGGGTTTAGATTTGTTCATTTTAGTGATCAATTTTATCTTGCTTAGAAAAAGTGAAAATGAAGTTTTTATTTTGAAAAACATTGCCATTTTATTTTTGTACAAAAAATGAAAAATGAAAAACAATGAGCGGGAAAAAAGAAACTCATTTGCAAAAGATGTCCTGATATTCATTAATTGATCGTTTGCACAAAATACAAGATGGCCCGATTACAAAATGAGTCCTGACATCTTGGGCAAGATGCAGGACTTGATGCATGCTTAAAGGCAGGAAATAATAATTACTCTGCAGGAGTAACTCTTATAATTTCCTGGGAAGACCAGTTTAAGACTTGGTTCCCCGGGATCCTTGGACGTATCCAGTTTTATAGGTTGCATTCGTCTTCTTCCTCATCTTCCAGACTGTTCACAGCATCCGGGGTTAGCATTCCCCCGCTGACAAACTTGGGCTCCGTTGCAACCTCTGGTTGATCTTGTCGAGTTTGTCTGTAACCCAACCCGAATCTGTCTTCTTTCTTTTCAACTGGCAGCAGCTTGCCCCAGCCTTGAGCGGTACCTTCCTCAACAACCTTCTGGGCCTGTTGATATGAAGTGATGGAAGTTCCAGACACAGTAGATGCTTCATTGATGTTAAGGGCCTCAAACCCCTGACTCATAGTCTCATGGATCTCCCCATCCATTTCTATGTACTTATAAGTAGCCAGCTGGCTAACAAAGATATCCTCCTCCCCGCAGATGGTGATGATCTGGCCTTCCCACTCGAATTTTAACTTCTGGTGAAGGGTAGATGTAACAGCGCCAGCAGCGTGAATCCAGGGTCTACCCAACAGACAGCTGTAGGCTGACTGTATGTCCATCACGAAGAAGGTAGTTTTAAAGGTCTGTGGGCCAATCAAAACAGGTAAATCGATCTCTCCAAGCACCGATCTCTTAGAGCCATCAAATGCTCTCACCACCAAATTACTTGGACGCAATGCCAAACCGTCATACTCCAACTTCACCAGGGCCTTCTTTGGGAGAACATTGAGCGAAGACCCAGTGTCCATCAGTACGTGAGAAAGGACAACACCTTTGCATTCCAAGGTGATGTGCAAAGCCTTGTTATGGTTGCGTCCCTCCGTTGTTAAATCAGCATTTGTAAAGCCCATTCCATGATTGGTGTTGACATTTGCAACCACAGTTTCTAACTGATTAACAGTAATCTCTTCCGGCACGTATGCTGCATGCAGGACTTTCAATAATGCATTCCTATGGGCTTCGAAACACATTAACAGTGATAATATAGAGATTTTGGAGGGTGTTTGGTGAAGCTGGTCTACCACCTTGTAATCACTCTTTTTTATTATTCTCATGAACTCGTCCACTTCTTGTTCAAAAGACGTCTTCGAAGTTTCTTTACCAGTTGGCTCTTCCAGTACCACGCTCTTCCCTTTTGCCTTAGCAGCAGCTTCTGCTTCAGCATTGGGTCTTGGTGTTTGTGAGGCAAAAAGGCGTCCGCTTCTGGTGAAGCCTCCGCCTCCCCCAACATTGTCAACTTGTGGTGGAGAGGTTGCTGAATCTAGAGTGATTTTCTTTCCGTCGCAGTAGAGATCAGAGCCGTAGTGCCAAGGTATGGCATTACTACTTTCATAAGGAACAGGTCCAGGTACCGTAATGGTGACCAGACTGATTGCTGCAGCGGAAGGAACTGTGATGGTATGCAGATCGTAATAGATCGTGACTGGAGATCTGACAGGAGGTGTTGCATTTTGTTGTTGGAAATTGTTGTCGGGATGAACATTTTCCGGGTCATAATAGATCGTGACCGTTGAGACATCTTCATTAGTGTTTGTTGGTGTTGTAGGCGTTTCCGTTGATAAGATGGGTGCTGATGTTGTAGAAGAAAATGTTGATGAACTCTGATCTGTTGAAATAATGGATGGAGTAATTGCTGGAGTCGTGGATGAATCAGTGGGAAGGATAGTTGTTGCTGTTGTAGGAGGATATGATGTTGCTAAAGGATAAATTGTTGATGTTGTAGGAGAATCCATTGTTGCTGAAGAAAGAGTTGCTGAAGGAGCCGTTGTGGTAATCTGCAAAATTCCATCTCTGATGAGGCCATCTATGCCAAACCTTAGCTTCTCACAACCATTAATAGCAGTTTTGCATGATTCATAGTAGGCCCCACAACCCGGGAACACTTGGAATCTTAAGAGTTGATCCTTGACTTCTTCCAGTGGTGTTTGAATCCGTGCAACATTATCAATCAATACAGATGGTTGGTCCTCTTCTATGGCATTAATCTTGGGCCCTCCATGATTAGGCATAGGATTTCTATTTACATTCGGAGGAGGTGAGAAATTGAGAGCTTTGGAATCGACCAGATCTTGAACCTTCATCTGCAAGTCTCTGCACTTCTCGGTATTGTGACCAGGTGTGTTGGAGTGAAAGGCACACCTGTCATTAGCATCATAATTCTTTGGGAGATTGAGAGTATCGGGTGGAGCCAACGTCCTTAACTCAACCAGGTTAAGTTTCAGGAGTTGTGGCAGTAAAGCAGCATAAGGCATAGGAATGGGGTCAATCACCCTATTTGCTTGAGATGGTCTCTGTTGAAAGGGGCGCTGCTGTTGGTTGTTGTTGTTATTGCTGTAAGTTCTTTGTTGTGGAAAATGGGACTGTTGTTGTTGATAGTGATGTTGTTGTTGTGGTTGATATGATGGTTGTTGTGGAACTGGAGCCGGAATAGTAACAGCTGCTACTGATCTGTGAGAATACTGGGGCCTGCCCCTGCTTGCATGGATAACATTTGTTTCACCTGCCCTTCGGGGTGCTGCAAAAGGTTTTCTGGGGTTGTTGGAGGAACTTGCACCATTGTCAGAGATTTTGCCCATCTTCAAAAGACTCTCAATTCTCTCACCAGCTATAACTACATCGGCAAAACGGGTAGAAGAGAAAGCAGCAAGTCTATCAATATAAGTTCCCTGCAAGGTGTTCATAAACATGTCAACCATTTCTCTTTCTGACATGGGTGGCTGGACAGCGGCAGCAAACTGTCTCCACCTCTGAGCATAATCCCAAAAGCTCTCCCTTGAAGACTGAGACATGCCCATTAGAAGAGTTCTATTGGGAGCCATGTCTAGGTTGTACTGGTATTGCCGGATGAAAGCTTCGGCCAAGTCCTTCCAACATCTTATAGTGGCCCTTGTCAGATGCGAATACCATTCTCTTGAAGCTCCAGTCAGGCTGTCCTCAAAATAGAACATCCATAACTTCTCATCCATGGTATAAGCCTTGAGTCTCCCTAAGAAGGATTGCAGATGAGTACGCGGGCATGAGGTACCATTATATTTCTCAAAGCATGGGGGTTTGAATTTGTGGGGAATCCTCACCCCATCTACCAGCCCCATATCCATTACGTCAAAGCCTAAAGAATTTTGGGATTCCAAAGACCTCAGCTTTTCAGCAATCTCATCCAGTCTTCTGTCATACACCTCATCCCCAGCTCCTATAACTGTGAATTGTTCTTCTTGGGGATCCTCTTGCAGGATTCTGCCCCCAGTAGTATTACCTTGAACATTCCTTGTGATATTAGCATCTGGATTCAAATGGGGCCCATACTCTGGTGGGTCGATACGGGGCTGGCCTTGTTCATTATTGCTGGTTCCCCCTGTTCCAAGATGGGGCTCTTCAGGTGTCTGTCTTTCCACCAGCTCTCTCAGCCTCTCTTGACTCTGGGCTAAGCCAGTCATCACAGCCATAAACTGAGACATTTGATTTCTCATTTCGACCCTTTCATTTACCATCTGATTTCTCACTTCATTTAGGTCCTGCTGTACCTGCTCCATCTGAATGCCTGGAAGGTTGTTACGTGTTGGGTACCGGTGTGTGCGGTTGATAGGGAACACTCGGCGACGAGCAATATTTCCTAAAACCACAACAAAGTAAGAAACAAATAATAAATAAAAACCTACAAAACAAAGAAAAATATTAGTATGCAATGCAGTATGCTTATTTTTTTTCCAAGGTATCCGGTTTGGTTCTTTGTTTTGACCTTTCCAGACCTCGAGGAGATGCTTGATGATGTTGAGAAAAGAAGCCCAATGAAATGAACTAAATATATTACAAATGATGAAAAATACATAGTCTGTTTACAATACATGCCCATGGTGGGTCAAAAATACAACAATCAAAAGCAAAAAGTACATCAAAAGAAAAGAAATACAAGCAAAAGGAATCAGACATCCAGTCTATAGTCATCTTCCCTAACTTCCTTTAGGAGTGTCTCAGTCACCGGACCAGCTGGGTGCTCTGTAATGGTCCTAATGAGGAGGTTCCTGATAGAAATAGCATTAGTCAACTTCTTATGCCTGTCCTGATCCTTTGATATCTTTAACCCCGCTCGGAGCTTCAATTCTGATATCTCCTTCTGAGTTGCCAACAAAGCTTCCTGCTGCTTCTTCTCATTGGTCTCCAGCTGCTCAATCTTGGCCTGAGTCCTCTGTTCTTCTTGTGCACGGGCTTCGGTGATTCTAATCCACCTAGCCTGGCTCTCCTCCAGGTAATGCTCAGCCCTAGCTTTCTGAATCTTGGCCTCCTTATAGGCATTCTTCAATATCTGTTCCCCGGCTCTTGCTTTCCTTATGTAGTTATTTGTCCTTTCAATCTTGGTAAGATGCTCAGCCTTGAGTCTTTCCAATCTTTCAATGTCCAGACGACCGTTATTTCTTTCCCAAAGAGTCTTCTTCAGGGCCTCAGATAGCTGATTATTCCTCTCTTTCAGCTTTTCAAATTCCTCCAGGCTAACAGTTACTGCAGGCTGTATTGTAGATGGTCCAGGTGTGTCTTCCAAGGTGAAAGGCATTATGGTAATCTGAGCACTAGTACGGGACCAATCAGAGTACTGAGCTGAAGCAACATTGTTACATCTTCCAAGGATGGCTGTCCCTTTTGTCTGGATGTTGTCCAAAGCCCAGGCAGCTTGCCTGACAACAGCTGAAATAGGTTGCACCTCACAGTATAGGGTCTCAGCTAAATCCTGTCCTCTGGGAGGGTGAACTAAGGCATATCCCAATTGTCTCTTAAACAGTAAAGGGTTGTACTTGATGCAACCTTTTACTCCTATAAGAGGCACATTAGGGTAATGCCCACAGCTGGTGATAATGTCCTTGCCTTTGGTGCTCTGGGTGCACCATATGATATCATCTGATGTTAAGGCAATGAACCTCTTGGCCCAATTATTCTGTTGGTGTGGGTTCAAGAAGGCATCTGATTTAGGCAGGTGTCTGAGTAGCCAAGAGTAGAACAAGGGAGCACAACACCTGACCAACTTCCCCCTTTGTTTTTCATTCCTCTGATGGATGGAGTAGTAAAAATCTCCTAGCAATGTAGGCACTGGGTTCCTCAGTAGGAACAAGTGGATGGCATTCTTACTGACAAATTTAGGCTCATCTGCAAACAATATAGCCCCATATAAGCTGAGGGCTAAAAGTGCACAGACTGCCCTCCATTCTCCCACTGCAGCCTTCAGGATGGCTTGAGAAATCAAGAAGTCCAGATGCAAACCAGGGATCCCAGCTTTTGTTGTCATGTTTTGCTCAATAAGGGCAGGCTCCACGTACAATGCCCTTGCTATCTCTTCACTTCTAGGAGCAGTCATCTCTGGGTTAAAGTGGATCCCCCCTCTGATAGGCACTCCAATCAACAAAGAAAACTCTTCCAACAGGGGCCCCATCTGAAAGTCAAGAAAGGTGAAACACCTGAGTGGAGGGTCATAGAACTGCAAGCATGTGTGGATCATGCTTTTCTGAGAAGAATCAAGATCCATAACCATATCCAAAATACCCCCATAGTGATCTATGAACAGTGGGATGTTGTCAGGTGTGATGAGTGACTGGACCTGCCTGATACCCGTCAAAGAGGGCTCAAAGAAGTGATAAGATATGTTGCTTTTCCTTGGAACATCCATAAGTGCTGAAGAAGAAGCTGAAGACAAACACTGATGAAGATTGCAGACTAAGAAGCTGAAGGTAAGTCTCTGACAGACTGATGCTGGTGAGTCTCTGACAGACTGATGGAAGTGATGAAGGAGATAGCTGAAGCAGTTTCTGAAGAAGATAACTGAAGTAGAGGTCTAAGCAATAGAAGGGGTCAAAACCAAACCAAGATATAATGAGGTGGATACCCTGAAAAACAAATAAACAAATGTTAAATGATGCAATGATGATATATGCAAATGATATGCAAGGGTTTGTGATCAAGAGCTGGATCTAATTATCTGTCTTGGTATAAGGTCCATGTATGTTCAAAGGTCCGGATGGAGGCTCAGAAATCCAGTAACCAGGGTGGGGGACTCAAATAAAGAGTCATATATCCAGGGTTAATCACAAGAACTGTCCAAAGTTAAGTACTCTTAAACAATACAGTAACAGGGTATGATGTGGCCAAGGGTTCCTGCAAACCTGTAAACAACCCAACCCATTCACATGTAATGTTCTAGAACAAGGATCCTCAGACTTGGATCAGTTATGAGAAGTGTAAACACTTCTAACCCAGAGGTACAGTGTTTACAATAACCATAAAAGATCCTCCTTTAATTCACCCCAGATTCTGAAGGTCATAATAAAGGTCATCCAGACTTAGCAGGCTTCCCAGATAGCCCTAGTACTACAGGAAATTTATAGCACAGAGTTCTCAAGAAGAAACCCACATCTGAACCGTGTTTCATATTCCCGCACCAGACCGAAATGGAATGGGAAAGAACATGAAACACTCTAGCCTAGGTGTCACTCAGGTCCCAGGTATAAGACCTTAATCTCTCAATGGAACCCTACCCACCAAAACAGAAAACCAGATCCAGCAAAGACAGTATGAAATATGCATAAGACTGTAAAAGAAAGCAATAAATAGAGCTGTACATAAAGAAATAAATAAAGCAAATAAATAAACACAATTAGCACATAACACCCCAGTAAACACAAATCAAACAAGCGCTAGGAAGAACCCACAAAAAGAACCAGAAGCCCTGGTTGCAGTATAAGGGTCCCCAGCAGAGTCGCCAAGCTGTCGCTCCCAAAGATTTGGATCCCAGTACAAGCGCGAACGGTCGGTGAAAGAGAGAACATGAAGATGAACTGAAAAGAGTCGCCAGCTAGGCATTTTTATCCCGAAGGAAAGGTAATGCTGCATAAACCTAAGAAAAGATGGATAAGGCGGTTGCGAACCAGAGAAACTGAGAAAGGGGGTTAGTTACAACCTGGGAAGGTATTAGCACCCAGATTGTCCGCCGTACTCGACGGGATCCACGCTTGAAAGTTTGTGTTTAAAGGGGTAGTGTCAGTGCTATTTTGTGTGCAAAAGCTGGAAAAGAATGCAAGTGTCAGTGCAAAAGAAATGTGAAGGGAATAACGGGAGTGTCGGTACAAGGAAAGAGTGCAATGCTCAAGACAATGAGGCTTAAAAGAAATAACTGGAAGAGGGGGGATATACAGAGACTTTTGTTCGATAACTGTTAAGTTATGCCTACGTATCCTCTCGTGCAATGAGGAAGTCAGAACACCGTAGTTCGACTCAAAGAGACTGAAAAAAGATTGACTTGTGAACTGCTTACTTATCTATGCTCAAGTGTATGACCTGTCTGGCTCAGGTGCAAACTGTCTTGCATTAGACGGAAGAAGCAAGTTCTTGTTTGTGAGTGAATGAGATGAGAAAAGAATCCCGGAGGAGACGATTATTGTTTGTTTTTGGTATTTTTAATCTTTTATTGCTTTTGGAGTTTGTCATAAGAAAATGAGCTTAAGCCTAAACAAAGGGTTAGTAAACTCAATCACATCCTCCCTAATACCTTAAGTATGAAGTAAACACCTCACACTTAGTCACCATGATGTAGGATTAAGATCATTAACCTACTTGCATTTATTTAGATGTTTTTTGGAGTTTTTTTTTGTTTAGTGTGAAGTAATGAGTTTAAGCCATAATCAGGGATTTAATGGACCCATTACACCATCCTAGTAGAAGGATAATAAATGAGAACATTTAAGCTGAGGAAGGCTCCTCAACTTAATCCATGATTAGGGATTAACCTCATGACAAAACAAAGCCTTTATTAAAGTGGATTTTAGTTAATGGTAATATTAAGAAGTGGATTTTATTGTTTGTAAGACAACTTGAGGGGGACTTGTCCATTAACACTAGGGTTAGTCCTTCTTAACCAATTAAGGAAGAATTGGAACCCTAATGCAAGGACCAAGTTATAAGCTTGATGTCTTAGTGATTTATTTGATGGATTGATTAAAGGATTTAAACACATTAAGGGTTTAACACTTAGGATTAAAGTTATACACTCCATCCTAAGAGAAGGATGCAGGAATAACCTTAATCACAAAGTCTTAAAACCTTTAAGGTTTAGTCCCTGATTAAGAGATGAGAAGAGAAGACACAAAATATGACACAAAGGTAAAACTAATGGGGTACTAATCAAAACCTAATTGTGATCATGCTTTGGTATTCCTAGGGTTTATGAGGCTTGCAAGAGGTATTCAAGGAGAGCCACCAAGGAAGAAGCAGATGAAAGGAGGAGAAGCAGAAAGAAGCAAGTCAACTTACTTCACTTAAGAAGATAAGTTGCTTGAAGAAAGAAGGTGAAAAAGGATAATGAATGAGAAATCTCACTCTAATACAAATACAAAATGCAGCAATGAATGCATAAGAGAGATGAGAAGAGATTATGAGAAGTGAAGGCAAATTCACTTCTCAAAGTCTTACCACCTGAAAAGTTAGCAAAAGGAAATGAAATGAAATGAATGCAAGGATGAAAACCAAAACCAGAAGCACATTCATGATGCAAATGATGCTAAGAGATGATATGAAAGCATGCCAAGAGATGTGGATGTTCATACAAGGGATGAGAATGCAAATGAGACATGGAAGAAGCATGAAAGTTCATGAATGCACATGAAATGAAATGAATGCATAACATGGCAAATGGATGATGCAATGATAAAACATGAATCCAATGTGTCCTAAGATGTCTCATATATCATGTGAATGCAAGAAATGTCATGGCAAGTTCATGGATGCAAGCATATACAAGATGAATGCAAATGAATATGCAAAATTAGGGTTATATGAACATGTGAGATGCAAAACTCAAAATCAGAAGCAAACGACAAGATAAAAAATTGAAAATGCAATCAAAAGAACCCTAAACCCATACTAGGTTACCATCCAAAGGGGGAGGTTAGAAGCTAAACCTAGAAGGAGTTATGAATTTCCTAAGCTTCTAGGGTTTTAAGGGTGATTCTCAATGTAAAATGCCAAACAAATTGAAAATGAAAGATAAAAATGAAACAAAAATGTTTTTAGAAACTAGAAGTCATGCATAGAACAATGCAAAAAGAATCATTCACAAACTCAACTTGGTTTAAAAGTTATGAATTTTTGAAGTTAGGGTTATAAATGAACAAATTTAAGAACCCTAATTCATTGAAAAAATATCAAAGCATGATCAAAACCAAAATGATATTTGTGTGGTGAGTTTGTAAATGTTTCTAAATGTCCAAGAATGTTCTCTGAAGTTTTTTGTGATTTTTAAATACTTAAATGTATTTTTAATTAATTAATTTTCATTAGCTAATTAAATAAATCATTTAAATGATTTAAAAATATTTTTTAATGCAAAAAATGAAAATAAAAATATTTTTGGGTCCTGAAAATTAATAAAATGTTTGATAAAAATTTTCAGAATTTTTTTGATGATTTTTACTATTTTTAAAAATTCGTATAAAAATAAATAAGAAAAATGAAATAAAAATTAAATAAATGGAAAGTATGCTGAATGGGTGGTGGGGATTGATCCTGGGTTTGGGACTGGTTGACCTGGCACGCATCTGGACGACCCACATTCAAACTTAACTAAACTGAATTAAAATATTAATTAATCCTAAATTAACACTAATGATCTAATCCTAGCCACACAATGCACGCGGGAACTGAAGATCTAACAACCCACATTTAAAAAATGCCCTAACCCTAACTAATCAAGTTAATGACTTTCAGGTGGCCAGAAATGACCTCTGGTCATCTTCTCCGGCCACACCTCCCCTGAAAGATTTCCAAATCACTCCCTAAGCCATAAAAACATGCCAAAATCTCCAAAATTCATCCTCTAACATCAAACAACAATAATCCATGAACAAAAACAATTTATTTCACCCATACAAAGAGAATCGAAGAAGAACAAGTTTAGGGCAAAAGTCCCAGAGCAACATGAAATGTTTGTTTCTGGATCATTTTCGAAAATAAACACATCCCCATGATTAGGGCAACACATAGAACAACATTTTAACAAGAAAACAAGGTTCTGGAAAAAAAGTTCATCATGTTACCTGAGGTTGAGCTTTCGAATTCTGGGCTTTCTGGCCTCCTTCTTTGTGCTTTTCCACTCCAATGAACCCCTTGATGCTTCTGGTAAGCTTGAAACAAGTTTGTATGGAGTGTTTTGAAGCTTTCAGTTCAGAGGTGATGAAAATCGTATTTTGGTTTGAGGTGGTTTCAGGCTGTTTTGAGGGGTGGTTTGTGATCAGTGATTGATTTGAAGATGAATGGTGGAAGAAGTTTGAAGTTTTGTTGAGTGTGCTGAGAGTTTCGAAGCAAAATGCAAAGGAGGGGATTTTTGTGAACTATGGCAATGCTGAGGATTCAGACTTGGTTCTTGTGTGAAATGAGTTGCATAAAGCATGTATGTGAAGCTGTGATAGGTCAGAATAGTTTGTGTGGGCTATGCTGATTGGTATGGGTGAAAATGCAAAAAGTCAAGGTTGGTTGTACTTGAGGTATGGGCAAGTGGCAGGCTGGGATTTGGGCATGTCCTGGTTCAGCTGAGATCAAGGAATGTTTGTGAATCAGATTTGATGAGTTGTGGCAAGTGGATGAGAGGTTTTGTACCATTTTGCAAATTCATGAAGTTTTGGTTCCTTTTGGATTTCTTCATGTGCAAGTCATGAAAATGTGAGATTCTTGGGCCAATTCTGATTTTTAGGCAATGTGCTATGATGTTATGATGCTTAGAAGTCAATTTGAGGTCACAAAATGGTTTGGCAAGAGGTTTTGCAAAATTCCCTCTTTGGCATGAAACATGAAATTATGTGATTTTTGCCAACTTTGGAAAGCCATAACTTGAGTTCCAAAATGAATTAGATCTTGTTCTTGTACTTTTTGAAAAGGGAATGATCCAATCTACAACTTTCATGACCAACAATTTTTCATTTGAAGCATTTTTGGTTGAGAAAGAGGAGGTTGAAAAACTTTCCCAAAATGGAAAGTTTACATTACAAGTCATTTCCATATTTGGCAACTTATGGTTTAGCCCACTTTTCTTCAAATTTGTGAACTTATAAGCACTCCAATTATCAAATAAAGACCATATAACTTCAATTTGATGAAAAATCCACTTTGGCTCCATGTTGGGGGGCCTCAGATGCCCTGATTTGGCTCTGACTTGCTCAAGAAGTTACCCAGTGATCAGATGACTTCCACAATGAATTTCTTCATCAAACTTGGTATGTATGATCCTTATAACATATTGAGACCAATAGAAACAAGAATGACCAAAAAATTTGGAGTTATGGCCTCTGAAACCAAAACCCTAATTTTAGGTCATATGTGCAGTTAAACCCTAGCTCAACTTCCATGCTTGCTCAGTTCTTGTGATTCTTTGAATTCCTTGATCTTTTGAGGATATAATATGATGATTGAACATACATGGAACCTCTTGAGATGATTGAAGACCCTTGGAGTGGCTCAAATGGATCTTGGATTGCTCAGATCACAAACCCTAGATGCAGATGAGCTTGAACTAATGCAGTGAAGCAAAAATGCCACATGATATGATATGCTTAAACTAATGCAAGTATGAAAGATCACAAGCCATGGTGTGATCTTAGTGAGGGAAAATTTGGGGTGTTTACAGATTCCTAACAAGCCTGTTAGTTCGCCGGTACTGTATTCGTATTCAATTTAAAACAGTCTAAAATTAATAGTACCGACTGTGCTAGCAGTGTTAGGACTGACAGTGTATATCAATGAATTTAAAAACTCAACTATCAGCCTCTCATAGGTAGGTTCCTAATTAACAAAAATATTATGCAAGCCTAGAAAATCTAATAAATGAAAAACACTATGATATAGACCCAAAGAGTAAAGACAGTTATCATCGACGTACCTAGTCGAGAGAATTTCTTGACTCTGAAGTCTTTGAATAATTTTCCTTTGCCTATCTCCCGGTATTCCATCGCGAAGAAGATATCCGTTGAACTCCATTGTTGTTGCTCCTTGAGAAGTGAAAAATGGTGAAGAATGGTTTATGTGAGAAATGGTAAAGGTTGTATTTTTATGGTTTGTGATGGATGAAAATAAAAATGGATTTTGGATGGGTTTTATAGATGGTGAATGTATGAGAAAGGTGGGAGCTTTAATGGGGTTCAATGGGGTTTTTGGAAGTTGGAAAAATGGGGTTTGGAAGTTTGAAGGTGTGAAAATGGTGGGGGAGATGAATCTGCCCCAAAATAAAGGAGGACGGTGTGGCGGGCGCCATAGGGTCATGGCAGGCGCCACAAGGCCATTTTGCCTTTTGGCCTAAAATCTTCAATTCCCCTTTTGGGCTTTGCGTACCTTTGGTCTTCGGGGAGTCCAGATAGCGTTTTCTTCTTTCTTCTAAGGCATGAAGCTTGCATATTTTTTTATGAAGACAAAAAATGAAAATATTTTTGTCCCCCCCCCCTTTTTTCATTATTCGACATAAAATAAAATGAAAGAAAAAAATGAGATTAGTGCATGAAATAATATATAAGAAAAAATCAAAGTACATGGAAAAATGTAATATATGCGATAATATAAAATATGTCTGGAGATGCGAGAAATAAAATAAAGCATGAATTAAATACTAGAGTAATAATGTCGGTGTAAAACGATCATGTGGTAGCCTTCTCTTCCTGGTTCGATCCACGAATCTCAGCTATCTCCCTTCGAAGCTCTCCAATCTCCTGATATAGAGCATCGGCCTCTGAGGCATGAGTGAGAACAGATATCTCGATATGTAATGCCAAGTCCGCTACTTCTTGCTTGAGCAGGGCAGTCTCCTTGTGGAGCTTATAAATCTGGGTCTGTAGATCAGGCGGTTGCAAAGACATATTGTTAGACATAACAATGATTCAGGGAGAAAGAGGTGTAGGAGTGAACTCAACGGCGAGAGGTGATTTCGGCTCTTCGATAGTCTCTCCATAAACCTCTAAAGCATAACTCCAATTAGCAGGGTCATGGACACTGGTCATCAGTGGGTCCGGTAATGTAAAGTAATGTATCACTTCGCTGTCGCTCAGTAATTTAAATGTGTTGGGCGTAAAAGAGGCCCTCCTTATTAATCCTCTGTCAAGACAAAAGTCAACATCCAGGGTGGTGTAGTTGCAGAAGGTCCTGAGATGCAATAATTTGCGAGACTAACCCAATGTAGTAGCAATCTGTGTAACAATCCCACCGACATGTATAATGCCTACAGATGACCTGGCGACACTGGCAAGGCCCTTCAACAGAAAGTTGCCACAAGCAACTGGGCGTGACTGAGTCGCACAAAACAGTAGGAAAATCTCCTCCTCACTCAGCAAAGTCTCTGTATCTGGCAAACCGAGGAAAGAGTGTGCTAGAATCATCTGGAAGTACCTTAACACAGGATTGTGGATTACCTGAGAAAACTGAGTGGAAGGATCTTGGCTCCCTCCACCTGAGATGTTACTCCAAAACTTTTCCACTTCTTTGCTCATAAAATACCCCATCGGTGTCTCTGGAATAGCATCAGGAGTAGTCTGAAAACCTAGTAAATCACCAAACTCTTTGTGAGAGAAGGAGTAGTCAGTCCCGAACAACCTGAAAACAGCATGTCCATCTGGTCTAGCCCAAGGATCATAATCAAACGAGCTGAGAAACTCTTGAGTCAAGTTCCTGTAAGTGTTGTTCATATCGTCGAACTGGTCCCACTGGAGTTGGTGGCATAAGAATCTGACGCTTGGCTCTATCCCCAAGGCATCCATGCAATCTTGGTCTGGGTACCTGGTAGGTGCCATAGGATGTCTCATGTGGACATAGTAATGCTCTCTCTGTCCGTCGTCTCTGAAGGCCACGTGCATGTCGTCGGGGTTCTGCATTCTGCACAAGGTTAGCAAACAAATCCTGAAATCACATAAAACATTCAATCGTTAGTCCTGATAGAATAATAAAGCAAACAAATTAAAATAAAGTAAAAATAAATAAAACGTAAGTAAGATAAGAAAACCATGGGTTGCCTCCCATGCAGCGCTTGTTTAACGTCATTAGCTCGACGACCGGATTTTATACATCATTCGAAGGATTTGGTGGATCACTCAGAGTATGGCTGGAGTATGTTGTAGGGATGTCACCTCCTTCGTAGGGCTTTAGCCTCTGTCTATTGACGATGAACGGTTTACATGTTTGGTTCTTGATTTCAATAGCACTAGATCTTAGAATCTTAGATACTTCGAAAGGGCCAGTCCATCTCGAACGAAGCTTCCCTAGAAAAAGTCGTAACCTAGAATCGAACAGGAGAACAAAATCGCCTATTTTGAAGTCTTTTCTTATGATTCTTTTGTCATGCCAAGCTTTTGTTCTTTCTTTGTATATGATGGCATTTTCGTAGGTAGATTGTCTGAGCTCTTCTAATTTGTGGATATCAAGGATACGTTTTTCACCAGCAGTTAAGTAATCCAAATTCAAAGTTTTGATGGCCCAATAGGCCTTATGCTCCAACTCAAATGGTAAGTGACATGATTTTCCATAGACCAGTTGATAAGGGATTGTTCCTATAGGGGTTTTGAAAGCGGTTCTATAGGCCCATAACGCTTCTTGAAGTTTCTGCGACCAATCTTTTCTAGATATAGAGACAGTCTTCTCAAGAATTTGTTTGATCTCCTTATTAGATACTTCCACTTGTCCATTAGTTTGTGGGTGGTATGGTGTTGTTACTCTATGCTTAACCCCATACTTGCTTAAAAGTTTATCAAATATTCTCGATATGAAGTGTGATCCTCCATCACTTATGACTAAACGGGGGGTTCCAAACCTGGGAAATATATAGTTTTTAAATAATTTGATGACTACTCTGGTGTCATTCAAGGGTGCGGCGATAACTTCAATCCATTTAGGCACGTAGTCAACAGCTACTAAGATATACTGATTTCCTAAAGATGGTGGGAATGGTCCCATAAAGTTTATACCCCATACGTCTAAGAGTTCTAATTCTTGGATATTTCTTAGAGGCATCTCATTACATCTTGAAATATTTCCTGTACGTTGGCATCTGTCACATTTGACAATGAAACCATGGACATCACGCCACATAGTAGGCCAGAATAGGCTAGCTTGAAGAATCTTGGCGTAGGTCTTAGATGTGATTGCATGTCCACCATAGGGTGCAGAGTGACAATGCTCAATTATATAATGTACCTCCTCTTCTGGAATGCAACGACGGAAAATGCCATCTTTACCTCTCTTGAAAAGAAATGGTTCGTCCCAATAGAAGTTTCTCACATCACTGTAGAACTTCTTCTTCCGGTGGTAATTTAGATCGGGGGGTATGATGTCAGCGGCTAGGTAATTAACAAAGTCTGCATACCAAGGTACATTACTTATAGATAAAGATTTATGAGAATGCTCATGTGGGTATGGGTTATCATCTTCGATAGTTTCTAGTTGGGCTATCAGTCTATCATAGGCAAAATCGTCATTTATGGGTACTGAGTCAGGTTTCAGGTATTCTAGCCTAGAAAGGTGATCAGCTACTACATTATCTGTGCCTTTCTTATCACGGATATCTAAATCAAACTCTTGCAGTAATAGAATCCATCTAAGTAACCTAGGTTTGGCATCCTTTTTACTTAGTAAGTAACGAATGGCAGCATGGTCGGTGTAAACTATAATTTTGGCTCCTACTAGATAAGATCTAAATTTGTCTATGGCGAAAATTACAGCTAGGAGCTCTTTTTCGGTTGTTGCGTAGTTGAGATGTGCAGCGTCTAGGGTTCTACTGGCATAATAAATTACGTGTAACTTTTTATCTTTTATCTGACCTAGAACGGCTCCAACAACATAGTCACTAGCGTCACACATTATCTCAAATGGTTCTGACCAATCAGGGGGTTTCATTATAGGTGCTGAAATCAGAGCTTGCTTTAGTAGATCAAATGCTCCAGTACATTTTTCATCAAAGATGAATTCATCATCTTTCATTAAAAGACCAGTTAAGGGCTTTGTTATTTTGGAGAAGTCCTTGATAAAACGTCGGTAAAATCCGGCATGTCCAAGAAAACTTCTTATCTCCCTGATAGTCTTCGGCGGTTTTAGATTCTCTATGACTTCTATTTTAGCTTTGTCTACCTCTATACCTTTTTAGGAAACTATATGTCCTAAAACAATCCCTTTGGTGACCATAAAAGGACACTTTTCCCAATTTAGCACAAGGTTTACCTCCACACATCTTTCCAGGATTTTCTCAAGGTTGATAAGGAAATTTTTGAAATCAGATCCACAAACTGAGAAGTCGTCCATAAATACTTCCATGATTCCATCTAAATAGTCTGCAAAGATAGACATCATGCAGCGTTGGAAAGTGGCAGGGGCATTACAGAGTCCAAAAGGCATTCTTCTGTAGGCAAAAGTTCCAACAGGGCATGTAAAGGTAGTTTTTTCTTGATCTTCGGGGTGAATAGCTATTTGTAAGAATCCTGAATATCCATCTAGGTAACAAAAGTAAGAGTGTCTGGCTAGGCGCTCCAACATTTGGTCTATGAATGGTAATAGGAAATGGTCCTTCCTAGTTGCTTTATTTAATTTTCTATAATCTATGCACATACGCCAACCTCCATTAGTTCTTTTTGCTACAGGTTCGCCCTTCTCGTTTTGCATGACTGTGATGCCTCCCTTTTTAGGTACTACATACACAAGACTTACCCATTTACTGTCCGAGATCTGATATATTATACCTGCCTCTAGTAACTTAAGAACTTCAGTCTTAACTACTTCACTCATCATAGGATTTATTCTTCGTTGGTGTTCTCTGGAGGGTTTTTAATCTTCTTCAAGCAAAATCAGATGCATGCATATGGATGGGCTTATTCCTTTTAGATCTTAGATCTTATATCCTAAGGCTGAGGGGTACCTTCGTAAAACATCTAACAATTGGTTTGTTTCCTCTTGGTCCAAGGTAGCACTGACTATAACTGGACGGTCCATTTCTTCATCAAGAAACTCATATCTCAGGTTCTTAGGCAGTTCCTTAAGTTTTACGGTTGGTTTCATAGGGCAAGGCATAGGATCTGGGGTAAGAGATAAACATCCGTGAAGGTTATCATCAATGTAGGGTTTTTTATAACTGTTATCTTCCCAAATAAGGGTTGATGGCAATTTTATAGATTCAATTTCTTCTTCTTGTTCTAATTCCCTAATGCATTCATCAATGATATCTAAGGCATAACAAGCATCTCCTATTATAGGTGCCATAAGAAATTTCGAGAGTCCAAATTCTATCTTCTCGTCACTACCTCAAAGGTTAGTTTCCCTTTTTTAACATCTATTATGGCTCCAGCGGTTGATAAGAACGGTCTACCTAGGAGGATTGGTATGTCGTCATCTTCTTTAATGTCCATGACAACAAAATCAGTAGGTATAAACAGCTGACCTATCCTAACAGGGATGTCTTCAAGTATGCCTATAGGGTATTTAACGGATCTATCGGCTAATTTAAGTGACATCTTAGTAGGTTGTAATTCTCCTAAGTTTAACCTTTCACAAACTGCTAAAGGCATTAAGCTCACACTAGCTCCTAAGTCTAGAAAAGCTTTTTCGATGACATGATTCCCCAAAATACAAGGAATGGAAAAATTTCCAGGATCTTTATCTTTCTTTGCTAACCTATTTTCGGAAACTTAGTGTAAGAAGGTATTTGGGTGATGGCTTCTGTAAAGGGGATTTCTAAGTGAAGTTTTTCTATAACCTTAACGAATTTTTGATATTGATTATCGATTTGGGTTTTCTTTAGTCTTTGAGGATATGGTATTGGTGGTTTGTATGGCAGTGGTGGTACATAGGTTTTGTTTTTAGGTTCTTCTCCTTTTTCTTGACTTTTCGGGTTTTCAGATTCCTCTGGTTCCTTCTCTTCATTTCTCTCAGAAGTTTCGGGATCACTTAATCTAGGGTTAGAAGGTTCCTTATAAGCGGTTCCACTTCGTAGAGTAACGGCATTTGCTTGCCCTTTCGGGTTTTGTTGAGGTTGTCCAGGGAACTGTCCTCCAGGTGTAGTCTGGGGGGCTTGGTTTAAAGCTACCTAAGAGATCTGGGTTTCAAGCATCTTATTGTGAGTAATAATCTGGTCAACCTTGGTTCCTAACTAGGTAATTAGTTCGTTAACATGGACGTTTTGGTTCATGAACTCTTTGTTTTGTTGTGTTTGAGCGGTGATAAAATTTTCCATAATTTTTTCAAGGCTCGGATTTGGTGGTACAGGTTGCATAGGTTGATTTGTTCTCGGGGCTTGGTAACCTTGTTGTCTCGGAGGTGCGGTATTTTGGATAGGGTTATTATTTTTATAGGATAAGTTTGGGTGATTCCTCCATCCAGGGTTGTATGTGTTTGAAAATGGGTTCCCTTGGTAGTAGTTCACTTGCTCAGGGTTGGTCTCATTTAACAGATTGCATTCGGCGGATGGGTGTCCTTGCGTCCCACATATCTCACAATTCGGCGAAACTGCAGCTGCAGTATTCAGGGTTGTACACATATGTTCGACTCTAAGGGCCAACGCGTCCATTTTAGCTTGCATCATGTCTATAGAGCTTAGCTCATGTATTCCTCCTTGGGCTTTCTTCTTTTCCATTGTCGCTCGTTCTACTCCCCATGATTGATGGTTTTGGGCCATATCTTCGATAAGGGCACTAGCTTCAGGGTAAGGTTTGTTCATCAGTGCGCCACCAGCGGCAGCGTCGATGATCATCTTAGTGTTATAATAAAGTCCATTATAGAAGGTTTGAATGATTATCCAATTCTCTAAGCCATGATGTGGGCATGCTCTTAATAGCTCTTTATATCTCTCCCAGGCTTCGAACAACGATTCTCCTTGGTTTTGGGTAAATCTGGTTATTAGGTTTCGAAGAACAGTGGCCTTGCTTGGGGGAAAATATCTAGCAAGGAATACTTTTCTATGGTCTTCCCAAGTTGTTATGGAATTGGGTGGAAGGGAATCTAACCATGATAGAGCTTTATCTCTGAGGGAAAAAGGAAATAATATTAAGCGTATCGCCTCAGGAGGAGCTCCATTGGTTTTAAAGGTGTCTGCTAACTGGAGAAAGTTTTTTAAATGTTGGTTTGGGTTCTCGGTAGCAAGACCTGTGAATTGTCTCTGTTGCACTAATTGCAGCAGGGATGGTTTAAGTTCAAAATTATTGGCTGGGATAGCGGGGTTTACTATACTGGAACTAGGTTCCTCGTTTGATGGTTGGGCTAAGTCCTTAAGAGGTCTTTGGTTTTGATCTTCGGCCATAGCTCTCCTATTCCTATGGAAAAACAAACGTGCGCGAGCGTAACGTTCAGGTTCAGCTAGAGGGTCTACTAAACTTTCGGCACTGTGAGTCTTTCGCATTGACCGGCAGGTAACAACCTAAGTCTAAACGGTATAACTACAGGGTATGAAATTTGACAAAATTGGTCCCCGGCAACGGCGCCAAAATCTTGATGCGTGTTTTTCGCAAGTGTACGAACACGTCAGAGTAATATAAAAGATTGTCGAATCCACAGAGGCCAAGTGTCAATCTATCGTACCTGTTGTTATGGTGTGTATCTAAGGCAATTGAATATAATGGTTTTAAGGAGTGCGCAATGGTAAATAAAATAATAATTTTAAACAATTAATAAAGACAGGCTCGAATGTAATTCACATAATCAATTGATAGTCTGGTACTTGTTAATAGAACTACTTATGGGCAATGTTTTCTACTTTGAAAAGAACTAATTTAACAGGAATTGTCGCTTTCGCGTATTCAGAACCGAGTTGTACTCTCTAATTAACCTTTCCTATTGTCACAGATAAAAAGGTGCGTACTGTGTTAGAGTAGTAAACCTATTTTTAAGAAATATAGTATCTTAACTAAGTTGAAAAGTACTTTAACCTGGATTTCTTAGCAAAAAGAGGTTCTCACGAACCAGACTCTAAACTTCTTAACGCGTCCGAAAATGGTTTTAAAATCTCTTTTCTTTTTAATCTAAAAACTCCTAATGAACTAGACAAAGCGCTTTTGGCTGTTTTTGAAATAGTTAAACACAATTAAACTTAAATTGAAAGTTAAAATAGCCCTTAAGTGTTTCTACGAACAGTTGTACGGACTACCGGTTCAATTATGATCCTTACATTCTAACCTTTATGGATTTAGTTAGACATGGTAAAGTAAAATTTCTTTTTATTATTTTTCATAAAAGTAATTAGTGCGAGTGCGGATAAATAAATAAAAGTAGTGCGAGTGCAGAAAGTAAATAAAAGTAGTGCGAGTGCGAGAAATAAATAAACATAGTGCGAGTGCGAGAAATAAATAAAGTAAAGAGAGTGCGGAAATAAAATAAAGTAAAGCAATGCGGAAAGTAAATAAAATAAAGCGAGTGAGGAAAAATAAAACACAGACGTATACAAACTCGATCAATGGATTGTAGTAACACCCCGATGTGAAGTGATTACTACTTTAAAACTGATATATGCCTAAGAGATTCTAAGTTTGGATGATAAAAACGAAATTCTAAAGTCCTATTTATAGTCAAATATTAAATGAGAAAAGACCAGGATGCCCCCCTCCACTAAAAAGTGGAGGGAAATACTTTTGCCTTGTGGCACCCGCCACAAGGCCGTGGCGCCCGCCATAGGTGTAAAGTGGTGGAGAAAGTGGGGATCATGGGCTTTGGCAGTTGTGGAGTGATCTTGAGACGTGGTCACGTCATGGCTGACCCCATGGCGCCAGCCATGGTGGATGTCGTAAGTGCAAAAAGCTGAATTTCTTGATTTTCGTCCGTTTTAACTCCTTTTTCGCTCCTTTTCTTGATTTAGGCCCTGATTACATAAAAAAAACCTGAAAATAAGGAAAAGCAAGGTAATAACATAACAAAATAGCAATAAAAACTAAGAATGCATGCGAAATCGGAGTCAGAAATACAGTGAAATTTAGTGTTATCAATGCCGGTGGACATAATGAATGCTATGGAACTACAAAAGAATTATGGGTTTGACTTTGAAGATTTGAGTTTGATTTATGGAGTCTCCACTCCTATGGGTTTCAAGGTTCCTACTTTTGTGGTGTATGATGGTGTGTCTTGCCTAAAATTTCATTTAAGGTTTTATGTTAGAAGAATTCAACCCCATACTCCTGATAAGAAGTTATGGATACATTTCATTCAAGAAAGTTTGTCTGGATCCCAACTGGAATGGTATTATCAACTGGAGAGCACCAAAATTCGCAACTGGAATGATCTTGTTGAGGCTTTATATAAGCAGTACCAATACAATTCTGATTTAGCACCAACTCGCATGCAGCTCCAAAGCATGTCTATGGATGCCAAAGAAAGTTTCAAGGAGTATGCTCAGAAATGGAGAGATCTGGCAAGTAGAGTTCAACCCCCTTTGACTGACAGGGAATTGGTTGATATGTTCATGAGTACGTTGACTGGTCCTTTCTATAGTCATCTCATTGGAAGCTCATCATTTGGCTTCACTGAGCTGATAATGACCGGAGAACATGTGGAAAGTGGGATACGAAGTGGAAAGATTCAGATAGTTGCTTCTTCAAATACTACCAAGAAGCCCCCTAATGGGAAGAAGGAATCCAATGTTGTGTATGGCCAACATGGTCGTAATAATCATAACCAATATATGGGAGCTGTTTTGATTTCTAATCCTACACCTCCACCACAAGAGCAGCAGCAGAATAGTCATCCCAAGCCTAGGAGGCAATTTACTAAGCTCAATATGTCATTGGCTCAGGCTTTGTTGCATATGTTGAAAGGAGAATTGATTACTTTGAAGGACCCACCACATAATATCAATACTTCATCTTCTTGTTACAATCCTAATGCAAGATGTGCATATCATTCTAATAGCCCTGGCCATGATACTAACAGTTGCTGGTCATTGAAGAACAAAATCCAGGATATGATTGAGAATGGAGAAATTGAGTTTGACCCTCCGGAAACTCCTAATGTGATTACTGCTCCTATGCCTAAACATGAGAAGACTGTTAATGATGTTGATGAGGTTGTTTATGTTCGTACTGTGGCTGAAATAACTACTCCTCTAGCTATTGTCAAGAAGAAACTTGTGCAAGCCGGTTTATTTCAGGGTTGCATGGAAGATTGTTTTTACTGTGCCTATAACCCTGATAGTTATTGGAGGTTGATGTCAGGTATTCAACGCCTGATAGATAACTATACTATACTATTTGAGAGGACCCCTTCTATAGAGAGTCTGTGTGGAGGTTTGGCTCAAGACTTGAAAGTTGAAGATGTGGCTATGGTCAACAAGATTCCTGTGAAGATTATTTCGAATGGTCCAGTGAGGATCACTTCTAAGGGTCCTGTGAAGATTAGTGCTGAGCCAAAGGTGGCTCCAATGATTATTACTACTCCTGGTCCTATCCCATATACTTCTGACAAGGATATACCCTGGAATTATGGTTATGATGTTTATATCCATGGTGTCAAACAAGAGCCTTTGACTGATGCACCTGTTTATGATATTAATCTTGATGTGGACAATATTGCTGGATCCAGTAAGCTTACCAAGAGTGGAAGAATTTTCTCTCCAGAAGACACCTCAAAGACTACTGCTACTCTAATTCATATCTTTAACTCTGGGCCAAGTACTGAGGCTCGGGGCAAAGGACCAGTGATTGAACTTGTTCAAGCTGAGGCACCAGTTAGAGAAGATCTCTCTAAGTAGATGGAAGAAGTATTGAAGATCATCCGCAAGAGTGATTGTGATATTGTGGACCAGTTGGGGCATAATCCCTCCAAAATCTCCATGTTAACTCTACTATTGTGTTCTGAAGCCCGTGCCAAGGCTTTAATCAAATTCCTGAAGACTGCTCACGTGCCACATGAAATCTTTGTGGACCAGTTTGAAAATTGTGTTGCTCATCTAACTAGTGATAATGGTTTGGCTTTTACTGATGTTGATCTGACTCCTGCTAAAAGAAACCATAATAGAGCTCTGCACGTCTCCATTGAGTGTAGGGGCACTACTTTATCTCATGTATTGGTGGATAATGGTTCTTCGTTGAATGTATTACCTAAGGAGGTTCTAGACAAACTCAACTTGAAGGATGTAGTGTTAAGACCAAGTAATGTGGTGGTGAGGACCTTTGATGGTTCAAGAAGAATGGTGCACGGAGAGGTGGATCTTCCAATCAAATTAGGCTCTCAAATATTTGATTCCACTTTCTATGTGATGGATATTCGTCCTGCATACTCCTGTTTGCTTGGGCGCCCCTGGATCCATGGAGCAGGTGCTGTGACTTCCACTTTACATCAGAAGTTGAAATATCTAGTGAAAGGGAAGATTGTCACTGTTTATGGTGAAGAAGAATACATGGTCAGTCATGTGAATACTTTTAAATATGTTGGGATGGAGGGTGAATTTGTTGAGACTCCTTGCCAGATATTCGAAGTGGTTCCTCAAGTCGTTCCTGCTACTGAAGCTCTCCCTGTTGTTAAAAGAGTTCCTGTGATTACCAGAGTGCCTCCTACAATGGCCTCCCTCAAAGATGCTAGATATGTGGTTGAAGAAGGTGGTTGTACTATTTGGGGTCAGCTTCCTGACATTCCTTACAAGTCTGACAAGTTTGGTTTGGGTTTTACTGCAGAATCTCAAAAGGCTGTTCGTCATGCTCGTGCTGCTCGTATCACTCATAAAGGAATCATAAAGGACTAAGTCAATGCTGTGGAAGATTGTGATGAAGGTTACAACCTGGATGATTGGATCTTTCCTACCATGGGTGATGGACTCAACAATTGGAAGGCTGAAGACGTTATTCCTATCTCCTTTAGTCAGGAATAAATGCTATTTCATTTTTCTAAATTTATTTTTGTAATTTTGAACACTTTTAAGGCTTGTGCCTTGCCCGGGGCACAATGGTATGCTTGTTAGGGTTTTCATTTCATTTGCATATTTTCATTCAATAAAATCAATGGACGTTTCTCGCTTTCGTAAATGTTGCGCTCTTTGTCTTTCTTTTACTTTTTCCTTTTATAAAAAAAAAGCTATGTGTTCTTACACACACCCACGTCACTAAAATACAGATCTTCATCCACTCTGGATCCTATTGATAACAATTCTGCTATTGCCAATTATGACTTCGAGAATCCAATCTATCAAGCTGAGGATGGAAAGGAGGAAGATTGTGAAGTACCTGTAGAGTTGGCTAGATTACTACAACAAGAAGAGAAAACTATACAACCACATGAGGAACCGATCAAAGTTGTGAACTGAAGAAAATAGTTAAGAAGTCAAGATAGGTGCTGAGCTAGAAGATGGTGTCAAGAACAGGTTGATTCAGATGTTACATGACTATGTGGAAGTTTTTGCTTGGTCTTATGAAGATATGTCGGGGCTGGATACCGATATTGTGGTTCACCGCCTACCAGTAAAAGAGGATTATCGTCCAATAAAACAGAAAGTTCGTCGTATGCATCCTGATATGTCAGAAAAGATTAAAGCGGAGGTATGAAACAATTAAATGCAGGGTTTTTAGCTGTTACTTCTTATCCTCAGTGGGTTGCAAACGTGGTGCCGGTGCCTAAGAAAGATAGTAAAGTACGCATGTGTGTAGATTACAGGGATTTGAACAGAGCCAACCCTAAAGATGACTTTCCGCTTCCACATATTGATGTTCTGGTAGACAATACTGCTCAACATAAGGTATTCTCTTTTATGGATGGTTTCTCTGGATATAATCAGATTAAGATGGCACCTGAAGATATGGAGAAGACTACATTTGTTACACAATGGGGCATGTTCTTCTATAAGGTAATGCCATTTGGTTTGAAGAATGTTGGGACAACATATCAGCGTGCTATGGTAGCTTTGTTCCATGATATGATTCACCATGAGATAGAGGTATATGTGGATGATATGATAGCCAGATCTCAGAATGAAGAAGAGCATCTTGATCCCCTATACAAGTTGTTTGAGAGGTTGAAGAAATACAAGTTAAGGTTAAATCCAAACAAGTGTACTTTCGGAGTTAGATTTGGCAAACTTCTGGGTTTTATTGTTAGTGGTAAAGGTATTGAAGTGGATCCAACAAAGGTAAAAGCTATACAAGAGATGCCTGCTCCTCGTACTGAGAAAGAAGTTAGAGGTTTCCTGGGACGACTGAATTACATTGCAAGATTTATTTTCCAGTTGACTGCTACTTGTGAACCAATCTTCAAGTTGTTGAAGAAAGATCAAGTATTGGAATGGAATGACAAATTCAAGGTAGATTTTGATGAGATTAAAAGGTACCTACAGGAACCTCCTATATTGATGCCACCAGTTGAAGGAAGACCCTTGATTATGTACTTGACAGTATTGGATAACTCAATGGGGTGTGTGTTGGGGCAACATGACGAGTCTGGTCGAAAAGAGCAGGCAATATATTACCTTAGCAAAACGTTTACCGACTGTGACACAAGATACTCACTGCTCGAGAAAACTTGTTGCGCTTTGGCATGGGCTGCTCGCTGACTAAGGCAGTATATGTTGACTCATACCACCTTATTGATTTCAAAAATAGATCAAATCAAGTATATATTTGAGAAACCTGCTCTCTCTGGACGAATAGCAAGATGGCAAATGATCTTGACAGAATATGACATACAATATACTACTTAGAAAGCAATCAAAGGAAGTGTAGTAGATGACCATTTGGCTCATCAAGCAGTGGATGATTATCAATCTATGAATTTTGAGTTTCCAGACAAGGATATTATGATTATTACTAAAGAACCTAGACAATATGAAGGACCTGGACAAGGATCCCGATGGACTATGGTTTTTGATGGAGCTTCTAATGTGCTTGGTAATGGTGTTGGTGTGGTGATTATCTCTCCTAAAGGTTGTTTTACACCAGTTACTGCAAAACTTTGTTTTAAATGTACCAACAATATGGCTGAGTATGAAGCGTGCATCATGGGTATCAAGGTTGTTATTGAGATGAAGATCCAGTTTTTGAATGTATATGGAGATTCAGCCCTGGTAGTTAGTCAAGTTAAAGGAGATTGGGATACCAGGCATCCTAATCTCATCTCTTACAGAGATCATGTGTTGTCTTTGATCCCATACTTTGAAGAGATTACCTTTGGACATATTCCACATGAAGAGAATCAGTTGGCATATGCATTAGCTACCATGGCATCTATGTTTGAAATCAGTTGGGATGATGAAGCTCCGAGAATTACTATTGATCGATTTGATAAACCTGCATACTGCAATGAAGTGGGTACTGAAGGAGTAGAAGAAAAACCTTGGTTCCATGAAGTGAAGAGGTATCTTGAAGCTCAGGAGTTCCCTGAAGGGGCATCTGTCAATGACAAGAAGTTTCTAAGAAGGTTTTCTGCTAAATTCCTCCTGAGTAATGGAATTCTATACAAGCGCAACCATGATTCAACTTTGCTTCGCTGTGTGGATAAGAAAGAAGCAGTAGAGATTATGGAAGACATGCATGATGGGATCTTTGGTACTCATTATAGTGGGCATACTATGGCTAAGAAGATTCTAAGAGCAGATTATTATTGGTCTACCATGGAAACTGACTGCTATCAACACTCCAAAACTTGTCACAAATGCCAGATTTATGCTGATAAGGTTCATGTGCCTCCAGTTCCGTTGAATGTTCTAACTTCTCCATGGCCTTTTTCCATGTGGGGCATTGATATGATTGATGAGATCAAACATACTACCTCCAATGGACATCATTTCATCCTTGTGGCTATTGATTACTTAACAAAATGGGTAGAGGCAGCTTCATTTGCTTCTGTTACCAAGAATGTTGTGGCTCGATTCATCAAGTATAATCTTATATGTAGATATGGCATCCCTAAAAAGATTATCACAGACAATGGTACTAATTTGAACAACACTATGATTATTGATCTCTGCATGCAGTTCAAGATTAAACATCACAATTCTTCTCCATATCGTCCAAAGATGAATGGCGCAGTGGAAGCCGCCAACAAGAATATTAAGAAGATCTTGCAAAAGATGACAGTTACATATAAGGATTGGCATGAGATGTTACCATTTTCTCTTCATGGTTATCGTACCACTATACGTACCTCAACAGGGGCAACCCCATTTTCCCTTGTCTATGGTATGAAAGCAGTTTTACCCATTGAAGTTCAGATTCCCTCTTTGAGAATTATGAAGGACGCAGGCTTGGATGAAGATGAATGGATTCAGACTCGACTTGACCAGATAAACTTGATTAATGAGAAAAGAATAGAAGTTGTTTGTCATGGTCAGATGTATCAGAAACGTATGATCAAGGCCTTCAATAAGAAAGTTAGGCAGCAAGTGTATCAGGCTGGTGATTTGGTAATCAAGCGTATTATATTACCACAGGGTGATCCCAGGGGAAAATGGAGCCCCACCTATGAAGGGCCATTTGTTGTTAAGAGGGTATTTTCTGGAGGTGCCATGATGCTTACCACTATGGATGGTGAAGATTTCTCGCAGCCTGTGAACGCAGACATAGTTAAAAAATACTACGCATGAAAAGAGACCCGCTAGGTTGACTGGCCTAGGCAAAAATAAGGGCATCTCGGTGAACCAAAAGGGTTCGGGCAAAAATTAGGGATATAAAAAAAATGTAAACCCGGCAAGTCGAAAACCTGAAAAGGCGGCTTGGGCAAAAAAAGGTATCCCGGTGGATTGAAAACCTGAAAGGGCAATCCAGGCAAAAGTTAGGGATTAAAGCGTATGACTATGTCTCGTTGGATCACCCATGCAACCTCTACTAGTTGTGTTATCTATGTCAAGTTCAATAGATACTGATCAGTCCAATCGTTTCTTCTCCGATAGCTGAAGATGAGATAATTGAAAATAATGGCAATAGCAAAGTTGAAACTCAATAGGATTATTTACACATAACTATTTTTCCTTGTAAAAATTTCTTTGATGAATTCCTCTTACTAGGATTTCCATCTCCGTGCTAAGACCTGCCTATTTATAGGCCTATTTCTAAAATAAATAAAACTCCATTTTTCATATTCAACTTTACTTTTCCTTCTTTATTCAGCTTTACTTTTTCCCCTTTTACTAAAGCGAGAAAACATCCATTGATTATGTTTGAATGTATATATGCCTTTGAATATGATTGATGTTTACCAGAAATGCATAAAATACAATAATAGCATTTACTAAGAACGAAGGGAGGTAGGAATTCAACGAAGCTTCGCCGGTTCATCCCCACGGAGTAATCCTTACGGAATACCTCAAGTAATATCTTACACTTCCAGCTTTACAAAGTCTCCAAGCAGTGTCATATCCTCCAAAGAATTGATACTTAACTACATAGGTCTCCTGGATCTATGTCCATCTCTTTTATCCTCTGTCAGGATATTCAGGAACTTAATCCTTCAATAAGAAGTATGACGAACGAAAACGAGATATTCTAAGTACGATATTCTTAAACAAGACAGGAACGAAGTCTTCATACTCTTCAGCAATGAATCGGGATTCATTTTCCCCAGTCAACAGTTGTTCTACAACTACATAGTTCATTCATACATCATATCATATCATGTCATATTATATGCATCCTCATAAAATATTATCTGGCAGAATGTTATATATATTGGCACCGAACTAACCTTGTTTTTCAGGTTCATTCCCCAGCAGACAGACTTCATCAACAACTTAACTTGGGTCATCGTTTATTCTTCCCAAAGGTTATCTTGTTACCTCGGGCCGTCGTTTATTCTTCCCGAAGATTATCTCATTTTGGGCCGTCGTTTATTCTTCCCAAAAGCCATATTGATACCTTGGGCCGTCATTTATTCTTCCCAAAAGCCATATTGATACCTGGGGCCGTCGTTTATTCTTCCCAAAGGTTATCTTGTTACCTCGGTCTATCGTTTATTCTTCCCGAAGGTTATCTCGTTTTGGGCCGTCAATTATTTTTCACAAAAGCCATACTGATACATTGGGCCGTCGTTTATTCTTCCCAAAGGTTATCTTGTTACCTCGGGCTGTCGTTTATTCTTCCCGAAGGTTATCTCATTTTGGGCCATCGTTTATTCTTCCCAAAAGCCATATTGATACCTTGGGTCGTCGTTTATTCTTCCCAAAGGTTATCTTGTTACCTCGGGCTGTCGTTTATTCTTCCCGGAGGTTATCTCATTTTGGGTCATCGATTATTCTTCCCAAAAGCCATATTGATACCTTGGGTCATCGTTTATTCTTCCCAAAGGTTATCTTGTTACCTCGGACCGTCGTTTATTCTTCCCGAAGGTTATCTCATTTTGGGCTGTCGTTTATTCTTCCCAAAAGCCATATTGATACCTTGGGCCGTCATTTATTCTTCCCAAAGGTTATCTTGTTACCTCGGGCCATCGTTTATTCTTCCCGAAGGTTATCTCATTTTTTGGGTCGTCGTTTATTCTTCCCAAAAAAAGCTATCTTCATATTTGGAATTGCTTCCCTCTCAAAGAAATATATCTGAAGACTTTTTCTCCAAATGGCATCTTTAAGCCCATTTAAGCATCACAATCAACCAACAATATCATTATGCGCACCGGCGAGTGCAAATTTTTGGGCTTTTGTGTTCAATCCTCTTCAATCTTCAAGTCACGAATGGCTTACATACTAATCTAACTCCTTAGATTTCAGAAAATTGAATAGGGGCAGTTGTTATACCCCAAAATTTTCCCTCCCACAATCAAGACAATATCTCTAAATACTTCTAAATGATCATAAGCTTCTCAAGACTCCCAATTGATCAAGAAGTGTGGAAGTTTCCCTAGACAATGCCTCCTCCTAAGCAAAGTGTCCAAAACTAGGGTTTGGAGTTTCCTCAGGTTAAAATGATTTTCAAGGACTAAAGTGAGCTTCATAACATCCCAAATGTATTCAAGAATCCCCATGTCAAATTTCAAGGCTTTCCCAATAAGTTTGATCAGTCGGATGATCAGATATGCAAAAATCAGTCAAAGTAGTTAAAAAGTCAAACTGAGGTCAACTGTGGTCAAATTAAAGTCAAAATTCAAGATTTTTTTGCCAACATCAATTTTATGAAGTAAAATTCATCATTTGATCAAGGTTTGATCATGATCCATCAAGAAAGTTTCAGATCATCAAGAATCAGGAGTTTCTAAATTAGGGTTTCCTTAAGGAAAGTCAACTGAACTTTGACCAGCCATAACATTCACGTGCTTCATCAAAAATTTCCCATCCAAAGCTCATTTTTAAGTAAATTTAATTCTCTACAACTTTGTGTCTCACAAGCCAATCCTAAAAATTCTTCATTTGGAAGGTATGAACTAAAACATTACAGGTCATTCCAAAAGTCAACAAAAAGTCTACATCTTCCAAAGGGCATAATTTGAAAATGGTAAAAGATATGGACATGAGACAAAAGAGGTTTGTTATAGGACTCTTTAAGCTTTCCAAAATGTCCAATAACACCTTCATAGCCTTAAAATTGAAGGATTTGTGCCTTGTCAAAGTTGGGAGATTTTTGAGGGGTGTATGAAGAAAATAAGGCCTTAAAACATAAAATTTTCCAAATGGGCCTATCATTGTGCAATCCAATCTTTATGATGACATCAAGAAAGACCCAAAACCAAAGAGTTATTATTTTTATTATTTATTTGTATTTTATTCATTAAAATTCAATTTAAATATAAATTAAATATGAAAAATCAAATAATGGTCAAGATATTTGATAGGAAATCATTAAAATCATATTTAGAATGATTGGAAGTCAATTGAAATCAGATTGGATCAAAAATAGCAAGGTATCATTTGATTTTTCTTACATTTATGATCATGGTTTCCTTCACACTCAAGTTATCTCATAAGCCCACAGATCCATAAGTTTCTTGACCTAAATTCAATCCTTATAAGTACATGAACTCAACACAAGCATGGGGGATGAAGAATTTGCAGCCAAGAACACTAAGAGCAATCTCAAAAATTTCAAGAAAAAGTGGCAATCAGATTTTCACTTAGAGGCAATCTCAAAGCAATTTGAAGGTCTAAACATGATCTTTAATCATCCTTGATGTTATCCCAATGCTTTACATCATCAAAATTGCCCTCATATGCATAAACAGAATCCTCATAATCTTGCGTTTTCAAATTTTCAATTTTGTTTGTTTATGCTTTGTTAATGATTTTTGACCTTATATTGTTGTTTGTGATTATCCATAGATTGTTTCTGGGCAAAAATCCTGAAGTATCATGACCTAAAACGCAATCGGCCATTACTAGGGTTCATGCTCTTTATTTGGGGTTTTCTAATTTAACAAATATAAATGAATTCTAAACGTATAAATGAACTGGTTTTGTTGTGTTAAGTACAATGGTACTCTCAATTTGATGAAATTTTACAGTTTTCATGGTGTTTGAGGGAACATAGGTTTTCCTATGAATGTTGATTCGCATGTAATATTGTAGCAATTTTCGTAGCAAAATTCGCAGGTCACAAGGAAGGAGATGAAGCTGCTAGGCGCCATCTGAAATTTCAAATCTTCAATCTAATATTTTATTGTTTTGTTTCTGTTTTATTTCAACAAACACTGGTTAGCCCAGTGGTCAGAGCATACGCGCGTGAATAGAAGGGCAAGGCTGAGGCCATTCCTTTTTTCTCATTATTTTCAATATTCAACATGTTTATTATATAATTATTTGTTGCTGTTTGTTAGCAGACGCGCCCCATGTGGCTTATTGGCAAAGCATTTTGTTTGTGAGAATGAGAATGCAGGTTCGAATCTGGTTGGGACCAATTTTTTTTTGTTTCTCCTATTTTCTAAAATAAGCTTCATATATTATTTTCCAAAGTCATTCCAAAATCACACACACGCTTTAGCTCGGATGGTTGGCATGTTTGTTGTGGGAGCTGGGAGTCCTGGGTTCGACCCCAGGCTCTAGCAGGTAAGTATTTTACCCTTTTTTTTTTATTATTTTACAATTTTTATATATATTATTATCCTTATTATTATTATATCAAATTAATATTAATCAACTTTCTTTAAACAAATTAAAAACTTAATTATTTCTATATATAATTATAACTCAAACTTTATTCTTTGTATATAATATTATTCTAAAATATTTCTGTAAATAATTGTTAACTATTTTAATTATTATTTAAACAATCATATGATTTTTGTAAATATCTAATTAAATTTCTTATTTTTATAAATAAATTATATAACTATTTTTCTATAATCTTTTTCTATTTTAAAATTCTAAATGTTGTATATAATTAAATCTTAATGTAATTTCACTTAAAATATTTTCATAATAACTTCAATTTTCTTACTAATTTCTTTATACCTATTTTTTCGAAACCCTAATTTCTTTATACTTATTTCTTTTCAAACCTTATTTTCTTATTATAATTAATTATACTTATTTTCTTAATAAATTCTAATTAACCCTTAAATAAATCTTTTAATTTCTTTATTATTATTGCTTTGCTAATTTATACTTATATTATTACTGTTGCTTTATTTATTTACTATTTTATGATAATTATGTTGTATCTCTCCCAAAGCCTTGTAATAATCTGTATATTTATTTTTCCGTCTTTATTTTCTTTATAAATTTTAATTGCGTGGTTAGTAAATAGGGTGTGAAAACCTAATTGTGTTTAAAATAACTTAGATAATTAATTTAAAAAGATAAATATTTAAAAAAATACACTCACACACGTAATTCGATCTTTGATCGTCATCTTGCACTTCCTATGATATTCCTCTTGGTTGCCTTAAAATATGGTCAAGTCCCTCGAAAGTGGGGTGTCTAAAAAAGCAATGTCCCTTAACAGAAAAATCATCAAGTCCCTTCCAGTTTAAAAGGTCAAGTCCCTACGAGGTTGCCTACGATATAATGACCTTGTCCCTTCGAATAAATGATGATAGTCCCTACGAATTGCTAAAGACACTCATAATTGTTGCCTTTTATGACCATACGATGACCCTACGCCCGTCCCTCAAACACATCCAAGGTAATGACTACCTATTCATTAATAATAGGGACAGTCTTACCTTTGAAAGAACATATAAGAACATGAATGACTTAGTCTAGGGTAGGTACCTCTTAGTTACTTGCTCATATCTTAAAATTACATTTTACACCTCACTTTCTGAAACATTTTTCAAAACAAGGCTTTGTATACATCCATACGAGGATCATTACAAAGTACTTAGAAAAATTTCTAATCACACACTACACTCTTCAAAAACAATTTAAGTGAGCTAAGTAACTAAGAGCCCATGGATAACCATGGAAATAAAGGGTGATAACACCTTCCCTTTATATAACCTACCCCCAAACCCAAGTCTTTTCAAAAAATGGTCTTTCTTGTTCTTTTATGTCCCTTCCTTATGGATAAAATAAAAGTCGGTGGCGACTCTTGCTATCCGCAACATTTATAGAAAGTCAGTTCTCCCACCGTGTTACAGGTGCATTATTCATCTTTATGAGTTTATTAATTTCCAAAACAAACAAAATCAACTAATTAAGAATTAATTAAAAAAGACTCAAACTCTCAACCTTCAAAACAAACCTCTCCCTCATATCACACGCATTTCCTCTTCACCTCTCACAACTTCATCTTCTCAAGAATAAACCCTAGTCGTCGCCGCGCGGAGGCCTCCTTCACCGATCACCTAAACCGAGAACGTTGCACACAAACCTCCCCCTTTTTTCATCCCTCCTTCAAAATATGAAACCTAATTTCTCAAAAAGCTTGCCTAACCTAAAGGGTCGAAGCCTCCATCGATGTTTTCTCGAAACTTCGTTCATGATACACAAACTATTGACTGAAGAAGGAAGAAAAGCTACGCTATCTACGAGTATTTCATGAAGAAAAGAGTTCATGGAAGAGAAAAGGATACCTATTAAGGAATGTCCGTGGCGAATCTCCGATGTGCTTGAATAAGCCTGGTGAGTTGCGTTTTTTCTTATTCTCCGTGCTTAACCCTTCCTTGCCTTCTTCAATTTCTTTGTGCGGGTATCTTTGCCTTTATGCCGAGTTGTTTCCGTGTTGACGCGCTTTTTCTGCTTGCAGGTGAATTATCGATGAAGATGAAGATGAGGCAAAATGCAGAAGACTAGTGACTCTGTGGCGATTTCGGCGATGATCGTAAGTGTTGAAGTGGATGGCAATCCATGACTGAAGATGGATTACGAAGCTTCCGAATACGATTCTGGTGCGAATTTGAGACTCGTAATCCTCTCTTTTTTCATTCTTTTTCTTGTAATAGATTCTGAAATGGCCGCGATTTATTGTCGAAGTTGAAACGTTGTTGATGAGTTTCTAGATCACGATGCTAATCCTTCTTCTGTATTTTGTGTTGTTGTAGCAATGATGATGAAGCATGATTGATGGTGGTTATTTGAAGTCTTTGTAGATATTGATTGAAGACTTTGATGGAGATGAAAAATGATGAAGATAAAATATGTTGGTGGAGGTTGAAGAATGATATTGGGGAAGAAAATTGAAAGGAGATGATGAAGTTGTTGCAGGTTTTTTGATTAAAAGTTCTTGGAGAAAACTTGTTATGGTTGTTGAAGATGGAAGAAGATGATGAATGAAGATGATTGAAGAGGTTTGGCATGAATGAGGAAGAAGGTTGAAGAGGTGGAATCAGGAGCTGAATGAAGAAGAGGATCAATGGATTTATAGAGATAAATGGTGAGATTGTCTTTGTGATTTCAGTTGAATTTCAGTTAGAAATTCTGTTAGGAATTCTGTTTTTCTGTTAGAAGTTTGTTAATTGCATCTGTTTGTTGGTTCTGATCTTCTAATCAATTATCCTCTATTTTCATCTTTCTATTTATGTTGATGCAGAGCATTGAAGAGTGGATAAGAATTATGATGTTTTCAGAGCAAGATTGAAAGTTGAAGTCTCAAGGAGCTTCCCCAAAAATTGTTTTTTTCTTCTCACTGTAACTGTTTCTGTTATGAAGTCCCTCCCAAATTCTGTTATTGGAGGCTTCCATATGCATCTGAGTTTTTTTTATACTGCACTTGTTATGAGACCACTTTCTTCTGTTATAATTCTTCTGATGTAACTCTATTATATAGAATCAATTGAAGAATTTCATGAGTTTCTCTTATATTGTGAACTGAATTTCTTTTATTCCTTTTATTTTGCATTCTTTGAGAACTTTTGTGTTTCCTCTTATGTATCTATATACAATCTGCAATTTCACTAAATGGGATAGGAAGGCCGACTGACTATAACTTCATCTTTTCCCACAGCTTATGTTCATTTTGAACTAGTCTCGGTTGAGGCCTTATAACAATATTATGCACTTGATAAAATTCATGATATTGAACCTGAACATGATAAAATTCCTGATATTGAACCTGAACATGATAAAATTCCTGATATTGAACCTGAGCCAACCGAAATGTATACCTGCCAAATGCTATAAAACCATTTTCCAAAATTACATATGTTAACTCCCCAACATAGCCGAAAGGGGCAAGTCAAATGCCAAATCCGGTCTGAGTGAAATAGAGAAAAGTATTTCTTGTAGAACTTGGTATTTTTTTACGGGCTTTGTGATATTGAGAAGATATCCACTAATAACTCGCATATCCAATTGGATCAATATATCATACTGTCAAGTGTATTCTTTCCATTTCCAAGAAGATTATTTCATTCCTTTTAAGATGGTAAAACAAAGAAATTTGATTGGGTATGGACATAATAATTAAAGAGATATTATGGAAATTTTGGATCCTTAAAAAAAGAAATAAGGAAATGGATATTTGAAATATGGATAAATGGACTCAAAAGAGGAAACGACAAAAAAATAATCTAAATGGATAAAAGGGATATTTGACAAGTGATTTGGCTAATCGGACTCTAGTTGGAATCGAATGAATGAAATGGGTATGCGATTTAGTTTTGGAACACGGATCGAGGAAAATATTGACAATGAACTTCCACTTGTATCCGAATTTGAAAGGAATGAAATATGTCATTTCCTCAAATATGACATAAATTGCCTGCACGAACTTGAACTTGACTTATCAAATGGCACATTTAAACCTTCTGAACATCTTTAACTCAAATCATACTTTAAATCTGTATCAACTTTGTATTCTTACCACCGATTTCTATCTCGAATCCACGTTCATTTGTGATACGAGCAGCCAACCCGAAACATTTGAGAATACAACAATACCAGATGCACATTGAAGCTGAGAGCAAATCACAAAATATAGGATGAAACGGGATTACCAAGATATTCCTATTATATAATCCTAACTCTCATGATCTCAGTCGACGAATCTTCACAACATTTTTCCATTAATGAGAACTTTAACTTCTCTCGAGATGTTTGCTGAAATCATGATGAAACTCTACGAACTGGACACTCTTTGAGATGTCCGGAGGAAACTCCACATTTACCCTTATCTCGAGTGAAATAGCTAGACAAATCATATTTTAATAAAAAAACCAGATCACAAGGAAACACTTTGATCCCATGCCTTAGGAGCCAATGAAATGCATGATTCGAAGGTTATGCCCTAGCGGAAAATGTAGATGAATGAGAACCATGAAGCAGTTAAGGTAATAAATTAGGAGGGAACATTTTGGGGTGTTACAGGGTGTTACAACTCTCCCCCACTTAAGAATTTTCGTCCTTGAAAATGTACCTGAAGCAAACACCATCAGATACGACTCCTTCATCTGATCCTCTCACTCCCAAGTTCAACTATCACCAGCTGGTCCACCCCACAATACCTTCACTAAGGAAATCTCTTTACATATTAATCGCTTGATTTATCTACCATCAATTCGCACTAGCGAAACCTCTACAGTCAAATTATCTCTTACCCGCACATCATCCATCTGAATCACACGCGACGAATCTGCAATGTACTTCCTCAACTGTGACACATCAAACACATCATGCAAATTCGCAAGTGATGGTGATAATAAAATCTGATATGCCACCTCTCTGATCCTCTGTGAAATCTGATACGGTCCAATGAAACACGGAGTGAGCACTACACCAAACAAGACCTTAGACACCGCTTTTTTTGGCCTTAGACAGCGCTTCAAAGCGCTGTCTAAACCTGCGTTACTAAAGGTTTAGACAACGCTCTTTTAAATCTGAAAAGCACTGTCTATGGTACCATTAGACATCACTTTTTGACATTTTAAGTTATACCTTAGACAACGCTTCTGGTAAAAGCGATGTCTAAGACCCACCATTAGACAGTGCTTTTTGGACATTTTTAGGTATACCTTAGACAACGCTTTTTGTTTAAAGTACTGTCTAAGGTATACGATAATTTTTATATAATTTTTTTAAAACCACAATTTATACCAGTTTTTTCAACCAAAATTTTGACCTATTTTTGAACCAATTTTTTTCCAGAAAAATATCACAATTTGGATATTTAAAATAATCCAATTTGGACTATTTAAATGTACCAATTTATGCACAAAAATTATATATCCAAATGGATTGGAAATTCAAACATATATACTTACAAATGTACATATTACTTTTGCTACAAATGTACCAATTCAAACATAGTACAAATCATTACTTATACTACTTTTGCATCCAAACAAAGCATTGCTTCAAATCTACATAGGTCCTGAAACAACACAAAGATTGTAATTCAATTAAAAGAATAAAATATTATAGTTACAAAGTTACACACTTAAATTAGAATGAAAGCAATTGAAAATGAAAAATAAAGAAACCAAGGATATCAAATATAATTTACCTCTTTCATTAACATCTCTTTCTTTTCTTTGTTGGAATATTAATTACTTGTTTCTTAGCAATGCGGATGAATGAATTGATCCAAATTCCCCCGTTATGATCATTTCTGATATATGACTCATCCGCAATAAGATCCTCATCTTGATTTCTATTCAACTCATTACGTCTAATGCATGACTCATTCTCAACATCAATATCACATTGATCGACACCGCTATCATCAACCACTTTGTTAGAGAAAAGTACTATAGACCATTTTGTACTCTTCGGGTCATTCACATAGAACACTTTTTTAGCTTGAGATGCTAGAATAAAAGGTTCATCTTTGTACCCCACCCTAGTAAGATCAACTTGCAAAAATCTAGACTTATCCATTCGTATGCCACTACTATTTACCCACTTGCAACCAAAGATGGGAATCTGAAACTTCTCGTAATCAAACACCCAAATGTGCTCAATAACTCCAAAATAGGACAAATTTGCATATTTGAGGTTTAAGTCCTTCATACTTGATATATGCATTGCTTCAGCTAACACACTGCCACCACTATTTTGCATAGTACTCTTATCATCTTGTTCTTTAGTAAAAAATATGTATCCATTAATTGAGTATGCGCTATGAGAAAACACATGCAAACTTGGACCATATGCCAAACATCTCAACCTTTTTGTTACCGAAGCAAGATCTGAAGAGCGCTTCGAATAAATATGATCCTTTAACCATCCCTAAACCCTCGTACTATCCAATTTTCATTTTTGTTCGGATTTAACCTTCAGAGTACTTCCTTGTGCATTTCAACATATGGCTCAACCTCATTATCATTGTGCAAAACATACAAATGCACTTGATCCCATTCATCCCTTGATATTGTCACAATTTTATTTCCAATTAATTTTTTACCTTCCTTTTTTTTGAAAATCTGAGCTTTGGGGAGTCCAATCGATTGAACGTTGGACAAATGTTCAGTAAAAAACTCAACAGCTTCTTCAACAATGTATCGTTCAACAATACAACTCTCTGGTCGACTTCGGGATTTCACGTACCCTTTTAATATTTTCATATACTGTTCAGCAGGGAACATCCATCTCATATAAGTTGGTCTAAACAATTGTGTCTCTTTCACAAGATGAACAACTAGATGAACCATTATGTCAAAAAAAGAAGGAGGAAAATACATTTCAAGCTCACACAAGGTAATTACAATCTCTTTTTGTAGTGTTGGTAAGATCTCGGGATCCATCACCTTACTACAGATTGACCTAAAGAAAAAACACAATTTAGTTATGGCACTTCTTACTTTTTCTGGCAAAATAGAACGTATACCTATTGGTAGAAAATGTTCCATTATAACAAGGCAATCATGTGTCTTCAAACTCTTCAACTTGAGATCTTTCATAGACACAAGTCTTCTAATATCTGATGAGTATCCTTCTGGAACCTTAATTTCACTCAGAAACTTACACAAATTTTTTTCTCCTTTCTAGATAAAATAAACGCAGCAGGTGGTAGATATGTTCGTCTTCCTTTCTTCACGGGTGCTAATTCAGTTCTGATTCCCATTTTTAACATGTCATCCCTTGCTTTAAGGCCATCCTTAGACTTTCCTTTTATATTGAGTAACATACCGATAACACTTTCAAATAAATTTTTTTCAATATGCATAACATCGAGAAAATGTCTCACGTAAAAATATCGAAGGTGTTCAACTAGCCATCCACTTGGATGAAGATGAGGACCTGTCTCCCCCTGAAGAGGGTAAACTTATAAAAAAGAAAAGGAAACTTGTAAAAGTTCTGATACTGGTTGCCAACCTTCCTCAAAGGTGGCCAAAGTTTTAGAAAAGAAACCCTCTCCTAGTGGTGTAGAAAAACAAACTCTCGGGGCCACGACGAAGTTGAACACTGGCCTCAACAAAATTAATAATTCAGTCCATGCGCTAATGATACTCGGGTAAGTTCATCTTTGAATCCTTTTCTACTCAGACTCTTTGGCTGATCGATTGTTGGCTTATCAAATTTATTTGTTGTTTCAGGCCAATGTTGGTGGCTCCAATCCACCACAACTAATAACCATTTCCCTAATTGTTCTTCTGAACAAGCAAGGTGAGCTTACTTACCACCCTACCTCTAATTCTGGTTCTGGGCGAAGCTCTCTGAGTGAGATTAACAAACCTGATTTTGTAATAGTTCCTTCTTCTCTTGTGGTGAATCAAAGCTCTCTTGCTAAGACTGCCACTCAACAATCCCACACACTTGGGTCTGATCATGAGGACGATACTAATCAAAATAAATAAGACCATATGATCCTAGAACCCACCCCCATGGAGGAAGAAAAAACTTCGTTTGGGGAGGAGAACTCCCCTAATGTTAGTCCACACACCAATCTTGTTAATCAACCTCTAGTAGATTTTATGGATGATTTAAGTGGACCTCAACTTTAGTCTGAGCTTATGGGTAATCGGGGGGCAATGCTGAAGATGAAGAGGAAGAAGAGGAAAGTGAAGATGAAGAGGAAAAATAAAGTCTTCCGACTTAAGGTATCAGCCACAACATTGACTTTACCGAGATGATAATTCAAACTAAAATCATATTCCTTCATTAATTACAACCAACGCCTCTGCCTCATATTTAATTCTTTCTGGTCAAAAAGATACTTCAAACTCTTATGATCATTGTATACTTAAAATCTCGAACCGTACAGATAATGCCTCCAAATCTTTAATACAAATACCACGACTGCTAGTTCCAAATCATGGGTAGGATAATTCCTCTCATGAATTCTCAACTGTCGTGAATCATACGCCACCACTTGACCGTCTTGCATTAACACTTCACCCAAACCCATCAGAGAAGTATCGCAGTAAACCTCAAATGGTTCATCTGGTTCAGGTAAAGTTAAAACTGGTGCGATAGTCAACCTCTTCTTTAGCTCGATGAAACTTTGTTCACACTGGGCATCCCACACAAACGCCTTATACTTACAAGTTAATTGAGTCAATGGAAGTGCCAACTTCGAAAAACCTTTAATGAATCTTCGGTAATAAGAAGCTAACCCCCAAAAAGCTTTTAATTTCTGTAACTGACTTCGAAGTCTCCCATTAAAGAACTGCATCTACCTTGGATGGATCCACAACAATCCCTTCTCTCAAAATTACATGGCCAAGAAAACTCATTTCCTTCAACCAAAACTCGCACTTTGATAACTTAGCATATAACTTCTTCTCTTTCAACACTTGCAACACAATCCGCAAATGTTCAGCATGCTCTTCTTTCGACTTAGAGTAAATCAGAATATCATCTATAAAGACCACAACAAACTGATCCAAATAGTCATCGGTAATCCGATTCATATATTCCATGAATACTCCAGGTGCATTAGTAACTCCAAACGGTATCACTATATTCATGGTGTCCTTACCGACTAATAAAATTTTTTTTCTACACATCTTCATATTTTACTCTTATCTGATGATAAACAATCGCAGGTCAATATTGCTAAACACAAGAGCACCAACCAACTGATCCATCAGATCATCTATCCTTGGAATTGGGTACTTGTTCTTAATTGTCACTTTATTCAGTTGCCTGTTGTTGCACCCCAAAATTTTCCCTCACCTAGATAAGACATTGTGTAATAAGGTGTACCAAGAGGTTCACAAGGTTCACAAGGTATCCTAAGAGGTTCACAAGGTTCACAAGGTTCACAATTAGTCAAAAGGTTTGACAATTCCCTCAGACAAAGCATCCTCCTAAGCAATGCATCCTAAACTAGAGTTTTGAGTTTCATCAGGCTAAATGTATTTCCAAGGCTTCAAGTGAGCTTTATATCATCCTATATGTCTTCAAGAATCCCTATGTCAAGTTTCAAGGCTTTCCCAAAAGGTTTGCTCAGTCAAATGATCAGATAGGCTAAAATCAGTCAAAGTAGTCAAAAAGTCAAACTGAGGTCAACTGTGGTCAAACCAAAGTCAAACTTCATGATTTTTTTACAACATCAATTATATGAATTAAAATTCATAATTTGATCAAGGGTTGATCATGATTCATCAAGGAAGTTTCAGATCATCAAGAATCAGGAGTTTCTAAATTAGGGTTTTCATAGGAAAAGTCAACTGAACTTTGACCAGCCATAACTTTCACATGCTTCATCAAAAATCTCCCATCCAAAGCTCGTTTTGAAGGAAATTTAATTCTCTACAACTTTGTGTCTCACAAGCCAAGCCTAAAAATGCTCCATTTGAAAGGTATGAGCTAAGACATTATAGGTCATTTTAAAAGTCAACATCTTCCAAAGGGCATAATTTGAAAATGGTAAAAGATATGGATATGAGACCAATGATGTTGGTTAGAGGACTCTATAAGATTTCAAAAATGTCCAAGAACACCCTCATAGCATTAAAATTGAGGGAGATATGCCTTTGCAAAGTTGGGAAATGTTTGGGAGGTTTATGAAGCAAATGGGGCCTTAAAACCAAATTTCTCCAAATTGGCTTGCAATATTGTGATCCAATCCATACAAAGACCTCAAGCACGACCCAAAGCAACCAAGTTCTGATTTTTTATTATTTATTTATTATTTATTTTGATTTTATCCATTAAAAGTCAAATTAAATCTAAATAAAATATAAAAAACAATATTTGGACATGATTCTTCTTCTAGAAAATCTTAAAAATCATTTAAAGTTGATTGAAATCATACAAATTCGTGCTAGCTTGATTTAGAAAGGTTTGATGAGATATTTTTCAATATTTGAAAAGATGAATCTTCATGATCAAGTAACTACTACAAAGCCCAAAAATCCATGATATTTTGACCTAATTCTCTTCCATACATATACACAAACTCAAGACACATACAAGGACACGAAATCCTGCCTCCAAGAATACTCTCCAAACTTCAAAATATTAAAGAAAAATTCACAATCAGATTCTTATTTGTAGGTTATATCAAAGTATTTTGAAGGTTGCAACATGTTCCTTGAGCATCCTAGATGCTATCCCATTGCTTTACATCATCAAAAACTCATTAAAATGCATAAACCGAATCTCTATATTCTTCGTTTTTTTTATTTTTCGATTCTTAATTTTCACGCATGATTAATGAATTCTAATGTCATATTGTTGTTTGTGATGGTGTTTAGATGGTTTCTGCACATTTGCTTGAGGTTTCATGACCGGATTCGACAAATGCCATTGTTAGGGTTCATCCTTCCAATTTAGGGTTTTGTGTTTTGATGGTTATAAACACACTTTAAAACCATAAATCGATTAAGTGAACTGTGTGGATCATGTTTGTGTGATTAATTTGACAAAATCGTGTGTAATTGGCATTGTATGAGTTTCATAGGTTTTCACACGCAGGAAAAAACACATGAGTTTTTGGTAGGTAATTTCGCAGGTAAACCTGCGAAATCCCAAGGAAGAAGACAACTCAGATGGCGCCAATTTTTTAATTCAAATTTTCGTTTTATTATTTTATTAATTAGGTTTAAACAAATATCAGAAAGCGTCTGATGGCCTGGTGGATAGAGCGTATGCGTGTGAAGCTGCAGAGCCTGGGTTCGATCCCCAGGTTCTTTCTTTTTATTCATTTGTTTTCTTTTTTTCAGGTTTATAATATCTTGGCTTTGATCCATTCCTTGTCAACTATGCATGCGCAGCCCAGTGGTACCCCATCAAACTGGTAATGGGGAGGTCCTGGGTTCAAATCCAAGCCTCCCCCATTTTTTTAAACCTTGTTTTTATTTTATTTTCTTTTATTAATTATTTAATTATATAAATTATATTATCTAATTAACAAATTTAAAAACCCTAATTTTCTTAATTAAAATTGTTAACCCTAATTTTTCTATTAACTCTAAAAAAATTAACTTATTTTTATAAACCCTAATTAAATCATTATTTTTTTAATATGTAAATAGTTTATTATTTGTTTATTATTATTAATCTTATTTTTCTAATTAATTCTTAAAAACTTTTCTAACATTAATTTTTCTTGCTAAAATTCTTATTTCTTTTATTTTGTTATTCTAATCTTTATTTTCATTTTATTATTACTAATATTTAATTATTGCTTATTTATTATTATTATTATTATATTTATCATTATTATTATTTCTCGATTATATTGTAATTGTCCCGAAGCCTTGTAATATTTGTAGGTTTATTTTCTCGTATTTATTTTTATTGTAAATATCTTTATTGTGTGGTTGGTAATTTAGGGTGTGTATAACATGTTTGTAATTTAAATTAACTTAGAAAAATTAATTTAACAAGATAAATATTTGAAAAGAAACACGCACACACGTAAGTCGATCTAAGATCGCCATCTTGCACTTCCTAGGGTTGCCTCTCAGTTGCCTTATACAAAAGGTCAAGTAGGGTGTCTTGAGCAAGTCCCTTCATAAATATCATCAAGTCCCTACAGTTTTAAAGATCAAGTCCCTTCGAGGTTGCCTACGATAAATGATCTTGTCCCTTCGAATAAAAGATGATAAGTCCCTACGAATTGCTAAACACACCCTACAGTTGCCTATATCCAGATGACTCTACACATGTCCCTTAATACATCCAAGGTAATGACTACCTATTCCTTAATAATAGGGATAGTCTTACCATTGAAAGAATATACAAGAACATAAAAGACTTAATCTAGGGTAGGTTTCTCTTAGTTGCTTGCTCACATTTCAAAATACTTTTTACACCTCACTTTCTTAAACATTTTTCAAAACAAGGCTTTGTATACATCCATACGAGGATCATTACAAAGTACTTAGAATTTTTCTAATCACACACTACACTCTTGCAAGCAAACAAAGAGAGCTAAGTAACTAAGAGCCTATGGATAACAATGGATATAAAGGGTGCTAACACCTTCCCTTTATATAACCTACCCCCTGAACCTAAGTCTTTTAAAATAGGTCTTTCCTGTTCTTTTATGTCCTTTCCACTTGGATAAAATAAAAGTCGGTGGCGACTCTTGCTATCCGCAACATGACTGAAAGTCAGTTCTCCCACCTTGTTACAGAACTGGCGACTCTGCTGGGGAAATTGATAAAAGAGGGGTACCCTTAGGAATTAGATCACTTTGTTTGCTTTGCTTTACTTGCTGTGGCTCTTATGTGTGAAAGATCCTAACCCGGATCTAGTGTACCTTAGGTAAATGGCAATAGACCAAGGAAACTGTACGGCGTATACCGATATGGTTGATCTGGAGGCCATAGTTAGTGTGACTTCTTGGTTGGTGCTTATGTTCCTTAAGCAAGTTGAGGATAATATGAGGCTGCCATATGTTGTCAATACACTAACTGACTTTTAGAACCCTAGTTATCCCATCTTGGCCTTTAGAAAAGTAGTGAGATAACCGACTTTGGTGAAGACTGAAGTTGGTTGATACTCGATACTACGCTCATTGAGATCCTAAACTTGGAGGGTTTTGGTTTGCAAGTAAGTTGCCTACGGAACAACCACCCTTGTGAAGGATCAATGATATTGAGATCCCTTAGAACCTGGTTACTTTATAGGACAGGATGAACCATCTAGACTTCAGGGGAGGGTACTTACCTTTAACACCTCATGCAAGCCTTCAAACCTAGGGCTATTGTGTGACTTGTTTGTGTGTGCCACATGTTTGTGAGTGATCATAACATCATCATGCATCATAAGCATAGCATTTTCACTAACCATTTCAAGGACCAAAGGATTTATCTTTGTTCTTTGTTGCAGGTCATGGCTTCTGCTCGTAGGAATACTATCCGGATCAACTTTGTAGGGATACCACCTAAGCTTAAGGAATTGGTCTCTCAAGTTTCTGAAAACTCCCAATTCATCAAGAAGCATGGTCACCTACTGGATCTAGTCACTTCAGGGTTCAATGAAGACATGATGAGTGTCCTATTTCAGTTCTTTGACCCTAAACACCATTGCTTCACAGTTCCTGATTATCAGTTGGTTCCTACAATGGAAGAGTTCTCCAAGCTACTGGGTATACCTATCCTTGACCAGAGACCCTTCACAGGCTTAGAAAAGGAGCCTAAACCTGAAGTTATTGTTGTAGCCCTACATCTGAAGAAATCAGACATTGTCCTAGAAACGAGAAGTGGAGTTAAGGGTATTCTTGCTAAGGTATTGATGGAGAAAGCTCAAGTGTTCCTGAAGGCTATGAGTTATGATGCTTTTGAGGAGATCCTAGCCCTATTGATCTATGGCTTAGTGTTGTTCCCTAATCCAGATCAGTTCATAGACGTACACGCCATCAACATATTTCTGACTCGTAATCCAGTGCCTACATTACTTGGAGACATCTTACATTCTCTCCATACCCGTACTACGAAGGCACGAGGAACTCTGATGTGTTGCATACCTTTATTATATAGGTGATTTATTTCTCACCTTCCTCGATCAGTGATGAAGAATGAACAAGGATTCAGGTGGTCTAAAAGGATCATGTCACTTTCTCATTCAGACATTCATTGGTGTTCTAGATCTATGGAGAATGTTACTATCATTGACCATTGTGGGGAGTTCCCTAATGTGCCACTCCTTGGCATAAGATGGGGCATTACCTAAAATCCTTCTTTAGCTCTACGTCAGTTTGGTTATCCTCGGAGTAATGGTCCTCATGACATGCTTATTCTAGGTATTGTGTTCGACTACGACAACAATCTGCAAGGTTACCGTCAAAGGTTCATACGAGCTTGGGGCAAGGTGAACAAGGTGGACAGCAAGACTCTGGAACCAAATTACTCCATTCCTATGGAACCTTATCTCAGATGGGTACGAGCACGTGCTCAGACTCTTATGATGCCATATCCTGCTATCCTGCCCGTTACTATGGAACCTGTTGCTGAAGGAGATACTCCTTATATCATCCTTCATCCAGACATGCCCACTGACATGGAAGAATTGCAGAGGTCCTAGATCCAGTTGAAGGAACAAAGGGATACTTTTGAGACTCATTTCAAAGCTAGTCAAGAAAGAATCCTGGAATTGACAAAACAACTTCACGAGGAGCGGAATCGCAACTCATACCTCAACACAAAGAGGAAACGTCCATGGGAAACTTAAAACCCCATCTTTGTATTCATTTCATTTTTGTTGTAAGCCCAGGAGGCAAACAAGTTTATTGATTACTAATAAAAGTTTACTTTCTGGTTGTTTAAACAAATTTAAATCCTGCGGTCCTTGAAAACATTGCATATGCATTTACATACCATATCATTGCATCACAGGTTTCTTATGAACATGTATCTTATCTTCTCGCTGTTTATTTCAGCAGAAATGGCTCTTGAATAGACTGTCAAGGATCTCCAGGCTCAGAATGCACAATTCCAAGAGCTGATCTTGAACTTGTCCAAGGGACAAGATGAGTTGAAGACACTGATGGCTAAGAAGAAGAAGAAGAAGAAGACTAGAAAATCAGGGGGCCTCATCAACCTGGGTAGAAGATTCAGAGGTCCTATCAAGACAAAGGAAGAGGTTGAGGATTCTGAGTCTGAGAATTCTGAGAAAGAGGGAGGAAGTCTTCATGATACTGTGGAAGATTTTGATTCTGAAGCAAACTATTATCATGATCCTGCTAGTGAGGAGAAGTACAAGATGCTGGTAGACATAATGAACGCTATGGAACTACAAAAATCTTATGGGCTTGATTTTGAAGATCTGAGTTTAGTTTCTGGAGTGGTTATACCTATTGGCTTCAAGCTTCCTGTTTTTGTGGCGTATGATGGTATTTCATGTCCTAAGTTGCACCTAAGATCCTATGTCCGGAGGATTCAACCACATACTTCTGATAAGAAAGTGTGGATTCATTTCTTCCAAGAGAGTTTATCTAGAGCTCAATTGGAATGGTACTATCAACTTGAAAGTGTTAATATTCGTGATTGGAATGATCTTGCTGAGGCCTTCTGTAAACACCCCAAATTTTCCCTCACTCATTTCACCATGGCTTGTGATTCTTTTCATTTGTATAAGTTCAATCATATCATCTCATATTGCATCTTTGCTTCACTGCATTGGTTCAAAGTCATCTGCATCTAGGGTTTGTGATCTGAGCCATCTGAGCCACTCCAAGAGTCTCCAATAATCTCAAGAGGGTCCATGTATGTTCAAGCATCATATTATATCCTCACAAGATCAAGAAAGCCAAAAAATCACAAGAACTGAGAAAGGCATGGAAGCAGAGCCAAGCTTAACTGCACAGATGACCTAAAATTAGGGTTTTGGTTTCAGAGGCCATAACTCCAATATTTTTTGGTCATTATTGTTTCTATTGGTCCCTATATGATATGAGGATCATGCATACCAATTTTCATGAAGAAATTCAATGGGGAAGGCATCTGATCAATATATGACTTCTTGAACAAGTCAGTGCAAAATCAGGGCATCTGAGGCCCCCAATCATCCAACCAAAGGGTCTTCTCCGTCATTTTGGGTGTATATGATCTTTATTTGATCTTAGAAGAAGTTAGAAGTTCACAAAATTGAAGAATTTCAAGCCATTTGCAAAGTTGCCATTTTGGGAAAGTGACTTGTAATACAAACTTGCCATTTTGGGAAAGTTTTTCAACCTCCTCTTTTTGATTCAAAAATGCTTCAAATGAAAAATTCTTGGTCATGAAAGTTGTAGATTGGATCATTCCCTTTTCAAAAAGTACAAGAACTTGATCTAATTCATCATAGAACTCAAGTTATGGCCTTGCAAAGTTGGGAAAAATCACAAAATTTCACTTATGTACCAAAGAGGGAAACTTGCAAAAACTCATACCAAGGCAATTTGTGATCTCTAATTGACTTCTAACCATTACACAAACATCATACATGACCTATAATTCAGAATTGGCCCAAGAATTTCAAAGTTTCATGCCTTACACATCAAGAAATCACAAAAGGGCCAAAACTTCATGAATTTGCAAAATGGTACAAAACCTCTCATCCACTTGCCACAACTCATCAAATCTGATTCACAAACATTCCTTGATCTTTGCTGCGCACAGCCATACCCAAATCCCAGCCTGCCACTTGCCCATACCTCAAGTACACCAACTCTTGACTTTATGCATTTTGCCCCATACCAATCAGCATAGCCCACAACAACTACCCTGACCTATCCCAGCATGTTATGTGGCCAAGAAGCAAGCCATTTCACATAAGTTTGGAACCCGAATCCTCCCATAACTGAGCATACACAAAATCACTCTAACTTGCAAAAGCTTTCGAAACTCATAGCTCAGCCAACAAATCTTCAAATTTTTTCCACCATTCAACTACACATTCATCACTGATCATTTCCCACCCTTCATTTTGCCTTGAAACACCTCAAATCAAAAACACGATTTTCACTTCCCTTGACCTGAGCTTCAGCAAACTTCACATAGAGGCCATATAAACTCCAACCAAGCATTGCAAACTCTTCAGGGGGATCATTGAAGTTGATTTGAAGCAAAGAAGCAGCCAGCCAGTACCATTTTCGAAAGCTTCAGTTCAGGTATCACCAAGAACATTTTTTCTAGAAATTGTTTTTTATGCCATAGAAATGTTGCTTATCATTCACTGATCATGTTGTGCTTGTTGGTTTTGAAAATGATTGAGTTTTGAGCCTGAACCATGTCTCTGAAAGTTTGACCTGAAAACTTGTTTGATTCGATTCTTGTTCATGTTGAAAGATAAATGAATTTTCGTGCTTGATTCTTGCTTAGGGTGTTTAGAAGATGTGATCTGGAGCTTTAGAGGGTTTTAAATTGTTTAGGGAAGAAGTTAGGTTTTTGAACTGGCCGGAGAAGATGACCGGAACACTGTTCCGGTCACCTGAGGGTCATTAGGGTTCAGATTAGGGTTTAATTGCGTAATTAGTGAAGTTTGAATGTCAGCCATCCAGATGCGCGCTAGTCAATTCCCGCGTCCCTAGTTTAAACAATGGCCCTTGGATCTGTTGACTTCTCATTTAAATCAATTTTATTTTCATTTTATTTGCATTTCTTTGTTCATTTTATTTAAAATAGCAAAATGCATTCAAAAAATTTCACTTTTTGCATCATGACTTTAAATATTTTTCTCATTCTGAAAATAATTTTTATTTTATTTTTTGCATAAAATTTGTATTTTTAAAATATTTTAATGTTTATTTTAATTAATTAATGGAAATTAATTAATTAAAATACCATTTAAGTTTCTAAAAATCACCAAAAAAATCACATTGCATCTTGACACATTTAGAGACATTATCAAACCATTAATACAAATTTATTTTTGGTTCTTGACCCATTTTGACATTTTTCTTTGGATTTAGGGTTCTTAAAAATCAATATTTTGACCCTAACTTAGAAAAATCTTTTCTGCCTAACCATGAAGGGTTTGATAATGGTTCTTTTTGCATTGCATTCCACATATCATGTAGTTTCTAGGATAAAATTGGCATGAATTTATATTTCATTTTTGATTTGTTTTGCATTTTTCCTTGTGAGGTACCTTAAAACCCTAACAAACTTAGAAAAATCATAAGTCCTTTAGGGTTTAGCTTCTGACCTTCCCCTTTGGGTAGTGAACTTGTATAGGTTTAGGGTACCTTTGATCCCATTTTCAATTTTTTATCTTGTCATTTTCTTCTGATTTTGAATTTTGCATTGCATCTTATACATAAACCATAATTTTTGCCTTCATTTGCATTCATGTTTCATATGCTTGCATACATGAACTTGCCATGACATTTTGTGCATCCACATGACATATAATACATCTCAGGACATATTGAAATCATGTTTAATCATTGCATCATCCATTTGCCATGTAATGCATCCATTGCATTTCATAAGTTTTCATGAACTTTCATGCTTCCTTTCATGTCTCATTTGCATCTTTATTGCTTGTATGATCATTCTCATTTCTTGACATGCTTTCTTGCCATCTCATAGCATTATTTGCATCATGTTTATGCTTCTGACTTTGGTTCTCATCTTTGCATTTCAGCTCATTTTCATTTCATTTCATTTCTTGTTGCTAACTTTTCAGGTGGTAAGTGTTTGAGAAGTGAATTTGCCTTCACTTCTCATAATCTCTTCTCATCCCTCTTATGCATCATTGCTGCATTTTTACTTGTGAATTAGAGTGAGATTGATCACTCATGCCTTCTTCACTTTCTTTCTTCAAGCAACTTGTCTTCTTAAGTGAAGCAAGTTGTCTTGTTTCTAGCTGCTTCTTTTCCTTCATCTGCTTCTTCCTTGGTGGATCTCTTGAAGATCTTCTTGCAAGATTCATAAACCCTAGGAACACCCAAGCATGATAACAATTAGGGTTTTGATTAGTCCCCCATTAGTTTTACCTTTGTGTCTTCTCTTCTCATCTCATAATCAAGGACTAAACCTTAAAGGTCTTAAGGCTTTGTGATTAAGCTTATGCCTGCATCCTTCTATTAGGATGGAGTGTATAACTTTAATCCTAAGTGTTAAACCCTTAATGTGTTTAAATCCTTTAATCAATTCACCTAATAATCACTAAGACATCAAGCTTGTAACTTGGGCCTGGCATTAGGGTTCTAATTCTTCCTTAATTGGTTAAGAAGGACTAACCCTAGTGTTAATGGACAAGCCCTCCTCAAGTTGTCTTACAACCCATAAAATTCACTTCTTAATCTTACCGTTAACTAAAATCCATTTAATAAAGGTTTTGTTTTGTCATGAGGTTAATCCCTAATCATGGATTAAGTTGAGGAGCCTTTCTCAGCTTAAATGTTCTCATCTATTATCCTTCTATTAGGATGGTGTAATGGGTCCATTAATTCCTTGATTATGGCTTAAACTCATTACTTAACACTAAACAAAAACACCAAAAACATCTAAATAAATGCAAGTAGGTTAATGATCTTAATCCTACGTCATAGTGATTCAGTGTGAGGTGTTTACTTCATACTTAAGGTATTCTCATTACCCCTAATCAGAGGGAAGATGTGATGAGTTTACTAACCCTTGGTTTAGGCTTAAGCTGATTTTCTTATGACAAATTCCAAAAGGCAATAAAAGACTGAAAACACAAAAACAAACAATAATCGTCTCCTCTGGGATTCTTTTCTCATTTCATTCACTCACAAACGAGAACTTGCTTCTTCCGTCTAATGCAAGACAGTTTGCACCTGAGCCAGACAGGTCTTACACTTGAGCATAGACAAGTAAGCAGTTCACAAGTCAATTTTCTTTCAGTCTCTTTGAGTCGAACTACGGTGTTCTGACTTCCTCATTGCACGAGAGGATACGTAGGCATAACTTAATTGTTATCGAACAAAAGTCTCTGTATATCCCCCCTCTTCCAATATTATTATTTAAGCCTCATAGTCTTGAGCTTCATACTCTTTTCTTACACTGACACTCTTTTACTGCACTTCACATTTCTCTTGCACTGACACTTGCATTCTTTTCCAGCTTCTTCACAAAAAGTAGCACTGACACTACCCCTTTAAACACAAACTTTCAAGCGTGGATCCCGTCGAGTATGGAGGACAATCTGGGTGCTATTACCTTCCCAGGTTGTAACCAACCCCCTTTCTCAGTTTCTCTGGTTCGCAACTGTCTTATCCATCCTTTCTTATGTCTATGCAGCATTACCTTTCCTTCGGGATAAAAATGCCTAGCTGGAGACTCTTTTCAGTTCACCCTTGTGTTCTTCTCTTTCGCCGACCGTTCGCGTATGTACCCCTCTTGGCCAGGTGTCATTTGGTGGGAGCGACAGCTTGGCGACTCTGCTGGGGACCCTTATACTGTAACCAGGGCTTCTGGTTCTTTTTGTGGGTTCCTCCTAGCGCTTGTTTGATTTGTGTTTACTGGGGTGTTATGTGCTATGTGTGTTTATTTATTTTGCTTTATTTACTGCTTTATGTACAGCTTTACTTATTGCCTTCTTTACAGTTTTTGTATGCATCATACTGTCATTTGCTGGATCTAGTTTGTTGTTTTGGTGGGTGGGGTTCCACTGAGTGATTAAGGTCCTATACCTGGGACCTGAGTGACACCTAGGCTAGAGTGGTTCATGTTCTTTCCCATTCCATTTCGGTCTGGTGCGGGAATATGAAACACGGTTCAGATGTGGGTTTCTTCTTGAGAACTTTGTGCTACAAATTTCCTGTAGTGCTAGGGCTATCTGGGAAGCCTGCTAAGTCTGGATGACCTTTATTATAACCTTCAGAAGTTGAGGTGAATTAGAGGAGGATCTTTTATGGTTATTGTAAACACTGTACCTCTGGGTTAGAAGTGTTTACACTTCTCATAACTGATCCAAGTCTGAGGATCCTTGTTCTAGAACACTCTATGTGAGGGGGTTGGTTGTTTACAGGTTTGCAGGAACCCTTTGCCACATCATACCCTGTTACTGTTTTGTTTAAGAACACTTCACTTTGGACAATTCTTGTGATTAACCCTAGACATGTGACTCTTTATTTGAGTCCCCTACCCTGGTTACTGGATTTCTGAGCCTTCATCTGGACTTTTTGAACATACATGGGCCTTATATCAAGACAGATAATCAGATCCAGCTTGATCACAAACCCTTGCATATCATTTGCATATATCATCATTGCATCATTTAACATTTGTTTATTTGTTTTTCAGGGTATCCATTTCATTGTATCTTGGTTTTGGTTTTGACCCCTTCTTCTGCATATACCTCTGCTTCAGTTGTCTTCATCAGTTATCTGCTTCAGTTATCTCCACCACAAGTCTATCAGTGGTCACCTTCAGCACATCAGTCTGTGATTTTCATCATCACTTATTCTTCAGCTTCTTCAGCAGCACTCATGGCTACTCCCAGGAAAAGCAACATATCATACCACTTTTTTGAGCCTATTTTGACTGGTATCAGGCAGGTCCAGTCACTCATCACACCTGACCACATCCCATTATTTAGAGAGCACTATGGAGGTATCTTGGATATGGTTATGGACCTTGATCCTTCTCAGAGGAGCATGATCCCCACATGCTTGCAGTTTTATGACCCTCCTTTGAGATGTTTCACCTTTCCAGACTTCCAGCTAGGGCCTCTGCTGGAAGAGTTTTCTTTATTGATTGGAGTACCTATCAGAGGTGGAATCCCTTTCAACCCAGAAATGACTTCTCCCAGAAATGAAGAGATAGCAAGGGCATTATACTTGGAGCCTGCCCTTATTGAGCAAAGTATGACAACAAAAGCTGGGATTCCTGGTTTGCATTTGGACTTTTTGATTTCTCAGGCCATCCTGAAGGCTTCATTGGGAGAGTGGAAGGCAGTCTGTGCATTATTTGCCCTCAGCATATATGGGGCTATACTGTTTGCAGATGAGCCTAAATTTGTCAGCAAGAATGCCATCCATCTGTTTCTTCTGAAGAACCCAGTACCCACATTGCTAGGAGATTTCTACTATTCCATCCATCAGAGGAATGAGAAACAAAGGGGGAAGTTGGTAAGATGTTGTGCTCCTTTGTTTTACACCTGGCTGCTCAGGCACCTTCCTAAATCAGATGCTTTCTTGAACCCTCACCAGCAGAAGAATTAGGCCAAGAGGTTCATTGCCTTAACTTCAAGTGATATCAGATGGTGCACCCAGAGCACCAAAGGAAAGGACATTATCACCAGCTGTGGGCAATACCCAAATGTGACTCTAATAGGAGTAAAGGGTTGCATCAACTACAATCTTTTACTATTTAAGAGACAATTGGGATATGCCTTGGTCCACCCTCCCAGAGGACAGGATTTAGCTGAAACCCTATATTGTGAAGTTCAACCTAATTCAGCTGTTGTCAGACAAGCATCCTGGGCTTGGGACAACGTCCAGACAAAAGGGGTAGCTATTCTTGGAAGATGTAACAATGTTGCTTCAGCTCAGTACTATGACTGGTCCCATACTAGAGCTCAGATTACCATAATGCCTTTCATCTTGGAAGACATACCTGGGCCATCCATAGTACAGCCTACAACAACAGTTAGCCTGGAGGAATTTGAAAAGTTGAAAGAAAGGAATGAGCAGCTATCCCAAGACTTGAAGAAGACTCTTTGGGAAAGAAGTGATGGTCGTCTGGATATTGAGAGATTGGAAAAGCTCAGGGTGGAGCATCTATCCAAAATTGAGAAGATAGAAGACTACATAAGGAAAGCAAGGGCTGGGGAATAGATATTGAAAAATGCCTGTAAAGAGGTCAAGATTCAGAAAGCTAGAGCTGAGCACTATCTGCAGGAAAGTCAGGCTAGGTGGGTCAGGATCACCGAAGCCCGTACACAAGAAGACCAGAAGACTCAAGCCAAGATTGAACAGCTGGGGGCCAATGAGAAGAAGCAGCAGGAAGCTTTGTTGGCAGCTCAGAAAGAGATATCAGAGTTGAAGCTTAGAGCAGGTTTGAAGAGATCAAAAGACCAGGACATGCATAAGAAGCTGACTACTGCCATTGCTACCAGGAACCTCCTCATTAGGACCATTACAGAGCACCCAGCTGGTCCAGTGACTGAGGCACTCCTGAAGGACGTCAGAGAAGATGAGTTTGGGCTGGATGTCTGATTCTTTGCTTGTTGTTGTTTCCATTTGATGTACTTTTCCTTTGTTGTATTTTGACCCTCCATGGGCATGTATTGTAAAACAAACTATGTATTGTTCACCATTTGTAATATATTTTAGTTTGTTTTTACTTGGGCTTTTCTCTCAACAACATCACACATCTTCCTCGAGGTCTGGAAAGGTCAAAACCAAGAACCAAACCGGATACCTTGGAAAACAAATAAGCATATTGCATTGCATGCTAACTTTGTTTTGTTTTGTAGGTTTTGTTATTATTTATTATTTCTAACTTTGTTGTGATCTCAGGAAACATTGCTCGTCGCCGAGTGTTCCCTGTCAACCGTGCGAACCGGTACCCGACTCGTAACAACCTTCCCGGCATTCAAATGGAACAAGTACAGCAGGACCTGACTGAGGTCAGAAATCAGATGGCCAATGAGAGAATGGAGATGAGAAATCAGATGTCTCAGTTCATGGCAGTGATGACTGGCTTAGCCCAGAGTCAAGAAAGGTTAAGAGAGCTGGTGGAAAGACAAACTCCTGAGGAACCTCATCCTGGAACCGGAGGAACTAGCAACAATGAATGGGGTCAGCCTCATATTGACCCACCAGAGTATGGACCTCATCTGAATCCAGAAGTCAACATCCCGAGGAACGTGCAAGGTAATACTGCTGGGGCAGAATCCTATAGGAGGATCCCCAAGAAGAACAGTTTACTGTTATAGGGGCTAGAGATGAGGTATATGACAGAAGATTAGAAGAGATTGCTAAAAAGTTAAGATCTTTGGAATCTCATAATTCTTTGGGCTTCGATGTAATGGATATAGGACTAGTGGATGAGGTGAGAATTCCCCACAAATTCAAACCCCCATGCTTTGAAAAGTACAATGGTACCTCCTGTCCCCGCACTCATCTACAGTCTTTCTTGGGAAGGCTCAAAGCTTATACCATGGATGAGAAGCTATGGATGTTCTACTTTGAGGACAGTCTGACTGGAGCTTCAAGAGAATGGTATTTGCACTTAACTAGGGCCACCATAAGATGTTGGAAGGATTTGGACGAAGCTTTCATCCGGCAGTATAAGTACAACCTGGACATGGCTCCCAATAGAACTCTTCTAATGGGCATGTCTCAGTCTTCCAGAGAGAGCTTCCGGGATTATGCTCAAAGATGGAGACAGCTTGCTGCTACTGTCCAACCACCCATGTCAGAGAGAGAAATGGCTGACATGTTCATGAACACATTACAAGGGACTTATATTGATAGGCTGGCTGCTTTCTCCTCTACCAGTTTTGCTGATGTGGTCATAGCTGGTGAGAGGATTGAAAGTCTCTTGAAGATGGGCAAAATCTCCGACAGTGGTGCGAGTTCATCCAGCAATCCCAGAAAACCTTTTGCGAACCCCGAAGGGCAGGTGAAACAAATTCCATTCATACAAGCAGGGGCAGGCCTCATTATGCTCACCGGTCAGTAGCAGCTGTTACCATCCCAGCTCCAATGCCACAACAATCATCATATCCTCAACAACAACAACCACAGTATCAACAACAAGTTCATTATCCTCAACAAAGATCCTACAACAACAACAACAACCAACAACAACGCCCTTTCCAGCAAAGGCCATCACAAGCGAACAGGGTAATTGACCCAATCCCAATGCCGTATGCTGCACTCTTGCCACAACTCCTAAAGCTCAACCTAGTTGAGTTAAGGATGTTGGCTCCTCCGGATCCTCTTAATCTGCCAAAGAACTATGATGAAAATGCCAGGTGTGCATTCCACTCAAACGCACCGGGGCATAATACTGAAAAGTGCAGGGCCTTACAGATGAAAGTCCAGGATTTGGTTGACTCAAAAGCTCTCAATTTTGCGCCTCCTCCGAACGTCACAAGAAATCCAATGCCTAGTCACAACGGGCCTAGGATTAATGCTATTGAGGAGGGCAAACCAGCCACGTTAATTAACAGTGTTGCACAAATCCGAACACCCTTGGTTGAAATCAAAGCTCAGCTGTTAGAATGCCAAGTGTTCCCCGCATGTGAGGTCGGCTGTGGGTATTGCAACATTGTCGTTAATGGATGTGAGAGACTGAGAAACGGCATAGATGGCCTCATTAGAGATGGCACTCTTCAGATTACAACAACAACAATGACTACAACTCCAACAATTCCTTCATCAACAATCATAGATACTCCTAAAACATCAGCAACCATTGTTTCAATAGATTCTGCTACAACTCCAACAATTACTCAATCAATCACTTCAACGGATACAAGTTCAGTCACAATTCCTTCTACAACGACAACACCCATTACTCCATCAGTTCCTACTACAACTTCAACACCCGTCCAGTCAACAGTATTGCCTACAACATCAGCAACAGTTAATGAAAGTGCCTCAACGGTTACGATATACTATGATCCCGCAAATGTTACTTCCAACAATTCACAACAAAATGCTACTCCTGTCAGAGCTCCAGTTACCATATATTATGATCCACACACCATTGTGGTCCCATCTGTAGCTGCTATCAGTCTGGTCACTATCACAGTGCCTGGGCCAGTTCCTTACGAAAGTAATAATGCCATCCCTTGGCATTATGTCTCAGATCTATACTGCGAGGGGCAGAAAATCACTTTAGAGTCATCAACTTTTTCACCTCAGATAGACAATGTGGGGGGAGGCGGAGGCTTCACTAGAAGCGGACGTCTCTTTGCCTCACAAATACCAAGACCCATTGCCGAAGCAGAAGCTGCTACTAAGGCAAAAGGGAAGAACGTGGTGCAAGAAGAACCAGTTGCTAAAGAAACTTTGAAGACTCCTTTTGATCAAGAGGTTGATGAATTCATGCGGATAATCAAAAAGAGCAATTATAAGGTGGTGGACCAGCTTCACCAAACACCTTCCAAAATCTCCATACTATCATTGCTAATGTGCTCCGAGGCTCATCGGAACGCACTATTAAAAGTCCTGCATGCAGCTTATGTGTCGGAGGAGATTACTGTCAATCAGTTAGAGACCGTGGTTGGAAATGTCAACGCTAGTCATGGACTAGGATTTACCAACGCCGATCTGACAACGGAAGGTCACAATCACAACAAGGCTTTGCACATTACCTTGGAGTGTAAGGGTGCAGTTATTTCTCACGTATTGGTGGACACAGGGTCATCACTCAATGTCTTACCCAAGAAAGCCCTTGTGAAGCTAGAACAGGATGGATTGGCATTACGCCCAAGCAAATTGGTAGTGATAGCCTTTGACGGTTCTAAGAGATCAGTTCTGGGAGAGATAGAGTTGCCAATAATGATTGGCCCACAGGTTTTCAAAACGACCTTCTTTGTGATGGATATACAGCCTGCCTACAGCTGTCTATTGGGTAGACCATGGATATACGCCGCTGGCGCCGTGACGTCGACCCTTCACCAGAAGTTAAAATTCGAGTGGGAGGGCCAAGTTATTACCATTTGTGGGGAAGAGGATATTTTCGTCAGCCAGCTGGCTAGTTTCAAATACATTGAAATGGATGGGGAGATCCATGAGACCATGAGTCAAGGGTTTGAAGCCCTTAATATCAATGAAGCATCTGCTGTGTCTGGGACCTCTATCAAATCATATCAGCAAGCCCATAAGGTTGTTGAGGAAGGTACCGCTCAAGGCTGGGGCAAGTTGCTGCCAATTGAGAAGAAAGAAGACCGATTCGGGTTGGGTTACAAACCAACTCGACAAGGTCAACCAGAGGCTGCAGAAGAGCCCAAATTTGTCAGCGGGGGGATGCTCACCCCGGATGCTGTGAATAGCTTGGAAGATGAATCAGAAGAAGAGTGCAACCTGGAAAGCTGGATACGTCCAAGGATCCCGGGGAACCATGTCTCAAACTGGTCTTCCCAGGAAATTATAAGAGTTACTCCTGCAGAGTAATTATTATTTCCTATTTTTAAAGCATGCATCAAGTCCTACATCTTGCCCAAGATGTCAGGGCTCATTTTATAATCGGGCCATCTTGTATTTTGTGCAAACGATCAATTAATGAATATCAGGACATCTTTTGCAAATGAGTCTTTTATTTTCCGCTCACTGTTTTTCATTTTTCATTTTTTGTACAAAAATAAAATGGCAATGCTTTTTCAAAATAGATAACTTCATTTTCACTTTTTCTAAACAAGATAAAATTGATCACTAAAATGAACAAATCTAAACCCTTGCAGAGAGTGCCCTCCAGACTGCGCCGACAACAACACTGCTATGACTTTGTATGACTTTGACAATCCGATTAATCAAGCCGATGAAGGGGTTGAAGAAGATTATGAGCAACCTGAAGAGCTATCCAGGTTGTTGAGACAAGAGGAGAAGGTTATCACTCCTCATCAGGAGGAAGTTGAGACGATTAATCTTGGTACAGAAGAAGACCTGAAAGAAGTGAGAATCGGGGCCTGCCTGCAAGATTCAGTAAAAGAGCAACTTATTGACATGCTTTGGGAGTATGTGGATGTTTTTTCTTGGTCTTATCAGGATATGCCAGGGTTAGACACCGACATTGTTATGCACAAGATTCCTCTGAAAGAAGACTGTCCGCCAGTAAAACAGAAGTTGCGCCGTACTCGCCCAGATATGGCAATGAAGATAAAAGAAGAGGTACAAAAATAGTGGGACGCCGGTTTCCTTGCTGTGGCCAGTTACCCGCCATGGGTTGCTAACATTGTACCTGTGCCTAAGAAGAACAGAAAAGTAAGGATGTGTGTGGATATGCCGGGATCTGAACAGAGCCAGCCCGAAAGATGACTTCCCATTACCTCACATTGATGTATTGGTCGACAATACGACTCAGTTCTCTGTGTTCTCCTTCATGGATGGATTTTCAGGATATAATCAGATCAAAATGTCACCTGAAGACATGGAGAAGACAACTTTCATCACACCCTGGGGCACATTCTGTTATAAGGTGATGCCATTCGGACTGAAGAATGCGGGTTCCACTTATCAACGGGCTATGGTAACATTATTCCACGACATGATCCATAAAGAAATTGAATGTTATGTGGATGACATGATTGCCAAGTCCCTCACAGAAGAAGACCACCTGGTGAATCTGTTGAAGCTATTCAAGCATCTGAGGAAGTACCAATTGAAGTTAAACCCCAACAAATGCACATTTGGGGTGCGATCCGGTAAGCTGCTGGGATTTATTGTAAGTGAGAAAGGGATTGAAGTTGACCCTGACAAAGTCAAATCCATTCAAGAGATGCCTGCACCAAAGACTGAAAAAGAAGTTCGGGGGTTCCTAGGTAGATTGAACTACATTTCGAGGTTCATATCTCATCTTACAGCAACCTGTGAGCCCTTATTTAAGTTGTTGAGAAAAGAACAAACGGTCAGGTGGAATGAAGACTTCCAGAGGGCTTTTGACAAAATCAAGGAATACTTGCAAGAGCCTCCAATCCTTATGTCTCCAGTTGAAGGAAGACCTCTAATAATGTACTTGACAGTATTAGAAGAGTCAATGGGGTGTGTTCTGGGCCAGCATGACGAGTCTGGTCGAAAAGAGTATGCAATTTACTACCTAAGTGTAAACACCCCAAATTTGCCCTCACCCATTCACACCATGGCTTGTGATCAGTTCATATGCATAAACTCAATCATACTATCTCATACCACATTTTTTATTCATTGCATTGGTTCAAAGTCATCTGCATCTAGGGTTTGTGATCTGAGCAATCCAAAAGCTTTTTGAGCCACTCCAAAGGTCATCAATCACTTCAAAGGGGTCCATGTATGTTCAAGCATCATATTATATCCTCTCAAAGTCAAGAATGTCAAAAAATCACAAGAACTGAGAATGGCATGGAAGCAGAGCCAGGTTTGACTGCACAGTTGACCTAGAATTAGGGTTTTGGTTTCAGAGGCCATAACTCCAAATTTTTTGGTCATTCTTGTTTCTATAGGTCTCTATATGGTATAGGGAGTATGCATATCAATTTTCATGAAGAAATTCCTTGGGGAAGTCATCTGATCAATAGTTGACTTTTCAAGCAAGTCAGTGCAAAATCAGGGCATCTGAGGCCCCCAATGACCCAACCAAAGGGTGTTCTTCATCCTTTTGATTGTATATGATCTTTATTTGATCATATAAGAAGTTGGAAGTTCACAAAATTGAAGAATTTCAAGTCTTTTGCAAAGTTGACTTTTTGGGAAAGTTGACGTTTTAATGAAATTGCCATTTTGGGAAACTTTTTCAACCCTTGCTTTTTGATTCAAAAATGCTTCAAATGAGAAAACTTTGGTCATGAAAGTTGTAGAATGGATCATTCCCTTTTCAAAAAGTACAAGAACATGACCTAATTCATTTTGGATCAAAAGTTATGGCTTGTCAAAGTTGGCAAAAATCACAAAATTTGAAGTTTTCCACCAAAGAGGCAAAGTTGCAAATTCACTTCGCAAGGCAAATTAAGTTATCAAATGGACTTCTAAACTTCACAACATGATCATACAAGACCTAAAAGTCAGATTGCACCAAAGAATCACACATTTTTATGGCTTATGGAACAAGATTTTTCATAAGAAGCAAAAGTGAACCAACTTGCAAAACTCATCATAAGTTACAATCCACTTGCTTGCTGACTTGCTGATCAATCCTAGGGTTCTCCCCACATCATGCTGCGCAGGACACACCTTTTTTCCTTGGCTAGAAAGTAGCCCATGCTTCTCTTACACAACTTTGACATTTTGGCAACTTGAGCCATACCTATCACAAAAGCACACATCACCTCATCTGACCTATCACAATTGTTTATACAAATCAAAAGCAAGCAAAAGCATACACAACACAAGCCTGAAGCACTCTCTAACACAACATTCTCATTTTCACACCATCTTGCAAGAGCATTCGAAACTAATTGCACAAGCCACAAACACACAAACAAACTTCACAAATCAACTCAACACACTTTCCTGGTCACAAAGCACCCATCACCATTGCCTTAAACTCCCAGAATCACAAATACGATTTTCACCCCACCTTGAGCAGAACTTCTGCCATCTCAAAAACCAGCCATCATAAACTTTCTCCAAGCATCAGGACTTCATCAGGGGCCTAAAAGGAGTGGTTTGCACGAAGAGAGAGGGTCAGAAAGTTGCAAACTGAGAAAGCTCAAAGCTCAGGTATATCAAGAACTTTTTTTCCAGAAATGAATTTTTAAGTTTCTAAGTTGTTCCTCATGCTTTGCTGATCACTCTGATGCTTTTACTTTTTGAAATGGTTGAGAAATAAGCATTTAATCTTGTTCTGAAACTTTTCTGACCTAAAAATGTTTGGCTTCGATTCGCATGATTAATGAATGAGAAATGAGTTTTGTTTAGGGGTTTTGATTCAGTATTGTATGGGGATGATTTCTGGGTGTTTAGTTTTCATTTTCATGAGGTTTAGAGGATTTTAGAAATTTTCAGGTGGGAGTCCCACCGGAGAAGACGACCGGAAGTCTTCTCCGGCCACCTGAAAATAATTAGGGTTAATCCATGTAATTAATGCAAGTTTGAATTTGGTGCGTTGGATGAGCTGACTTGGTCAATTTCCGCGTGTGTTCAATGGCCTGGATCCACTCACTTAACCCTAATCCACGTCATTATCTTAATTAATTGAGTTTTATAATTAATCTGGCCAGTTTGAATCTCCACCCTTGGATATGGCGCCAGTCAACGCGCGCGTTCTCAGTTTAAACCACAGCCTTAGGATCAACATACTTTCCCATTAATTCATTTTATTTTCCATTTAATTTGATTTGTTTTCTCCATTTAATTTAAAATAGTAAAACAATTTTAAAAATTCTGAAAATTTTTGTACAATCTTTTATTAATTTTCAGAAACCAAAAACATTTTTATTTTTATTTTTTGCATAAAAAAATATTTTTAAATCATTTAAAAGTTTATTTTTAATTAATTAATGAGAATTAATTAATTAAAAATACTTTTAGGTATTTAAAAATCACCAAAAAAAATCATGAAACCTTTAAAATCATTTAGAAACATTGTCCAACTCTCAAACCAAATTTCTTTTTTGATCTTGATGTCTTTTGACAATTTTTCATGGAATTAATTCCATTTCAAAGCAATATTTTGATCCAATCTTTGGAAATTCATTTCTGCCTAACCAATGAGGGTTGGACTTTGATTCTTTTTGCATTGTGTCTTGCATATCATGTAGTTTGTAGGGTTAAATTGGCATGAATTGATCTTGCATTTTCCATTTGTTTGATATTTTTCTTGTTAAGGTACCCTAAAACCCTAGAAATCTTAGGAAATTCATAACTTTCACTAGGTTAAGAATTGGATCCCCTCCTTTGGGCAGTGAGTTTGTGTAGGGTTAGGTTTCTTTTGAATGCATTTTCAATTTTTTATCATGATGTTTGCTTCTTGTTTTGATTTTTGTTTGATGCATTGATCATAAACCCTAATTTGGGCTTCCTTTTGCATTCACTTTGCATTTGCTTGCATACCATGACTTGCCATAGCATTTTGTTCATCTATTTGATTCATTAGACATCTTGAGACATGTTATAAGTAGGTTTGACCATTTCATCTTTCATTTGCCACTTTGTATGTCATGTGCATCCCATAACTTTTCATGTATGATCATGGTTCTAAGCATGCTTCTCTTGCATCAATTTGTCCATATGATCATCCCCATGCCTTGTTTCATGTTTGAATCATCTCATAGCATCATTATCATCTCATGTATGCTTCTGGTTTTGATTTGCATCATGCCATTTCACTTCATTTTGCATTGCATTGCATCTCTTTCACTAACTTTTCAGGTGGTAAGAAACTTTGAGAAGTGAATTTGCCTTCACTTCTCACAATTTCTTTTCATCTCTTTTATGCATCCTTGCTGCATTTTGTTATGTGTTTGAGAGTGAGCTTGCTCATTCTTCTTCATCTTGCTTTCTTTCCTCAAGTGTCTTGCCTTCTTAAATGAAGCAAGTTACTTTGCTTCTCTTTGCTCCTTTCATCTGCTTCCTGGTGGTTCCTCTGAAGATTTCTTTCTTAAACTTCACAAACCCTAGGAATGACCAAGCATGATAATAATTAGGGTTGATTAGTTCCCCATTTATATTTTGCCTTTGTGTCATCCTTGAGTCTTCTCTTCTCATCTCATAATCAGGGACTAAACCCTAAAGGCTTTAAGGCTTTGTGATTAAGCTTATGCCTGCATCCTTCTATTAGGATGGAGTGTATAACTTTAATCCTAAGTGTTACTCCCTTAATGTGTTTAAGTCCTTTAATCAATTCACTTAATAATCATCAAGACATCAAGCTTGTAACTTGGGCCTTGCATTAGGGTTCTAATTCTTCCTTAATTAGTTAAGAAGAACTAACCCTAGTGTTAATGGACAAGTCCTCCTCAAGTTGTCTTACAAACCCTAAAAATCACTTCTTCATCTTATCATTAACTAAAATCCATCTAATAAAGGCTTTGTTTTGTCATGAGTTTAATCCCTAATCATGGATTAAATTGAGGAGCTTTCCTCAGCTTAAACATTCTCATCTATTATCCTTCTATTAGGATGGTGTAATGAGTCTGTTTAATCCTTGATTATGGCTTAACCTCATTACTTAACACTAAACAAAAACAACAATAACATCTAAATAATCACAAGTAGGTTAATGATCTTAATCCTACATCAAGGTGTTTAAGTGTGAGAAGCTGACTTCACACTTAAGGTATTCTCATTACCCCTAATCAGAGGTAAGATGTGATGAGTTTACTAACCCATTGGTTTAGGCTTAAGCTCATTAATTTATGACAAACTGTCAAAAGCAATAAAAGACTGAAAACACAAAAACAAACAATAATCGTCTCCTCCGGGATTCTTTTCTCATCATCTTCACTCACAAATGAGAACTCGCTTCTTCCGTCCAATGCAAGACAGTTTGCACCTGAGCCAGACAGGTCATACACTTGAGCATAGGCAAGCAAGCAGTTCATCAGTCAATTCATCTTTCAGTCTCTTTGGGTCGAACTACGGTGTTCTGACTACCTCATTGCACGAGATGATACGTAGGCATAACTTAACAGTTATCGAACAAAAGTCTCTGTATATTCCCCCTCCTTCCAGCATTATTCTTTGAGCCTCATTATCTTGAGCATCTTATTCTTGTTCTAACACTGACACTGTACATTTATACACTTCACATTTCTTTTACACTGACACTTGCATTCTTTCCAGTTTCTTTTGCACACAAAATTGCACTGACACCACCCCTTTAAAACACAAATCTTTTAAGCGTGGATCTCGTCGAGTACGACGGACAATCTGGGTGCTAATACCTTCCTAGGTTGTAACCAACCCCCTTTCTCAGTCTCTCTGGTTCGCAACCGTCTTATCCATATCTTTCTAGGTCTATGCAGCATTGCCTTTCCTCCGGGATAAAAATGCCTAGCTGGCGACTCTTTGTCTTTTTTTGAGTTCACTTCTGTGTGTTCTCATTCCTCTTTTCGCCGACCGTTCGCGCTTGTACCGGGATGCAAATCTTTGGGAGCGACAGCTTGGCGACTCTACTGGGGAACCTTATACTGTAACCAGGGCTTCTGGGTTCTTTTTGTGGGTTCCTCCTAGCGCTTGTTTGATTTGTGTTTATTGGGGGTGTTGTGTGCTATTTGTGTTTGTATATTTGTATTTATTTTTGCTTTATATGTACATCATACTGTCATACTGTTTTGGCTGGATCTGGTTTTGTTGCTTTGGTGGGTGGGGTCCTATTGAGAGTTGAGGTCCTATACCTGGGACCTGAGTGACACCTAGGCTAGAGTGGTTCATGTTCTTTCCCATTCCATTTCGGTCTGGTGCGGGAATATGAAACACGGTTCAGATATGGGTTTCTTCTTGAGAACTCTGTGCTACAGATTTCCTGTAGTGCTAGGGCTATCTGGGAAGCCTGCTAAGTCTGGATGACCTTTTTATGACCTTCAGAAACTGAGATGAATTAGAGGAGGATCTTTTATGGTTATTGTAAACACTGTACCTCCGGGTTAGAAATGTTTACACTTCTCATATGTGATCCAAGTCTGAGGATCCTTGTTTTAGAACACCACCTGTAAGGGGGTTGGGCTGTTTACAGGTTTGCAGGTACCCTTGACCTCAGCATACCCTGTTACTTTGTTTTGATTAAGAGTACTCCACTTTGGGACAGTTCTTGTGATTTTTAACCCTGGACATGTGACTCTTTATTTGAGTCCCCCACCTTGGTTACTGGACTTATGAACCTCCATCTGGATTTCTTGAACCATACATGGACTTATATCAAAGCAGCAATCAGATCCAGCTTGATCACAAACCCTTGCATATCATTTGCATACATCATCATTGCATCATTTAACATTTGCTTATTTGTTTTTTCAGGGTATCCATACTATATTTTGGCTTGGTTTTGACCCCTTCATCAGCATAGACCTATCTTCATCAGTGTCTGCTTCAGCTATCTGCTTCAGTCACCTGCACCACCAGTCTCAGCCTATCAGTGGCCCATCTTCAATATTATTCTCCATCATCAGCATATGTCTCAACTCTTCTTCAGCAACATGGCACCCAAGAAGAGTAACATCTCCTATCATATCTTTGAGCCTGAGCTAGCTAGCATCAGGAAGATCCAGGCCTTGATTACTCCAGACCATATACCACTATTCAGAGAACATTATGGAGGCATCCTTGATGTGGTTATGGATTTGGACCCTTCCCATAGGAGCTTGATTCATACTTGCCTGCAGTTCTATGATCCCCCTCTGAGGTGCTTCACCTTTCAGGACTTCCAGTTGGGGCCTTTATTAGAGGAGTATTCATCATTGGTTGGTGTACCTATCAGGGGTGGAGTCCCCTTCAACCCTGAGATGGCTTTTCCCAGTAATGAAGAAGTGGCAAAGGCATTGTATCTGGAACCTTGTCTGATTGGGCAGAACATGACTACCAAAGCTGGAATCTCTGGTCTGCACTTGGATTTCTTGACTTCTCAGGCTACCCTGAAGGCCTCCTTGGGAGAATGGAAGGCAGTATGTGCACTGTTAGCCCTCAGCATATATGGGGTTATACTTTTTGCAGATGAGCCTAAGTTTATTAGCAAGAATGCCATTCACCTTTTCATTCTGAGGAACCCAGTACCCACCTTACTGGGAGATTTCTACTACTCTATTCACCAAAGGAATGAAAAGCAAAGAGGAAGATTGGTGAGATGGTGTGCTCCCCTGTTCCATACCTGGTTGCTCAAACACTTGCCCAAGACTGATGCATTCTTGAATCCTCACCAACAGAAGAATTGGGCTAGAAGACTCATTGCTTTGACCTCAGATGACATCAGGTGGTGCACTCAGAGCACCAAAGGCAGGGACATCATTACTAGTTGTGGGCAGTTCCCCAATGTACCTCTGATAGGAGTGAAGGGTTTCATCAACTACAACCCTCTGCTATTCAAAAGACAATTGGGCTATGCATTGGTTCACATTCCTAGAGCACAAGACTTGGCTGAGACCCTTTATTGTGAGATTAAGCCTAATCTAGCTATTGTCAGGCAAACATCCTGGGCTTGGGACAATGTCCAGACCAAGGGAATGGCCGTTCTTGGAAGATGCAACAATGTAGCCTCAGCTCAGTACTATGAGTGGTCTCATGCCAGGGCTCAAATTTCTGGGATGCCCTTCACCATTGAGGATGCACCTGGGCCACCCACAACACCACCTCCTGCCACTGTCAGCTTAGAGGAGTTTGAGAAACTGAAAGAGAGAAATGAGAATCTGACTCAGGCTCTACAGAAGACCCTCTGGGAGAGGAGTGATGGTCGGCTGGACATTGAAAGGTTGGAAAAGCTAAAGGTGGAGCATTTAGCTAGGATTGAGAAGTCAGAGGACTACATTAAGAAGTCAAGGGCTGGAGAGCAGATCTTGAAGAATGCCTGCAAGGAGGCTCAGTTCCAGAAAGCCAGGACTGATTTGTATCTGAAAGAGAGTCAAGCTAGGTGGGTCAAGATCACCGAAGCTCGTACTCAGGAAGATAAGAGGACTCAGGACAAGATTGAGCAGTTGGAGGCTACTGCAAAGGAGCAACAGGAAGCCCTGCTAGCAGTACAGAGAGAGATCTCAGAGTTGAAGATTAGAGCTGGTGTGAAGAGGTCAAAGGACCAGAGTCGACACAAGAAGCTAACTGCAGCTGTTGCTACCAGGAATCTTCTTATCAGGAATCTCACAAAGCGTCCAGCTGATCCTGTGACTGAAGCACTTCTAAAGGAAGTTCAGGAGGATGAGTTTGGTCTTGGTGTCTGACTTTTGCTTGTTGTTGCTTTCTTTTCATGTACTTTTCTTTTCTTATGTTGTATTTTGACCCCTCAGGGGCGTGTATTGTAAAAAAACAAACTATGTATCATTCACTTGTTGTAATATATGTATTAGTTTGTTTCATCTGAGTTTCTTTCAAGCAACATCACAAGCATCTTCCTCAAGGGTCTGGAAAGGTCAAAACCAAGTGCCAAGCCGGATACCTTGGAGACAAATAAGCATACTGCATTGCATACTAACCTTTGTTTGTTTTGTTTTTGTTGCTAACTCTGTTGTGATCTCAGGAACTATTGCTCGACGTCGGGTGTTCCCACTCAACCGTCCACACAGATATCCAACCCGCAACAACCTTCCGGGTATACAGATGGACCAGGTACAACGGGACCTTACAGAGGTCAGGACCCAAATGGCCAATGAGAGACTGGAAATGAGGAATCAGATGAATCAGTTTATGGAGGTGATGAATGGATTGGCACAGATCCAAGAAAGATTAAGAGCTTTGGTAGAAAGGCAGACTCAGGAAGACCCCCATCTAGGGACTGGTGGAACAAGCAACAATGAGAGGGTTCAGCCTCATATCAACCCACATGTATTTGGACCCCACCTTCATCCAGAAATCAACATCCCTGCTAATGTTCAAGGGAATGCTACCACAGGCAGAGTGCTGCAAGAAGACCCCCAGGAAGATCAGTTCACAGTGATGGGAGCTGGGGATGAAGCCTATGACAGAAGACTAGATGAAATTGCTGAAAAATTAAGGTCCTTGGAGTCCCAAAACTCTTTGGGTTTTGATGTCATGGACATGGGTTTAGTGGACGGGGTCAGGATTCCCCATAAGTTTAAACCTCCGTGCTTTGAGAAGTACAACGGAACCTCCTGTCCACGGACCCACTTGCAATCCTTTCTGGGGAGGCTAAAGGCATATACCATGGATGAAAAGCTATGGATGTTTTATTTTGAGGATAGCTTAACGGGAGCTTCGAGGGAATGGTACTCTCATTTGACTAGATCAACCATCAGATGCTGGAAGGACCTGGCTGAGGCCTTCATTAGACAATACCAGTATAATTTGGATATGGCTCCCAACAGGACCCTCTTGATGGGAATGTCACAATCATCCAGAGAAAGCTTCCGGGAGTACGCCCAGAGGTGGAGACAGCTTGCTGCTGCTGTCCAACCACCCATGTCGGAGAGGGAGATGGCCGACATGTTTATGAACACCCTCCAAGGGACATACATTGATAGGCTAGCTTCCTTTTCTTCCACCATCTTTGCAGATGTAGTTATAGCTGGAGAAAGAATTGAGAGCCTATTAAAGATGGGCAAAATTTCTGACAACGGTGTTAGCTCGTCCAGTAACCCGAGAAAGCCTTTTGTGGGCCCAAGAAGAACTGGTGAAACTAATGCTATCCATACCGGCAGGGGCAGACCCCAGTATGTTCATAGGTCTGTGGCAGCAGTCACCATTCCTGCTCCAATTCATCCTCAACCAGCATACCAACCACAGCAACAATCCCACTAACAGCAACAAACTCAGTATCCACCTCAGAGAAATTATAACAACAACAACACCAACAACAACAATCAGCAAAGACCGTATCAACAGAGACCATCTCAGGCCAATAGGGTGATCGATCCGATCCCTATGCCTTATGCCACATTATTGCCACAACTCCTGAAACTCAACCGGGTTGAGCTAAGGACATTGGCACCTCCAGATCCTGCCAGTCTGCCCAGAAATTATGACGCCAGCGCCAGATGTGCTTTTCACTCAAATGCACCTGGCCACAGTACAGAGAAGTGCAGAGCCTTGCACATGAAGGTACAAGACCTGGTAGACTCTAAGGCTCTAAAATTTGCACCACCACCAAATGTTAACAAGAACCCTATGCCAAACCACGGAGGACCGAGAATCAATGCTATTGAGGAAGATAAGCCGTCTTACTTAATAACTAGTGTGGGCCAGATTCGGACACCCTTGGTGGAGATTAAAGCTCAACTCCTTGAATGTCAAATGTTCCCTGGATGTGAGCTAGGATGTGCTTATTGCAACATTTCAGTGAATGGGTGTGATAACTTGAGAGATGGCATAGATGGTCTCATCCAGAGTGGCCTGCTTCAAATTACAACATCAATACCTACCAATCCAGCAATCTCCTTAACAACAGTTCCCGAGTCTTCTACAACTGCAACAGCCATTGTTCCAAACAACTCTTCAATCTCATCAACAAATGCTTCATCTGTTACTTCAACGGACCAAATATCAGCAAACATCCCTTCTACAACTTCAACACCCCTTCATTCAGAACCTCCTACAACAGCAACATCCATCCAGTCAACATTGTCTCCTACAACATCAACAGCAAATAATGAAAGTGTCTCAACGGTTACAATTTATTATGATCCTGCAAATGATTCTGCCTACAACTCACAAAATGCCACTCCTATCAGAGCACCAGTCACAATATACTATGATCCACAGACTATCACGGTCCCTTCTGCAGCTGCTATCAGTCCAGTCACTATCACAGTGCCTGGGCCAGTACCTTATGAAAGCAGTAATGCCATCCCTTGGCATTATGGCTCCGATCTATACTGCGAAGGACATAAAATCACTCTTGAATCATCAACTTCTTCACCACAAATAGACAATGTGGGGGGAGGCGGAGGCTTCACTCGAAGCGGACGTCTCTTTGCCCCGCAGATTCCAAGACCCATTGCTGAAGCAGAAGCTGCTGCCAAGGCAAAAGGGAAGAGCATGGTGCAAGAAGATCAAGTTGCTAAAGAAGTTTTGAAAACCCCTTTTGATCAGGAAGTTGATGAATTCATGAGAATCATCAAGAAAAGTGATTACAAGATAGTGGACCAGCTTCACCAGACACCTTCCAAGATCTCCATTTTATCATTGCTGATGTGCTCCGAGGCTCACCGGAACGCACTACTAAAAGTCTTGCACGCAGCTTATGTGCCGGAGGAGATCACCGTCAATCAGTTGGAGGCTGTAGTTGGAAACGTCAACGCTAGTCATGGACTAGGTTTTACCAACACTGATTTGACGACGGAAGGCCGCAACCACAATAAGGCTTTGCACATTACCATGGAGTGTAAGGGTGCAGTTCTTTCTCATGTGCTGGTAGACACAGGATCATCCCTCAATGTCTTACCTAAAAAAGCCCTTGTGAAGCTGGAGTATGAAGGATTGGCATTACGCCCTAGTAACTTGGTAGTGAGAGCCTTTGACGGTTCTAAGAGATCAGTTCTGGGAGAAATTGAGTTGCCTATAACGATTGGCCCACAAAATTTCAAAACGACCTTCTACGTGATGGACATTCAGCCGGCCTACAGCTGTTTGTTGGGTAGACCTTGGATTCATGTCGCTGGTGCAGTTACGTCTACCCTTCACCAGAAGTTAAAATTCGAGTGGGAGGGCCAAGTCGTTACTATTTGTGGAGAGGAAGATATTTTTGTTAGCCATCTGGCTACATACAAATACATTGAGATGGATGGGGAGATCCACGAAACCATGAGTCAAGGGTTCGAGGCCTTGAACATAAATGAAACATCTGCTGTACCTGGAACCTCAATGACATCCTATCAACAAGCCCGGAAGGTTGTTGAAGAAGGGACTGCCCAAGGCTGGGGCAAGTTGTTGCCTGTAGAGAAGAAGGAGGATAGATTTGGGTTGGGTTACAAACCAACTCAACAAGATCAAACAGAGGCTGCTAGGAAGCCCAATTTTGTCAGTGGGGGGATGCTCACCCCCGATGCCGTGAACTACTTGGAAGACGAGGATGAAAGCGACCGCAACCTGGAAAGTTGGATACGTCCAAAGATCCCGGGGAGCAGTATCTCAAACTGGTCTTCCCAGGAAATTATAAGAGTTACTCCTGCAGAGTAATTATTATTTCCTGTATTTTAAGCATGCATCAAGTCTTGCATCTTGCCCAAGATGACAAGACTCATTTTGTAATCGGGCCATCTGTAATTTTGTGCAACAAGATTAATCAATGAAATATCAGACATCTTTTGCAAATGAGTCTTTTTTCTTTTCCGCTCGCTGTTTTTCCATTTTTATTTTTGTACAAAAATAAATGGCAATGTTTTCAAAATGACAACTTCATTTCACTTTTCTAAACAAGATTAAAATCAATCACTAAAATGAACGAACTGAACCCTTGCAGAGAGTGCCTTCCAGACCGCACCGACAACAGCACGGCTATGACTTTGTATGACTTTGACAATCCGATCAATCAAGCCGATGAAGGGGTTGAAGAAGATTATGAGCTTCCTGAAGAGCTAGCCAGGTTGTTGAGACAAGAGGAGAAGGTTATCACTCCTCATCAGGAGGAGGTCGAAACAATTAATCTTGGTACAGATGAAGACGTGAAAGAGGTTAAGATCGGGGCCTGCTTACAAGACTCAGTGAAGAAACAATTGATTGACCTGCTTCAGGAATATGTGGATGTGTTTGCTTGGTCTTATCAAGATATGCCAGGGTTGGATACCGATATTGTGGTGCACAAGCTGCCTTTAAGAGAAGACTGCCCGCCAGTAAAGCAGAAACTGCGCCGTACTCGCCCAGACATGGCAATGAAAATCAAAGAAGAGGTACAAAAGCAGTGGGACGCCGGGTTCCTTGTTGTGACTAGCTATCCGCCGTGGGTTGCTAACATAGTACCTGTGCCTAAGAAAGACGGCAAAGTAAGAATGTGTGTTGACTACCGGGACCTGAACAGAGCCAGCCCGAAAGATGACTTCTCATTACCTCACATTGATGTATTGGTTGATAACACGGCTCAGTTCTCGGTATTCTCCTTCATGGACGGATTTTCAGGATACAATCAGATCAAGATGTCACATGAATACATGGAGAAGACGACCTTCATCACACCCTGGGGCACGTTCTGTTACAAGGTGATGCCATTCGGTCTGAAGAATGCTGGTGCGACATATCAACAGGCTATGGTAACATTATTCCACGATATGATCCATAAAGAAATCGAATGTTATGTGGATGACATGATTGCCAAGTCCCTCACTGAAGAAGACCACCTGGTAAATCTGCTGAAGCTATTCAAGCGTCTGAGGAAGTACCAACTGAAGTTGAACCCCAACAAGTGTACATTCGGGGTACGATCTGGTAAGCTGCTGGGCTTTATTGTAAGCGAGAAAGGGATTGAGGTGGACCCTGATAAAGTCAAAGCCATTCAAGAAATGCCTGCACCAAAGTCAGAAAAAGAAGTTCGAGGGTTCTTAGGTCGATTGAACTACATTTCACGGTTCATATCTCACCTCACAGCAACTTGTGAACCTTTGTTCAAGCTATTGAGAAAAGAACAGACGGTCAGGTGGAACGAAGACTGCCAGAAGGCTTTTGACAAGATCAAGGAATACTTACAAGAGCCTCCAATCCTTATGCCTCCAGTTGAAGGAAGACCTCTAATCATGTACTTGACAGTATTAGAAGAATCAATGGGGTGTGTGCTGGGCCAGCATGACGAGTCTGGTCGAAAAGAGTATGCAATATACTACCTAAGCAAAAAGTTTACCGACTGTGAACAACGTTATTCACTGCTCGAGAAAACTTGCTGTGCTTTAGCGTGGGCTGCTCGCCGACTGAGACAGTATATGTTGACCCACACTACCTTGTTGATTTCAAAGATGGACCCAGTTAAGTACATTTTTGAGAAGCCAGCACTTACCGGACGGGTTGCAAGATGGCAGATGATTCTCACAGAATATGACATCCAGTACACATCTCAGAAGGCCATCAAGGGCAGTGTATTGTCTGAATATCTTGCTGAGCAACCTATTGATGATTACCAGCCTATGAGATTTGACTTCCCTGATGAAGACATCATGTTCATAAAAGCAAAAGATCATGAAGAGCCTATTCACACTGAAGGGCCTGACCCAGAGGAAGAATGGACTATGATGTTTGACGGGGCTGTTAATATGAATGGTCGTGGTGTTGGTGCAGTACTCATTACACCTAAAGGAGTTCACATGCCTTTCTCGGCAAAACTCACCTTTAACTGCACTAACAACGAAGCTGAATACGAAGCTTGCATTATGGGTCTTGAGGAAGCCATTGACCTCAGGATCAAGACATTGACTGTATTCGGAGATTCAGCTCTGGTAGTTAATCAAACCAACGGCAAATGGTACACACACCAAGATCATCTGATACCTTACAGGGATTATACAAGGAGGTTATTGACTTTCTTTACAACAGTCAAGCTTGAGTATATCCCTCGGGACGAGAATCAGTTCGCAGATGCTCTTGCCACCATTTCATCCATGATCAAAGTTCAAGCTGCCAACTTTGTGCCTCAAATTTCAGTGTCCAGACTTGACAAACCAGCGTATGTGTTCGCAGCAGATGTTGTCAAAGATGATGAGCCTTGGTTCCATGACATTAAATGCTTCTTGGAGGATCAAACATACCCACCTGGGGCATCTTCCAATGATAAGAAGACTTTGAGAAGGCTTGCTGGTAGTTTCTTTCTGAACACTGATGGTTCCCTGTACAAGAGAAACTTTGATATGGTACTCCTCAGATGCGTTGATAGAACAGAAGCAGACTTGTTAATGCACGAGGTGCACGAAGGATCCTTTGGTACCCATGCAGGAGGACATGCAATGGCCAAGAAATTGCTAAGATCAGGATATTACTGGATCACAATGGATACCGACTGTTGTGCTTACGCCAGAAAATGTCATAAATGCCAGATTTATGCGGATAAGGTGCATGCGCCTCCCAATCCTTTGAATGTGATGTCTTCACCTTGGCCCTTTGCTATGTGGGGTATTGACATGATTGGCAAGATTGAGCCAACTGCTTCGAATGGCCATAGATTCATCCTGGTTGCCATTGACTATTTCACCAAGTGGGTTGAAGCAGCTTCGTATGCAAACGTTACAAGACAAGTGGTAGCCCTATTTCTGAAGAGAGATATCATCTGTCGATATGGAGTTCCCGAGAGAATCATTACTGACAATGGTTCCAACTTGAATAACAAAATGATGGCAGAATTGTGTCGGGACTTCAAGATCCAACACCACAATTCTTCTCCTTACAGGCCAAAGATGAATGGCGCTGTTGAGGCAGCAAATAAGAATATCAAGAAGATTGTGCAGAAGATGGTAGTCACCTATAAGGACTGGCATGAAATGCTACCATTCGCCTTGCATGGGTACCGCACGTCAATCAGAACATCCACTGGGGCAACACCGTATCAGCTTGTGTATGGTATGGAAGCAGTCCTACATGTTGAAGTTGAATTACCCTCCCTACGGGTACTAATGGATGCTAAGCTGAACGAAGCAGAGTGGGTTCGATCCCGATACGAACAACTAAGTCTGATTGAAGAGAAAAGATTGGCTGCAATCTGTCATGGGCAGTTGTATCAGAAAAGAATGAAGAGAGCCTTCGATCAGAAAGTCAGGCACCGAGAGTACCAAGTAGGGGATCTTGTGCTAAAGAGAATCCTCCCTCCGCATACAGACCACAGGGGCAAGTGGACTCCGAATTATGAAGGACCATTTGTAGTAAAGAAAGTTTTCTCGGGAGGAGCTCTGATGCTCAGCACCATGGATGGTGAAGACTTCCCGTCCCCTGTGAATTCAGATGCAGTTAAAAAATACTTCGCATAAAATGACCCGCTGGACACAAAAACAGAATGTAAGTCCAGGCAAAAATAGGGCATCCCGGCGAGTCAAAAACAGAATAAAAGACTCGAGCAAAAATAAGGGAAAATAAACAAAAAATGTACACCCGCTGAGTTGAAAAGCCGCATTGGACAACTCAGGCAAAAATGGGTATCCCGATGGATTGAAAACCCGAAAGGGCGATCCATGCAAAATAAGGGAATAGGCGAACAACTGCATGCTGAATTCGTCTGTATCACTTACAACTTGGTAAGCTTCGAAAGGATCAAGCTTCTCTCAGAATCAACCTTCTTCAGAAAGCAAGACGAGAAGAACGTCAAATGTCATACGAGTCATAGCAAAGGGAAACTCCTTGAAGCGTCGTCAACATTGCCAACATTTTGTTTCTCAATTTGCAACAATCTCCTCTTTTTAGGAGATATGTTTCTTTGACTGTATCTTGCCAATTCAGGGCATATGAATTAATAAAATCAGATTTTCAGTCATGTCTCGTCTCGTACATTCTATTTTCATTTGCAAAACGTCTGATGTCATTAATATAATCGATTGCATAAATACAGATGCGTCTTTCTGAAACTACATGCTTGCAGGAAATGTACTTATTCCCGGGAGTGTCTGAACTCTCATGATGGGATCCAGTAAAGGATACCTCGGGATTACTTGTGCATCCCTCTATCTTTGCAGGATTGCAGGTATTCAGAAACGCAACATGGGGCATGTAAGCTTCATCCCAACAAGCTGGCAAATCAACACTCACTCAGTCTTAGCACCCAAAGTGTTTCTCCCCAGCTGAGTTGCCACTTGTTACTTCTCCCAGCTGAGGTGCCAATCCTTCTTCCTCCTCAGCCAAGTACAAAAGCCATGGAACCATCTCCCCGCAGAGTTTCGGCCTCTATCCAGAAGAGCAACACATGAAGGAATCACAACAGAGTGACGAAAGTTTCTACAAACCCCAGCTGGGTCTCTCATTTATTGGAATAGGTCTATCATCGACCCATTTCCCCAAGCAGATACATCTCATCAGATCTACCAATGATCTCATCCCCAGCTGGGATGTCCATTTCAAGCAGATCGACCAGAGATCTTCACAGCAACGGGATCCGAATCCCGGATCAGTATCTTTGCATAAACATAGCATTCGCATCATATTCCTCACAAAGCGTAGTATTCCGTCTAATACGGAGCATTACGGCAAAAATCAAACATGTTGCATAATCATAAGTCATGTTCTGAATCAAGCACCTGTGAATATTAACAATCCATCAACATACAGAATACCCCCCAGATTCCCCCAACAGAGAGCTAAAGCTAAAGCAGTTGCCTTACATTCACAAACATCAGTACATACCTCCTTGTGGCACCCGTTCGTGTCATATCCCCAGCGGAAAGCCAAAGCGTCCCCTTTGCACTCACAGATACTTATATATACAATTCCTTGACATCCGTCCATGTCATTTTCCCCAGCACAGTAACATAAACACTTTGTATATCAGATATTTGTTTATACTATACTCTTCTCCTTTTGACACTCGTCCATGTCACTCCCCCCAGCAAGTTAAAAATGCACCAATCATACTTATACAGATACTCGTCCGTATCTTGTATACACCATTTATATCCCCGCAGATGCAACACTAGTACTTGTTCTTTGTTAACCAGTTGGTACTCGTCCGTACCATCATCTCAGAACAGGTGTCAAGCGTTTGTTTCTACCTGATACTCGTCCGTATCATAGTCTTAAGGATGCTCGTCCGCATCTTTAATCCATACACTGCATCAAACACTTTTGTCTTCTTGAATTTAGACACTCATCTGTGTCTACTATTCCCCAGAAGAATCCCCTCAGATTCAACACTCGTCCGTGTTCTCTGTTAACCAGTTGATACTCGTCCGTATCATCATCTCTGAACACGTGTCAGTATTTGTTTCTACCCGATACTCGTCCGTATCGTAGTCTTAAGGATGCTCGTCCGCATCTTTAATCTATACACAGCGTCAACACACTTATACCTTTTATTTCTTGGATAAAACACTCGTCCGTGTTTATTATTCCCCAGTAGATCGCCAACAAAGCAAAATTTCTTTTCTATCTGACATTCGCCCTATGTCATGATAAACCCTGAGAGCAGGCGTACCCTGCTAGGTGATCGTCCTTCACCTCTTGATGATCTTCCTTCATCATGCTCGTCCGATGGCCGTCCCCATTGTTGACCATTTCTATCCGACATTCGTCCTATGTCGTGATATTTAGCAGCCGTCCCCTGCTAAGGTGATCGTCCTTCACCCTTTTGATGACCGTCCCTCATCATTTTATCCGATGGCTGTCCCCGTCGTTGATCTTTTTTATCTGACATTCGTCCTATGTCATGATAAACCTTGAGAGCAGCCGTCCCTTGCTAGGTGATCGTCCTTCACCTCTTGATGATCGTCCTTCATCATGCTCGTCTGATGGCCGTCCCCATCGTTGACCTTCTATCCGGCATTCGTCCTATGTCGCGATATTTTCGGCAGCCGTACCCTGCCAGGTGCTCGTCCTTCACCTTTGATGACCGTCCCTCATCATTATTTCATTTATTCTTTAACCCGATGGCCATCCCCGTCGTGGTCCCTTTTCCTTTTCCTGATGATCGTCCTTCATCAGTTTAGCCCGATGGCCGTCCCCATCGTTGGTTACTTTACTTTATGAACTTGATGGCCGTCCCCATCATGTTTCATTAATCCCCAGAGAATCTTACAGCTTTACTTGATGGTCGTCCCCATCATGATCCCTTTTATCCCTAGCATGTCGGCCGTCCCCGTCATTGCTCTTTACCCAGCAGTCGTCCTCTGCTCGACGGTCGTCCTCCGTCGCCCACACTTTACAATATATTTTTATTTTCCTTTACAATCTATATCCCTTTTCTTCTTCTTTCTGTGAGTGCAAATTTTGGACTGTCTTTGGTATTCAACCACAAGTTATCTTGTTTTCCTGTTAAGCCGTTGCTTACATCCTGCACAGCTAACTCATGTTTGAATAGGGGCAGCTGTAAACACCCCAAATTTTCCCTCACCCATTCACACCATGGCTTGTGATCAGTTCATATGCATAAACTCAATCATACCATCTCATACCACATTTTTGATTCATTGCATTGGTTCAAAGTCATTTGCATCTAGGGTTTGTGATCTAAGCAATCCAAAAGCTTTTTGAGCCACTCCAAAGGTCATCAATCACTTCAAATGGGTCCATGTATGTTCAAGCATCATATTATATCCTCTCAAAGTCAAGAATGTCAAAAAATCACAAGAACTGAGAATGGCATGGAAGCAGAGCCAGGTTTGACTGCACAGTTGACCTAGAATTAGGGTTTTTGTTTCAGAGGCCATAACTCCAAATTTTTTGGTCATTCTTGTTTCTATCTGTCTCTATATGGTATAGGGAGTATGCATATCAATTTTCATGAAGAAATTCCTTGGGGAAGTCATCTGATCAAGAGTTGACTTTTCAAGCAAGTCAGTGCAAAATCAGGGCATCTAAGGCCCCCAATGACCCAACCAAAGGGTGTTCTTCATCCTTTTGATTGTATATAATCTTTATTTGATCATAGAAGAAGTTGGAAGTTCACAAAATTGAAGAATTTCAAGTCTTTTGCAAAGTTGACTTTTTGGGAAAGTTGACTTTTTAATGAAATTGCCATTTTGGGAAACTTTTTCAACCCTTGCTTTTTGATTCAAAAATGCTTCAAATGAAAAAACTTTGGTCATGAAAGTTGTAGAATGGATCATTCCCTTTTCAAAAAGTACAAGAACATGACCTAATTCATTTTGGATCAAAAGTTATGGCTTGTCAAAGTTGACAAAAATCACAAAATTTGAAGTTTTCCACCAAAGAGGCAAAGTTGCAAATTCACTTCTCAAGGCAAATTAAGTTATCAAATGGACTTCTAAACTTCACAACATGATCATACAAGACCTAAAAGTCAGATTGCACCAAAGAATCACACATTTTTATGGCTTATGGAACAAGATTTTTCATAAGAAGCAAAAGTGAACCAACTTGCAAAACTCATCATAAGTTACAATCCACTTGCTTGCTGACTTGCTGATCAATCCTAGGGTTCTCCCTACATCATGCTGCGCAGGACACACCTTTTGTCCTTGGCTAGAAAGTAGCCCATGCTTCTCTTACACAACTTTGACATTTTGGCAACTTGAGTCATACCTATCACAAAAGCACACATCACCTCATCTGACCTATCACAATTGTTTATACAAATCAAAAGCTAGCAAAAGCATACAAAACACAAGCCTGAAGCACTCTCTAACACAGCATTCTCATTTTCACACCATCTTGCAAGAGCATTCGAAACTGATTGCACAAGCCACAAACACACAAACAAACTTCACAAATCAACTCAACACACTTTCCTGGTCACAAAGCACCCATCACCATTGCCTTAAACTCCCAGAATCACAAATACGATTCTCACCCCACCTTGAGCAGAACTTCTGCCATCTCAAAAACCAGCCATCATAAACTTTCTCCAAGCATCAGGACTTCATCAGGGGCCTAAAAGGAGTGGTTTGCACAAAGAGAGAGGGTCAGAAAGTTGCAAACTGAGAAAGCTCAAAGCTCAGGTATATCAAGAACTTTTTTTCCAGAAATGAATTTTTAAGTTTCTAAGTTGTTCCTCATGCTTTGCTGATCACTCTGATGCTTTTACTTTTTGAAATGGTTGAGAAATAAGCATTTAATCTTGTTCTGAAACTTTTCTGACCTAAAAATGTTTGGCTTCGATTCGCATGATTAATGAATCAGAAATGAGTTTTGTTTAGGGGTTTTGATTCAGTGTTGTATGGGTATGATTTCTGGGTGTTTAGTTTTCATTTTCATGAGGTTTAGAGGATTTTAGAAATTTTCAGGTGGGAGTCCCACCGGAGAAGACGACCGGAAGTCTTCTCCGGCCACCTGAAAATAATTAGGGTTAATCCCTGTAATTAATGCAAGTTTGAATTTGGTGCGTTGGATGAGCTGACTTGGTCAATTCCCGCGTGTGTTCAATGGCCTGGATCCACTCACTTAACCCTAATCCACGTCATTATCTTAATTAATTGAGTTTTATAATTAATCTGGCCAGTTTGAATCTCCACCCTTGGATATGGCGCCAGTCAACGCGCGCGTTCTCATTTTAAACCACAGCCTTAGGATCAGCATACTTTCCCATTAACTCATTTTATTTTCCATTTAATTTGATTTGTTTTCTCCATTTAATTTAAAATAGTAAAACAATTTTAAAAATTCTGAAAATTTTTGTACAAACTTTTATTAATTTTCAGAAACCAAAAACATTTTTATTTTTATTTTTTGCATAAAAAAATATTTTTAAATCATTTAAAAGTTTATTTTTAATTAATTAATGAGAATTAATTAATTAAAAATACTTTTAGGTATTTAAAAATCACCAAAAAAATTCATGAAACCTTTAAAATCATTTAGAAATATTGTCCAACTCTCAAACCAAATTTCTTTTTTGATCTTGATGTCTTTTGACAATTTTTCATGGAATTAATTCCATTTCAAAGCAATATTTTGATCCAATCTTTGGAAATTCATTTCTGCCTAACCAATGAGGGTTGGACTTTGATTCTTTTTGCATTGTGTCTTGCATATCATGTAGTTTGTAGGGTTAAATTGGCATGAATTGATCTTGCATTTTCCATTTGTTTGATATTTTTCTTGTTAAGGTACCCTAAAACCCTAGAAATCTTAGGAAATTCATAACTTTCACTAGGTTAAGAATTGGATCCCCTCCTTTGGGCAGTGAGTTTGTGTAGGGTTAGGTTTCTTTTGAATGCATTTTCAATTTTTTATCATGATGTTTGCTTCTGGTTTTGATTTTTGTTTGATGCATTGATCATAAACCCTAATTTGGGCTTCCTTTTGCATTCACTTTGCATTTGCTTGCATACCATGACTTGCCATAGCATTTTGTTCATCTATTTGATTCATTAGACATCTTAAGACATGTTAGAAGTAGGTTTGACCATTGCATCTTTCATTTGCCACTTTGTATGTCATGTGCATCCCATAACTTTTCATGTATGATCATGGTTCTAAGCATGCTTCTCTTGCATCCATTTGTCCATATGAACATCCCCATGCCTTGTTTCATGTTTGAATCATCTCATAGAATCATTATCATCTCATGTATGCTTCTGGTTTTGATTTGCATCATGCCATTTCACTTCATTTTGCATTGCATTGCATCTCTTTCACTAACTTTTCAGGTGGTAAGATACTTTGAGAAGTGAATTTGCCTTCACTTCTCACAATTTCTTTTCATCTCTTTTATGCATCCTTGCTGCATTTTGTTATGTGTTTGAGAGTGATCTTGCTCATTCTTCTTCATCTTGCTTTCTTTCCTCAAGTGACTTGCCTTCTTAAATGAAGCAAGTTACTTTGCTTCTCTTTGCTCCTTTCATCTGATTCCTGGTGGTTCCTCTGAAGATTTCTTTCTTAAACTTCACAAACCCTAGGAATGACCAAGCATGATAATAATTAGGGTTGATTAGTCCCCCATTTAGCTTTTGCCTTTGTGTCATCCTTGAGTCTTCTCTTCTCATCTCATAATCAGGGACTAAACCCTAAAGGCTTTAAGGCTTTGTGATTAAGCTTATGCCTGCATCCTTCTATTAGGATGGAGTGTATAACTTTAATCCTAAGTGTTAAACCCTTAATGTGTTTAAGTCCTTTAATCAATTCACTTAATAATCATCAAGACATCAAGCTTGTAACTTGGGCCTTGCATTAGGGTTCTAATTCTTCCTTAATTGGTTAAGAAGGACTAACCCTAGTGTTAATGGACAAGTCCTCCTCAAGTTGTCTTACAAACCCTAAAAATCACTTCTTCATCTTATCATTAACTAAAATCCATCTAATAAAGGCTTTGTTTTGTCATGAGTTTAATCCCTAATCATGGATTAAATTGAGGAGCTTTCCTCAGCTTAAACATTCTCATCTATTATCCTTCTATTAGGATGGTGTAATGAGTCTGTTTAATCCTTGATTATGGCTTAACCTCATTACTTAACACTAAACAAAAACAACAATAACATCTAAATAATCACAAGTAGGTTAATGATCTTAATCCTACATCAAGGTGTTTAAGTGTGAGAAGCTGACTTCACACTTAAGGTATTCTCATTACCCCTAATCAGAGGGAAGATGTGATGAGTTTACTAGCCCATTGGTTTAGGCTTAAGCTCATTAATTTATGACAAACTGTCAAAAGCAATAAAAGACTGAAAACACAAAAACAAACAATAATCGTCTCCTCCGGGATTCTTTTCTCATCATCTTCACTCACAAATGAGAACTCGCTTCTTCCGTCCAATGCAAGACAGTTTTCACCTGAGCCAGACAGGTCATACACCTGAGCATAGGCAAGCAAGCAGTTCATCAGTCAATTCATCTTTCAGTCTCTTTGGGTCGAACTACGGTGTTCTGACTTCCTCATTGCACGAGAGGATACGTAGGCATAACTTAACAGTTATCGAACAAAAGTCTCTGTATATTCCCCCTCCTTCCAGCATTATTCTTTGAGCCTCATGATCTTGAGCATCTTATTCTTGTTCTTACACTGACACTGTACATTTATACACTTCACATTTCTTTTACACTGACACTTGCATTCTTTCCAGTTTCTTTTGCACACAAAATTGCACTGACACTACCCCTTTAAAACACAAATCTTTTAAGCGTGGATCTCGTCGAGTACGACGGACAATCTGGGTGCTAATACCTTCCCAGGTTGTAACCAACCCCCTTTCTCAGTCTCTCTGGTTCGCAACCGTCTTATCCATATCTTTCTAGGTCTATGCAGCATTGCCTTTCCTCCGGGATAAAAATGCCTAGCTGGCGACTCTTTGTCTTTTTTTGAGTTCACTTCTGTGTGTTCTCATTCCTCTTTTCGCCGACCGTTCGCGCTTGTACCGGGATGAAAATCTTCGGGAGCGACACTAAGCAAAAAGTTTACCGACTATGAACAATGTTATTCACTGCTCGAGAAAACTTGATGTGCTTTAGCGTGGGCTGCTCGCCGACTAAGGCAGTATATGTTGACCCACACCACTTTATTGATATCCAAGATGGACCCAGTTAAGTACATATTTAAGAAGCCAACACTTACCGGACGGGTTGCAAGATGGCAAATGATTCTCATAGAATATGACATTCAGTACACATCGCAGAAAGCCATCAAAGGCAGTGTATTGTCTGATTATCTTGCTGAGCAACCCATTGATGATTACCAGCCTATGAGATTTGACTTCCCTGATGAAGATATCATGTTCATAAAAGCAAAAGATCATGAAGAGCCTGTTCACACTGAAGGTCCTGACCCAAAATAAGAATGGACTATGATGTTTCATGGGGCTGTTAATATGAATGGTCGTGGTGTTGGTGCAGTACTCATTACACCTAAGGGAGTTCACATGCCTTTCTCGGCAAAACTCACCTTTAACTGCACTAATAACGAAGCTGAATACGAAGATTGTATTATGGATCTTGAGGAAGCCATTGACCTTAAGATCAAGACTTTAACTGTATTTGGAGATTCAGCTCTGGTAATTAATCAAACCAACGGCAAATGGTATACTCACCAGGAGCATCTGATACCTTACCGGGATTATATAAGGAGATTACTAACTTTCTTCACTACAGTCAAGCTTGAGTATATCCCTCGAGACGAAAATCAGTTTGCGGATGCTCTGGCTACCATCTCATCCATGATCAAAGTTCAAGCTGCCAACTTTGTGCCTCGGATTTCAGTATCCAGACTTGACAGACCAGCATACGTATTCTCAGTAGACATTGCTAAAGATGATAAGCCTTGGTTCTACGACATCAAATGCTTCTTGGAGGATCAAACATACCTACCTGGGGCATCATCCAATGACAAGAAGACATTAAGAAGGCTAGCTGGTAGTTTCTTCCTGAATGCTGATGGTTCCTTGTACAAGAGAAACTTTGATATGGTACTTCTCAGACGTGTTGATAAGACAGAAGCAGACTTGCTGATGCACGAGTTGCACGAAGGATCTTTTGGTACCCATGCTGGAGGGCATGCAATGGCTAAAAAGTTGTTAAGATCAGGCTATTACTGGATCACAATGGATGCAGACTGTTGTGCTTATGCCAGGAAATGTCATAAATGCCAGATTTATGCAGATAAAGTGCATGTGCCTCCGAATCCTCTGAATGTGATGTCTTCACCTTGGCCCTTTGCCATGTGGGGCATTGATATGATTGGCAAGATTGAACCGACTACTTCAAATGGCCACAGATTCATCCTGGTAGCCATTGACTATTTTACCAAGTGGGTTGAAGCAGCCTCATATGCAAATGTCACCAGGCAAGTGGTAGCCCGATTCCTGAAGAGAGACATCATCTGCCGGTATGGAGTGCCCGAGCGAATCATTACTGATAATGGTTCCAACTTAAACAACAAAATGATGGCAGAACTGTGTCGGGACTTCAAGATCCAACATCACAACTCTTCTCCTTACAGGCCAAAGATGAATGGCATTGTAGAGGCAGCTAACAAGAATATCAAGAAGATTGTGCAAAAGATGGTGGTCACCTACAAGGACTGGCATGAAATGCTACCATTTGCCTTACATGGGTACCGTACCTCAATCAGAACATCCATTGGGGCAACACCGTATCAGCTCGTGTATGGTATGGAGGCAGTCCTACCTGTCGAAGTTGAATTACCCTCCTTGCCGGTACTAATGGATGTTAAACTGAATGAAGCAGAATGGGTTTGATCCCGATACGAACAGTTGAATCTGATCAAAGAAAAGAGATTAGCTGCAATCTGTCATGGGCATTTATATTATAAGAGAATGAAGAAAGCCTTCGATCAGAAAGTCAGGCTTCGAGAGTACCAAGTAGGAGATCTTGTGCTGAAAAGACTCTTCCCTCCTCATACAGACCACAGGGGCAAGTGGACTCCGAATTACGATGGTCCATTCATAGTGAAGAAAGTCTTTTCAGGAGGAGCACTGATGCTCATTACTATGGATGGTGAAGACTTCCTATCCCCTGTGAATTCAGAGGCAGTTAAAAAATACTTCGCATAAAATGACCCGCTGGACATAAAAACAGAATGTAAGTCCAGGAAAAAATAGGGCATCCCGGCGAGTCAAAAACAGAATAAAATACTCGGGCAAAAATAAGGGAAAATAAATAAATAAAAATGTGTACACCCGCTGAGCTGAAAAGACGCATTGGACAGCTCAGGCAAAAATGGGTATCCTGGTGGATTGAAAACCCGAAAGGGTGATCCACGCAAAATAAGGGAATAAGCGAACAACTGCATTCTGAATTCGTCTGTATCACTTACAACATGGCAAGCTTCAAAGGGTTACAGCATCAGTCAGAATCAACCTTCTTCAAAAGCAAGATGAGAAGAACGTCAATGTCATACAAGTCATAGCAAAGGGAACACTGAAGCGTCATCAACATTGCCAACACCTTTTTGTTTCTCAATTTGTAACAATCTCCTCATTTCAGGGGATTTGTTTCTTTGACTGTACTTGCCAATTCAGGGCACACAAATTAATAAAATCAGATTTTCAGTCACATTTCATCTCGTACATTTTTATTTTCATTTGCAAAAATGTCCGATATCCTTATTATAATGGTTGCATAAATACGGATGCGTCTTTTCTAAATTACATGCTTGCAGGAAATATATTTCTTACTCCCGGGAGTGTCTAAACTCCTATGATGGAATCCAGTAAGGGACACCTCGGGGCACTTGTATGTTTCTTTTTCATAACAAGATTGCAGGTATCCAAAGTGCGACATGGGGCACGAAAGCTTCTCCCCAGCAGGGTGCCAGGCATCATTTCTACAGCACTCTATCTAGAGCAGCACCAGAATGGGCTCATTCCCCCACCTGAGTTCATCATCCTCAGCAGGATCATCACAGAAGTCACTAGGAAGGTCGTTCAGTGATCGTTCCTCCCCAACCAAGTGTCAGGCAGGGAATCATCTCCCCGCAGAGTTTCAGCCTCTATTCAGAAGAGCAATGTCTGAAGACCTCACAACAAAGTGACGAAAGCTTCCACAAACCCCAGCTGGATCCCTCATTACCAAGATAGGTCTATCAGTGACCTATTTTCCCCAAGCTGAATCATATATATCAGATCTACCAATGATCCCTTCCCCAGCTGGGACTTACATTGCAAGCAGATCAGCCAGAGATCTTCACAACAACGGGATCCGAATCCCGGATCGGTATCTTTGCATAATCATAGCATTCGCATCATATCTCCCCTCAGAGCATAGCATTCCGTCTAATACGGAGCATTACGGCAAAAATCAAACATATTGCATAACCATAGGCCATATTTTGAATCAAACACCTGTATATACCAACATTCCATCAGCAATATATACAAAGACTCACAGTCGCAGCAGAAAGCCAAAGTATCCCCTTTGCACTCACTAATACACATATATACCTTTTCCGATACTCGTCCATGTCGTATCACTCCCCTGCAGATATAAACCACAAATAGATATCTATACACTCTTTGGACACTCGTCCGTGTCACCATTCCCCAGCATGGTTACCTAAACACTTATTGTAAATCAAGCACTTGTTTATAACACACTTCTTCCGATACTCGTCCGTATCATAGTCTTAAGGATGCTCGTCCGCATCTTTAATCTATACACAATGTCAAACACTTATACCTTTTTCTTGAATTTAGACACTCGTCTGTGTCTACCCTTCCCCAGAAGAGTCCCCAGCAAATCACAGTAAACTATTTCCCTTCTATCTGACATTCGTCCTATGTCCTGATACTTTCGGCAGCCGCACCCTTCCAGGTGATCGTCCTTCACCTTTTGATGACCGTCCCTCATCATTCCCCCAGCGGAGTCTCCATTATTGGAACCCTTTTCTGTCCGGAATTCATCCTATGTCGTGATATTTTGGCAATTATACCTTGCCAGGTGATCGTCCCTCACCTTAGATGATCGTCCTTCATCATTTTATCTGATGGTCGTCCCCGTCGTTGATCTTGTTATCTGACATTCTTCCTATGTCATGATAAACCCCGAGAGCAGCCGTACCCTGCTAGGTGATAATCCTTCACCTCCTGATGATCGTCCTTCATCATGCTTATCCGATGGTCATCCCCATCGTCGGCCTTTGCTATCCGGCATTCGTCCTATGTCGTGATACTTTTGGCAACCGTACCTTTCCAGGTGATCGTCCTTCACCTTGGATGATCGTCCCTCATCCTTATACCCAACAGAGCAGCCGTCCTCTGCTAGGTGATCGTCCTTCACCTTTGATTTCATTAACTTGATGGTCGTCCCCATCATTAACTTTACTGTTAATCCCCAGAAAATCTTGTTACTTTCCTTGATGGTCGTCCCCATCGTGATCTCTTTATTTTCCCAGCATGTCGGCCGTCCCCGTCATTGCTTTATCCCCAGCAGCCGTCCTCTGCTCGACGGTCGTCCTCCGTCGCCCGCACTTTACAAACATACTTTACTTCATTTTACAATCTATATCCCTTTTCTTCTTCACAACCAGTGAGTGCAAATTATTGGACTGTCTTTGGTATTCAACCATAAGTTATCATGTTTGCCTATTAAGCCGTTGCTTACATCCTGCACAGCTAACTCATGCTTGAATAGGGGCAGCTGTAAACACCCCAAATTTTCACTCACTCATTTCACCATGTCTTGTGATTCTTTTCATTTGCATAAGTTCAATCATATCATCTCATATTGCATCTTTGCTTCACTGCATTGGTTCAAAGTCATCTGCATCTAGGGTTTGTGATCTGAGCCATCCTGAGCCATCTGAGCCACTCCAAGAGTCTCCAATCATCTCAAGAGGTTCCATGTATGTTCAAGCATCATATTATATCCTCACAAGATCAAGAAAGCCAAAAAATCACAAGAACTGAGAAAGGCATGGAAGCAGAGCCAAGCTTAACTACACAGATGACCTAAAATTAGGGTTTTGATTTCAGAGGCCATAACTCCAATTTTTTTGGTAATTCTTGTTTCTATTAGTCCCTATATGATATGAGGATCATGCATACCAATTTTCATGAAGAAATTCAATGGGGAAGGCATCTGATCAATAGATGACTTCTTGAACAAGTCAGTGCAAAATCAGGGCATCTGAGGCCCCCAATCATCCAACCAAAGGGTCTTCTCCATCATTTTGGGTGTATATGATCTTTATTTGATCTTATAAGAAGTTAGAAGTTCACAAAATTGAAGAATTTCAAGCCATTTGCAAAGTTTCCATTTTGGGAAAGTGACTTGTAATACAAACTTGCCATTTTGGGAAAGTTTTTCAACCTCCTCTTTTTGATTCAAAAATGCTTCAAATGAAAAATTCTTGGTCATGAAAGTTGTAGATTGGATCATTCCCTTTTCAAAAAGTACAAGAACTTGATCTAATTCATCATAGAACTCAAGTTATGGCCTTGCAAAGTTGGGAAAAATCACAAAATTTCACTTATGTACCAAAGAGGGAAACTTGCAAAAACTCATACCAAGGCAATTTGTGATCTCTAATTGACTTCTAACCATTACACAAGCATCATACATGACCTATAATTCAGAATTGGCCCAAGAATTTCAAAGTTTCATGCCTTACACATCAAGAAATCACAAAAGGGCCAAAACTTCATGAATTTGCAAAATGGTACAAAACCTCTCATCCACTTGCCACAGCTCATCAAATCTGATTCACAAACATTCCTTGATCTTTGCTGCGCACAGCCATACCCAAATCCCAGCCTGCCACTTGCCCATACCTCAAGTACACCAACTCTTGACTTTATGCATTTTGCCCCATACCAATCAGCATAGCCCACAACAACTACCCTGACCTATCCCAGCATGTTATGTGGCCAAGAAGCAAGCCATTTCACATAAGTTTGGAACCTGAATCCTCCCATAACTGAGCATACACAAAATCACTCTAACTTGCAAAAGCTTTCGAAACTCATAGCTCAGCCAACAAATCTTCAAATTTTTTCCACCATTCAACTACACATTCATCACTGATCATTTCCCACCCTTCATTTTGCCTTGAAACACCTCAAATCAAAAACACGATTTTCACTTCCCTTGACCTGAGCTTCAGCAAACTTCACATAGAGGCCATATAAACTCCAACCAAGCATTGCAAACTCTTCAGGGGGATCATTGAAGTTGATTTGAAGCAAAGAAGCAGCCAGCCAGTACCATTTTCGAAAGCTTCAGTTCAGGTATCACCAAGAACATTTTTTCTAGAAATTGTTTTTTATGCCATAGAAATGTTGCTTATCATTCACTGATCATGTTGTGCTTGTTGGTTTTGAAAATGATTGAGTTTTGAGCCTGAACCATGTCTCTGAAAGTTTGACCTGAAAACTTGTTTGATTCGATTCTTGTTCATGTTGAAAGATAAATGAATTTTCGTGCTTGATTCTTGCTTAGGATGTTTAGAAGATGTGATCTGGAGCTTTAGAGGGTTTTAAATTGTTTAGGGAAGAAGTTAGGTTTTTGAACTGGCCGGAGAAGATGACCGGAACACTGTTCCGGTCACCTGAGGGTCATTAGGGTTCAGATTAGGGTTTAATTGCGTAATTAGTTGTCGCTCCCACCAAATGACACACAGGGCCAAGAGGTGTACAGACGCGAACGGTCGGCGAAAGGAGAGAACACAAGGGTGAACTGAAAAGAGTCGCCAGCTAGGCATTTTTATCCCGAAGGAAAGGTAATGCTGCATAAACCTAAGAAAATATGGATAAGACGATCGCGAACCAGAGAAACTGAGAAAGGGGGTTGGTTACAACCTGGGAAGGTATTAGCACCCAGATTGTCCGTCGTACTCGACGGGATCCACGCTTGAAAGATTTGTGTTTTAAAGGGGTAGTGTCAGTGCTATTTTGTGTGCAAAAGCTGGAAAAGAATACAAGTGTCAGTGTAAAAGAAGTGTGAAGTGAAATGAAAGAGTGTCAGTGTAAAGAAAGAATGTGAAGCTCAAGACTACGAGGCTCAAAGAACAATGCTGGAAGAGGAGGAATATACAGGGACTTTTGTTCGATAACAGTTAAGTTATGCCTACGTATCCTCTCGTGCAATGAGGAAGTCAGAACACCGTAGTTCGACTCAAAGAGACTGAAAGATAAATTGACTGATGAACTGCTTACTTGTCTATGCTCAAGTGTATGACTCGTCTGGCTCGAGTGCTAACTGTCTTGCATTAGACGGGAGAAGTAAGTTCCCGTTTGTGAGTGAATGAGGTGAGAAAAGAATCCCGGAGGAGACGGTTATTGTTTGTTTTTGATATTTTCAATCTTTTATTGCTTTTTGGAGTTTGTCATAAGAAAATGAGCTTAAGCCTAAACCAAGGGTTAGTAAACTCATCACATCCTCCCTCTGATTAGGGGTAATGAGAATACCTTAAGTATGAAGTAAGCACCTCACACTTAATCACCATGATGTAGGATTAAGATCATTAACCTACTTGCAATTATTTAGATTTTTTTGTTGTTTTTTCTTAGTGTTAAGTAATGAGTTTAAGCCATAATCAAGGATTTAATGGGCCCATTACACCATCCTAATAGAAGGATAATAGATGAGAACATTTAAGCTGAGGAAGATACCTCAACTTAATCCATGATTAGGGATTAACCTCATGACAAAACAAAGCCTTTATTAAAGTGGATTTTAGTTAATGGATGAAATTAAGAAATGAATTTTAGGGTTTGTAAGACAACTTGAAGGGGACTTGTCCATTAACACTAGGGTTAGTCCTTCTTAACCAATTAAGGAAGAATTAGAACCCTAATGCAAGGCCCAAGTTACAAGCTTAATGTCTTAGTGATTATTAGGTGGATTAATTAAAGGATTTAAACACATTAAGGGTTTAATACTTAGGACTAAAGTTATGCACTCCATCCTAAGAGAAGGATACAAGCATAACCCTAATCACAAAGCCTTAAAACCTTTAAGGTTTAGTCCTTGATTATGAGATGAGAAGAGAAGACACAAAGATGACACAAAGGTAAAACTAATGGGGGACTAACCAAACCCTAATTGTGATCATGCTTGGGTGTTCCTAGGGTTTATGAAGCTTGCAAGAAGATCTTCAAAAAGAGCCACCAAGGAAGAAGCAGGATGAAGGAAAAGAAGCAGCAAGAAGCAAGACAACTTACTTCACTTAAGAAGATAAGTTGCTTGAAGAAAGAAAGAGAAGAAGGAGCATGAATGAGCAATCTCACTCTAAATCAAAGTTAAAATGCAGCAAGGATGCATAAAAGAGAATGAGAAGAGAAATGAGAAGTGAAGGCAAATTCACTTCTCAAATTACTTACCACCTGAAAAGTTAGCAAAAGAAGAATGAAATGAATGCAAGGATGAAAACCAAAACTAGAAGCATATTCATGATGTCAATGATGTTATGAGATGCTATGAAAGCATGCCAAGAGATGTGAATGTTCATACAAGTGATGAGAATGCAAAGGAAGCATGAAAGAAGCATGAAAGTTCATGAAAACTTATGAAATGCAATGGATGCATAACATGGAAAATGGATGATGCAATGATCAAACATGATTTCAATATGTCCTAATATGTCTTACATGTCATGTGAATGCACAAAATGTCATGGCAAGCTCATGTATGCAAGCATATGAAACATGAATGCAAATGAAGGCAAAAATTAGGGTTTATGAACAATATACAATGCAAAATTCAAAATAAGAAGCAAAACATGAAATAAAAAATTGAAAATGGGATCAAAGGTACCCTAAACCTATACAAGTTCACTACCCAAAGGGGAAGGTCAGAAGTTAAACCCTAAAGGACTTATGATTTTCCTAAGTTTGCTAGGGTTTTAAGGTACCTCACAAGGAAAAATGCAAAACAAATCAAAAATGAAAGATAAATTCATGCCAATTTTATCTTAAAAACTACATGATATGTGGGATGCAATGCAAAAAGAATCACTATCAAACCCTTCATGGTTAGGCAGAAAAGATTTTTCTAAGTTAGGGTCAAAATATTGATTTTTAAGAACCCTAAATCAAGAGAAAAATGTCAAAATGGATCAAGAACCAAAAAGAAATATGTATGAATGGTTTGATAATGTATCTAAATGTGTCAAGATGCAATGTGATTTTTTTGGTGATTTTTAGAAACTTAAATGGTATTTTAATTAATTAATTTACATTAATTAATTAAAATAAACATTTAAATATTTTTAAAAATACAAATTTTATGCAAAAAATAAAATAAAAATTATTTTCAGAATGAGAAAAATATTTAGAACCATGATGCAAAAAATGAAAAATTTTAGATGCATTTTGCTATTTTTAATAAAATGATAAAGAAAAAGCAAATAAAATGAAAATAAAATGAGAATTAATGAAAGTCAACTGATCCAAGGGCCAGGGTTTGAAGTTGGGACGCGAGAATTGACTAGCGCGCGCATCTGAATGGCTATAATTCAAACTTCACTAATTACGCAATTAAACCCTAATCTGAACCCTAATGACTTTCAGGTGACCTGAACAGTGTTCCGGTCATCTTCTCCGGCCAGTTCAAAAACCTAACTTCCTCCCTAGGCAATTTTAAACCCTCTAAAGCTCCAGATAACATCTTCTACCCACCCCAAACAAGAATCAAGCATGAAAATTCATTTATCTTTCAACATAAACAAGAATCGAATCAAAGAAGTTTTCAGGTCAAACTTTCAGAGACATAGTTCAAGCTCAAAACTCAATCATTTTTAAAACCAACAAGCACAACATGATCAGTGAATCATTAGCAACATTTCTGTGGCATAAAAAACGATTTCTGGAAAAAAATGTTCTTGGTGATACCTGAACTGAAGCTTTCGAAAATGGCACTGGCTGGCTGCTTCTTTGCTTCAAATCAACTTCAATGATCCCCCTAAAGATTTTGTGATGCTTGGTTGGAGTTTATATGGCCTCTATGTGAAGTTGGCTGAAGCTCAGTTCAAGAAATGTGAAAATCGTGTTTTTGATATGGGGTGTTTCAAGACAAAATGAAGGGTGGGAAATGATCAGTGATGAATGTGTAGTTGAATGGTGGAAAAAGTTTGAAGATTTGTTGGCTGAGCTATCAGTTTTGAAAGTTTTTGCAAGTTGGAGTGTTTTATGGAATGCTGAGTTGTGGGAGGATTCGGGTTCCAAGCTTATGTGAAATGGCTTGCTTCTTGGCCACATAACATGCTGGGATAGGTCAGGGTAGTTGTTGTGGGCTATGCTGATTGGTATGGGGCAAAATGCATAAAGTCAAGAGTTGGTGTACTTGAGGTATGGGCAAGTGGCAGGCTGGGATTTGGGTATGGCTGTGCGCAGTAAAGATCAAGGGATATTTGTGAATCAGATTTGATGAGCTGTGGCAAGTGGATGAGAGGTTTTGTACCATTTTGCAAATTATGGAAGTTTTGGCCCCTTTTGAAATTTGTGAAGTTCAAGGCATGAAAGCTTGTGATTCAAGGCACAAATCTGATCCAAATGAGTTTCACTAGGATGGTATGATGTGTAGAGATGCATTAGAGGTCCCAAATTGGCTTGGCATGAGAATTTGCAAACTTCCCTCTTTGGTGCATAAGTGAAATTTTGTGATTTTTCCCAACTTTGCAAGGCCATAACTTGAGTTCTATGATGAATTAGATCAAGTTCTTGTACTTTTTGAAAAGGGAATGATCCAATCTACAACTTTCATGACCAAGAATTTTTCATTTGAAGCATTTTTGAATCAAAAAGAGGAGGTTGAAAAACTTTCCAAAAATGGCAAGTTTGCATTACAAGTCACTTTCCCAAAATGGCAACTTTGCAAATGGCTTGAAATTCTTCAATTTTGTGAACTTCTAACTTCTTCTAAGATCAAATAGAGATCATACACACCCAAAATGATGGAGAATACCCTTTGGTTGGATGATTGGGGGCCTCAGATGCCTTGATTTTACACTGACTTGCTCAAGAAGTCATCTATTGATCATATGCCTTCCCCATTGAATTTCTTCATGAAAATTGGTATGCATGATCCTCATATCATATAGAGACCAATAGAAACAAGAATGACCAAAAAATTTGGAGTTATGGCCTCTGAAACCAAAACCCTAATTTTAGGCCATCTGTGCAGTTAAGCTTGGCTCTGCTTCCATGCCTTCCTCAGTTCTTGTGATTCTTTGACTTCTTTGATCTTGGGAGGATATAATATGATGCTTGAATATACATGGAACCTCTTGAGATGATTGGAGACTCTTGGAGTGGCTCAGATAGCCCAAGGATTGCTCAAATCACAAACCCTAGATGCAGATGTCTTTGAACCAATGCAGTGAAACAAAAATGCAATATGAGATGATATGATTGAGCCTATGCAAATGAAAAGAAATCATAGGCCATGGTGAAATGAGTAAGGGAAAATTTGGGGTGTTTACAACTGCCCCTATTCAAACATGAGTTAGCTGTGCAGGATGTAAGCGACGGCTTAACAGGCAAACAAGATAACTTATGGTTGAATACCAAAGACAGTCCAAGATTTGCACTCACTGGGTGAAGAAGAAAAGGGATATAGATTGTAAAAGGTATTATAGTATGATCATCAAGTGCGGGCGACGGAGGACGACCGTCGAGCAGAGGACGACTGCTGGGGGATAAAGCAATGACTGGGACGGCCAACATGCTGGGGAAATAAAGATATCATGACGGGGACGGACATCAAGAAAAGAAACAAGATTATATGGGGATAAAAATATAAAGGCAATGATGGGGACGACCATCAGGTTCAGGGAATAAATGAAGTAATGATGAAATAAATGATGAGGTACAATCGTCAAAGGTGAAGGACGATCACCTAGCAGGGGACGGCTGCTCTGTTGGGGACAAGATGAGGGACGGTCATCTAGGGTGAAGGACGATCACCTGGCAGGGTATGGCTGCCGAAAGTATCACGACATAGGACGAATGCCGGATAGAAGAGGTCGACGATGGGGACGGCCACCGGATGAGCCTGATGAAGGACGTTCATCAAGAGGTGAAGGATGATCACCTAGCAGGGTACGGCTGCTCTCAGGTTTTATCATGACATAGGACGAATGTCAGATAACAAAATCAACGATGGGGACGGCCATCGGATAGGATGATGAAGGACGATCATCAAAAAGGTGAAGGACGATCACCTAGCAGGGTACGGCTGCTAAAATATCGCGACATAGGACGAATGCCGGATAGAAAAGGGTTTCAATAATGGAGACTCCGCTGGGGGGACGATGAAGGAAGATCATCAAAAGGTGAAGGACGATCACCTGGCAGGGGACGGCCGCCGGAAGTATCATGACATACGACGAATGTCAGATGAAAAGGAAACAATTTACTGGGATTTACTGGGGATTCTTCTGGGGAAGGGTAGACACAGACGAGTGTCTAAAGAGTGTATAGATACCTGTTTATGATTTATATCTGCATGGGATTGATGTGACACGGACGAGTATCGGAAAAAGTATATATGTGTATTAGTGAGTGCAAAGGGGACGCTTTGGCTTTCGGTTGGGGATAATGAGTCTCTGTATACGTTGCTGAGGGAATGTTGGTATATACAAGTGTTCGATTCAAAACGTGGCTTATGATTATGCAATATGTTTGGTTTTTTTTGCCGTAATGCTCCGTATTAGACGGAATGCTACGCTCTGGGGGAAATATGATGTGAATGCTATGATTATGCAAAGATACCAATCCGGGATTCGGATCCCGTTGTTGTGAAGATCTCTGGCTGATTTGCTTTGAAAGAATGTCCCAGCTGGGGGAAAAGATCATTGGTATATCTGATAAGATATATGACTGCTTGGGAAAAACAGGTCACTGATAGACCTATCTTGATGATGAGGAGCCCAGCTGGGGTCTGTGGAAGCTTTCGTCACTTTGTTGCGAGATCTTCAGACATTGATCTTCTGGATAGAGGTTGAAACTCTGTTAGGAGATGAATCCCTGCCTGACACTTGGCTGGGGAGGAATGATCACTGAACGATCTTCCTAGTGATTTGTGGGGATCCTGCTGAGGATGATGAAATTAGTTGGGGAAATGAGCCCCTTCTGATGCTGTTCTGTTTTGGGGAGGAGCTTTCATGCCCCGTGTTGCGCTTTGAATACCTGCAATCCTATTATGACAAAGAAACGTACAAGTACCCCGAGGTATTTCTTACTGGATCCCGTCATAGGAATTCAGATACTCCCGGGAGCAAATATATTTCCTGTAGGCATATAATTTAGAGAAGACGCATCTGTTTTTATGCAACTGATATTTTAGGGACATCAGACATCTTTGCAACATGAAAGTAAAATGTACGAGACTAAGTGTGACTGAAAATCTGATTTTATTAATTTGTGTGCCCTGAATTGGCAAGTACAGTTAAAGAAACAAATCCCCTGAAATGAGGAGATTGTTACAAATTGAGAAACAAAAGGTGTTGGAAATGTTGATGACGCTTCAATGCTTCCCTTTTTTGCTATGACTTGTATGACATTGACGTTCTTCTCATCTTGCTTTCTGCAGAAGGCTGATTCTGACCGATGCTCAAACCTTTCGAAGCTTGCTATGTTGTAAGTGATACAGACTAATTCAGAAGGCAGTTGTTCGCTTATTCCCTTATTTTGCGTGGATCGCCCTTTCGGGTTTTCAATCCACCGGGATACCCATTTTTACCTGAGCTGTCCAATGCGGCTTTTCAACTCAGCGGGTGTACATTTTTTTTTTATTTTCCCTTATTTGTGCCCGAGTCTTTTATTCTGTTTTTGACTCGTCGGGATGCCCTATTTTTGCCTGGACTTACATTCTGTTTTTATGTCCAGCGGGTCATTTCTATGCAAAGTATTTTTTAACTGCATCTGAATTCACAGGGGACAGGAAGTCTTCACCATCCATAGTACTGAGCATCAGTGCTCCACCAGAAAAAACTTTCTTTACTATGAATGGACCATCGTAATTCGGATTCCACTTGCCCCTGTGGTCTGTATGAGGAGGGAGGAGTCTTTTTAGCACAAGATTTCCTACTTGGTATTCCCGAAGCCTGACTTTCTGATCGAAGGCTTTCTTCATTCTCTTCTGATATAACTGCCCATGACAGATTGCAACTAATCTCTTTTCTTCGATCAAACTCAGTTGTTCGTATCGGGATCAGACCCATTCTGCTTCATTCAGTTTAACATCCATCAGTACCCACAAGGAGGGTAATTCAACTTCAACAGGTAGGACTGCCTCCATACTATATACAAGCTGATACGGTGTTGCCCCAGTGGACGTTCTAATTGATGTACGGTACCCATGCAAGGCAAATGGTAGCATCTCATGCAAGTCTTTATAGGTGACCACCATCTTCTGCACAATCTTCTTGATATTCTTGTTAGCCGCCTCTACAGCGCCATTCATCTTCAGCCTGTAAGGAGAAGAATTATGATGCTGGATCTTGAAGTCCCAGCATAGTTCTGCCATCATTTTGTTATTCAAGTTGGAACCATTATCAGTAATGATTCGCTCGGGCACTCCATACTGACAGATGATGTCTCTCTTCAGGAATCGGGCTACCACTTGCCTTGTGACATTTGCATATGAAGCTGCTTCAACCCATTTGGTGAAATAGTCAATGGCTACCAGGATGAATCTGTGGCCATTTGAAGCAGTCGGTTCAATCTTGCCAATCATATCAATGCCCCACATGGCAAAGGGCCAAGGTGAAGACATCACGCTCAGAGGATTCGGAGGCACATGTACTTTATTTGCATAAATATGGCATTTATGGCATTTCCTGGCATAAGCACAACAGTCTGCATCCATTGTGATCCAGTAGTAGCCTGATCTTAACAACTTTTTAGCCATTGCATGCCCTCCAGCATGGGTACCAAAAGATCCCTCGTGCACCTCGTGCATCAGCAATTCTGCTTCTGCCTCATCAACACATCTGAGAAGTACCATATCAAAGTTTCTTTTGTACAAGGAGCCATCTGCATTCAGGAAGAAACTACCAGCCAGCCTTCTTAATGTCTTCTTGTCATTGGATGATGCCCCAGGTGGGTATGTTTGATCCTCCAAGAAGCACTTGATGTCATGGAACCAAGGCTTATCATCTTTAGCAAGGTCTAATGAGAATACGTATGCTGGTCTGTCATGTCTGGATACTGAAATCCGAGGCACAAAGCTGGAAGCTTGAACTTTGATCATGGATGAAATGGTAGCCAGAGCATCTGCAAATTGATTTTCATCTCGGGGGATATACTCAAGTTTGACAGTTGTGAAGAATGTAAGCAACCTCCTTGTATAGTCCCGGTAAGGTATCAGATGTTCCTGGTGAGTGTACCAATTGCCGTTGGTTTGATTGATTACCAGAGCTGAATCCCCGAATACAGTTAAAGTCTTGATCCTGAGGTCAATGGCTTCCTCAAGACCCATAATACAAGCTTCGTATTCAGCTTCGTTGTTAGTGCAGTTAAAAGTGAGTTTTGCCGAGAAAGGCATGTGAACTCCCTTTGGTGTAATGAGTACTGCACCAACACCACGACCATTCATATTAACAACCCCATCAAACATCATAGTCCATTCTTCTTTTGGGTCAGGCCCTTCAGTGTGAATAGGTTCTTCATGATCTTTTGCTTTTATGAACATGATGTCTTCATCAGGGAAGTCAAATCTCATAGGCTGGTAATCATCAATGGGTTGCTCAACAAGGTAATTAGACAATACACTGCCTTTGATAGCTTTTTGGGAAGTGTACTGAATGTCATATTCTGTGAGAATCATTTTCCATCTTGCAACTCGTCCGGTAAGTGCTGGCTTCTCAAAAATGTACTTAACTGGGTCCATCTTGGAAATCAATATAGTGTGGGTCAACATATACTGCCTTAGTAGGCGAGCAGCCCACGCTAAAGCACAGCAAGTTTTCTCAAGCAGTGAATATCGTTGTTCACAGTCGGTAAACTTTTTGCTTAGGTAGTATATTGCATACTCTTTTCGACCAGACTCGTCATGCTGGCCCAGCACACACCCCATTGACTCTTCTAATACTATCAAGTACATTATTAGAGGTCTTCCTTCAACTGGAGGCATAAGGATCGGAGGCTCTTGTAAGTATTCCTTAATCTTGTCAAAAGCCCTTTGGCAGTCTTCATTCCACCTGACTGTTTGTTCTTTTCTTAACAACTTTAACAAAGGCTCACAGGTTGCTGTAAGATGAGATATGAACCTTGAAATGTAGTTCAATCTACCTAGGAACCCCCGAACTTCTTTTTCTGTCTTCGATGCAGGCATTTCTTGAATGGCTTTAACTTTATCAGGGTCAACTTCAATCCCTTTCTCACTTACAATAAATACCAGCAGCTTACCGGATCGCACCCCTGTCGCTCCCACCAAATGAGGCCAGGTCAAGAGGGGTACAGACGCGAACGGTCGGTGAAAGGAGAGAACACACAAGGGTGAACTGAAAAGAAAAGAGTCGCCATCTAGGCATTTTTATCCCGAGGGAAAGGTAATGTTGCATAAACCTAGAAAGATATGGATAAGACGGTCGCGAACCAGAGAAACTGAGAAAGGGGGTTGGTTACAACCTGGGAAGGTATTAGCACCCAGATAGTCCATCGTACTCGACGGGATCCACGCCTGAAAGTTTGTGTTTTAAAGGGGTCGTGTCAGTGCTATTTTATGTGCTAAAGCTGGAAAAGAATACAAGTGTCAGTGTTGGAAAGAAGTGTGAAGTGAAAGGAGAGAGTGTCAGTGCAAAGAAAGACTATGAAGCTCAAGACTATGAGGCTTAAAGAATAATGCTGGAGGAGGGGGGAATATACAGAGACTTTGGTTCGATAATCGTTAAGTTATGCCTACGTATCCTCTCATGCAATGAGGAAGTCAGAACACCGTAGTTCGACTCAAAAAGACTAAAAGATAAATTGACTTGTGAACTGCTTACTTGTCTATGCTCAAGTGTATGGCCTGTCTGGTTCAGGTGCAAACTGTATTGCATTAGACGGAATAAGCGAGTTCTCGTTTGTGAGTGAATGAGATGAGAAAAGAATCCCGGAGGAGACAATTATTGTTTGTTTTTTGTGTTTTCAGTCTTTTATTGCTTTTTGAGTTTGTCGTAAGAAGATGAGCTTGAGCCTAAACCAAGGGTTAGTAAACTCATCACATCCTCCCTCTGATTTGGGGTAATGAGAATACCTTAAGTGTGAAGTAAACACCTCACACTTAATCACCATGATGTAGGATTAAGATCATTAACCTACTTGCATTTATTTATATGTTTTTGGGAGTTTTTGTTTAGTGTTAAGTAATGAGTTTAAGCCATAATCAAGGATTTAATGGACTCATTACACCATCCTAATAGAAGGATAACAGATGAGAACATTTAAGCTGAGGAAGGCTCCTCAACTTAATCCATGATTAGGGATTAACCTCATGACAAAACAATGCCTTTATTAAATGGATTTTAGTTAATGGTAGGATTAAGAAGTGAATTTTTATGGTTTGTAAGACAACTTGAGGGGGACTTGTCCATTAACACTAGGGTTAGTCCTTCTTAACCATTTAAGGAAGAATTAGAACCCTAATGTAGGGCCCATGTTACAAGCTTGATGTCTTAGTGATTATTAGATGGATTGATTAAAGGATTTAAACACATTAAGGGTTTAACACTTAGGATTAAAGTTATACACTCCATCCTAATAGAAGGATGCAGGCATAACCTTAATCACAAAGCCTTAAAACCTTTAAGGTTTAGTCCTTGATTATGAGATGAGAAGAGAAGACTCAAGGATGACACAAAGGTAAAACTAATGGGGGGAATAATCAAGCCCTAATTGTGATCATGCTTGGGTGTTCCTAGGGTTTATGAAGCTTGCAAGAAAATCTTCAAGAGAAAAGCCACCAAGGAAGAAGCAGGATGAAGGAAGGAGAAGCAGAAAGAAGCAAGACAACTTACTTCACTTAAGAAGATAAGTTGCTTGAAGAAAGAAAGAGAGGAAGGAACATGAATGAGCAATCCCACTCTAATACACAAGTAATATGCAGCAATGAATGCATAAGAGAGATGAGAAGAGATTGTGAGAAGTGAAGGCAAATTCACTTCTCAAACACTTACCACCTGAAAAGTTAGCAAAAAGAAATGAAATGAAATGCAAATGGTATGGAATACAAAGATGAAAACCAAAGTCAGAAGCATATTCAAGATGTAAATGATTCTAAGGGATGATGCAAATGTATGTCATGAAATGTGGATGATCATACAAGCAATGAAGATGCAAATGAGACATGTAAGAAGCATGAAAGTTCATGAAAACTTATGAAATGTAATGGATGCATATCATGTCAAATGAAGTATGTAATGGTCAAACATGGTTGAAACATGTCTTAGGATGTCTTATATGTCATATGGATGCACAAAATGTCATGGCAAGTTTATGTATGCAAGCATATGAAGGGTGAATGCAAATGAAGACAAAAATTAGGGTTTACATACAATATGCAATGCAAAATTCAAAATCAGAAGCAAATGTCAATATAAAAAATTGAAAATAGGACCAAAGGTACCCTAATCCTATACAAGTTCACTGTCCAAAGGGGAAGACCTAACTCTTAACCTAATGAAAGTTATGATTTTCCTAAGTTTGCTAGGGTTTTAAGGCACCTCTTAAGGAAAAATGCAAAACAAATTGAAAATGAAAGATAAATTCATGCCAATTTTATCCTAGAAACTAAATGATATGTGGGATGCAATACAAAAAGAAACACTATCAAACCTTTCATGGTTAGGCAGAAAAGATTTTTCTAAGTTAGGGTCAAATATTAATTTTAAAGAACCTTAAATCAAAAGAAAAATATCAAAATAGATCAAGAACCAAAAAGAAATTTGTATGAATGGTTTGATAATGTCTCTAAATGTGTCAAGATGCAATGTGATTTTTTGGTGATTTTTAGAAACTTAAATGGTATTTTAATTAATTAATTTCCATTAATTAATTAAAATAAACATTTAAATATTTTAAAAATACAAATTTTATGCAAAAAATAAAATAAAAATTATTTTCAGAATGGGAAAAATATTTGAAAGAAAAATGCAAAAGATAAAAAATTTTGAATGAGTTTTGCTATTTTTAATAAAATGGTAAAGAAAATGCAAATAAAAATGAAAATTAAATGAATTAAAATGGGATTCAGCTAATCCAAGGGCCAGAGTTCAAAGTCAGGTTGGAGGGAATTGACTTCGCACGCTATCCAAGGGCCAGAATTCAAACTACGCTAATTAAGATTAAAACCCTAATCTGAGCCCTAATTACTTTCAGGTGACCGGAACAGTGTTCCGGTCATCTTCTCCGGCTAGCCAAACATGCTATCTCTCTCAATATGCAACCCCAAGCTCTCAAACTTTCCAGAAATGATCCTTACATCAACCCCAACAAGAATCACACAACAAAAATCATTTATTTATCATCAAGAACATGAATCGAAGCAAAACGGAAAACATATCAAAATTTTCAGAAAAGCTTGTGAAATGCTTAAAACTCAACCATTTTCGAAACAAAACATATCATGGTAATCATGGGAACACATAGAATTATTCTATAACATAAAATGAAGGTTCTGGAAAAATAAATGCCATGGCTACCTGAAGTGAAGCTTTCAACCTAGGAGCTCTCTGACCAGTTCTTTGCCTCAAATCAGCTCCAATGACTCCCCTCAAGAGTTTGCAATGTTTGTTTGGAGTTTAAATGGCCTCTAAATGAAGTTGGCAGAAGTTCAGTTCAAGGGATGTGAAAATCGTGTTTTGGATATAGTGTGTTTCAAGGCAAAATGAAGGGTGGGAAATGATCAGTGATGAGTGTGTAGTTGAATGGTGGAAAGAGTTTTGATGTTTGTTGGCTGAGTTATGAAATTCGAAGGCTTTTGCAAGTTGGAGGAATTTTGGCTATGCTGAGGATTCTCTAGTGTTAGGCTGTAATGTTGTGTGTTTTGGCTTGGTTTTGATCCACATAATAAGCTGTGATAGGTCAGAGAGTGGGTGGTGGCCTATGGTGATTGGTATGGGCAAGTTGCCAAAATGTCACCATGACTTGTACTTGAGGTATGGGCATGTGGCAGGCTAGGATAGAGGCATGGTTGTGCGCAGCAAGGATCAAGGAATGCTATGAAATCAGATTTGATGAGCTGTGGCAAGTGGATGAAAGGTTTTGATCCATTTTGCAATTTTGGGGAAGTTTGGCCCCTTTTGAAATTTGTGAAGTTCAAGGCATGAAAGCTTGTGACTCAAGGCACAAATCTGGTCCAAATGAGTTGCAGTAGGATGGTATGATGTGTAGAGATGTATTAGAGGTCCCAAATTGGCTTGGTATGAGAATTTGCAAACTTCCCTCTTTGGTGCAAAAGTGAATTTTAAGTGATTTTTCCCAACTTTGCAAGGCCATAACTTGAGTTCTATGATGAATTAGATCAAGTTCTTGTACTTTTTGAAAAGGGAATGATTCAATCTACAACTTTAATTACCAAGAATTTTTCATTTTAAGCCTTTTTGAATCAAAAAGAGGAGGTTGAAAAACTTTCCCAAAATGGCAAGTTTGCATTACAAGTCACTTTCCCAAAATGGCAACTTTGCAAATGGCTTGAAATTATTCAATTTTGTGAACTTATAACTTCTTCTAAGATCAAATAAAGATCATATGCATCCAAAATGATGGAGAAAACCCTTTGGTTGTATGATTGGGGGCCTCAGATGCCCTGGTTTTGCACTGACTTGCTCAAGAAGTCATCTATTGATCAGATGCCTTCCCCATTGAATTTCTTCATGAAAATTGGTATGCATGATCCTTATATCATATAGAGACCAATAGAAACAAGAATGGCCAAAAAATTTGGAGTTATGGCTTTTGAAACCAAAACCCTAATTCTAGGTCATTTGTTCAGTTAAGCTTGGCTCTGCTTCCATGTCTTGCAAGTTCTTGTGATTCCTTTCACTTCCTTGACCTTGGGAGGATATAATATGATGCTTGAACATACATGGACCCTTTTGAGATGATTGAAGACCTTTGGAGTTACTCAAATAGCTCAGGGATGGCGCAGATCACAAACCCTAGATGCAGATGACTTTGAACCAATGTAGTGGGGCAAAAATGTAATATGAGATGCTATGATTGAACTTATGCACATGGAAAGATCACAAGACATGGGGAAATGAGTGAGGGCAAATTTGGGGTGTTTACAACCCCGAATGTGCATTTGTTGGGGTTTAACTTCAATTGGTACTTCCTCAGACGCTTGAATAGCTTCAACAGATTCACCAGGTGGTCTTCTTCTGTGAGGGACTTGGAAATCATGTCATCCACATAACATTCAATTTCTTTATGAATCATGTCGTGGAATAATGTTACCATAGCCCGTTCATAAGTGGCACCAGCATTCTTCAGTCCGAATGGCATCACCTTATAACAGAACGTGCCCATGGGTGTGATGAAGGTTGTCTTCTCCATGTCTTCAGGTGACATCTTGATCTGATTATATCCTGAAAATCCATCCATGAAGGAGAACACCGAGAACTGAGCCGTATTGTCGACCAATACATCAATGTGAGGTAATGGGAAGTCATCTTTTGGGTTGGCTCTGTTCAGATCCCGGTAATCCACGCACATCCTCACTTTCCCATCTTTCTTAGGCACAGGTACAATGTTAGAAACCCACGGCGGGTAACTGGTCACAATAAGGAAACCGGCGTCCCACTATTTTTGTACCTCTTCTCTTATCTTCATTGTCATATCTGGGCGAGTACGGCGCATCTTCTGTTTTACTGGCGGACAGCCTTCTTTCAGAGGCAGCTTGTGCATAACAATGTCGGTGTTCAACCCTGGCATATCCTGATAAGACCAAGCAAAAACATCCACATACTCTCGAAGCATGTCAATAAGTTGCTCCTTTACTGAATCTTGCAGACAAGCCCCGATCTTAACTTTTTTCAAGTCTTCTTCTGTACCAAGATTAATCGTCTCAACTTCCTCCTGATGAGGAATGATAACCTTCTCCTCTTGTCTCAACAACTTGGCTAGTTCTTCAGGTAGCTCATAATCTTCTTCAACCCCTTCATCAGCTTGATTAATCGGATTGTCAAAGTCATACTAAGTCATAGCGGTGTTGTTGTCGGTGAAGTCTGGAGGATATTCTCTGCAACAGTTTAGATTTGTCCATTTTAGTGATCAGTTTTATCTTGTTTAGAAAAAGTGAAAAATGAAGTTATTATTTTTTGAAAAACATTGCCATTTTATTTTTGTACAAAAAATGAAAAATGAAAAACAGTGAGCGTAAAAAGAAAAGACCCATTTGCAAAAGATGTCCTGATATTCATTAATTGATCATTTGCACAAAATACAAGATGGCCTGATTACAAAATGAGTCCTGACATCTTGGGAAAGACGCAGGACTTGATGCATGCTTTAAAAACAGGAAATAATAATTACTCTGCGGGAGTAACTCTTATAATTTCCTGGGAAGACCAGTTTGAGACATGGTTCCCCAGGATCCTTGGACGTATCCAGCTTTCCAGGTTGCGCTCGTCTTCTGACTCATCTTCCAAGCTATTCACAACATCCAGGGTGAGCATCCCCCCGCTGACAAACTTGGGCTCTGTTGCAGCATCTGATTGATCTTGTCGAGTTGGTTTCTAACCCAACCCGAATCGGTCTTCTTTCTTCTCTACTGGCAGTAGCTTGCCCCAGCTTTGAGCGGTACCTTCCTCAACAACCTTCTGGGCTTGTTGATATGATGTGATAGAGGTCTCAGACATAGCAGATGTTTCATTAATGTTCAGGGCCTCAAACCCTTGGCTCATGGTCTCATGGATCTCCCCATCCATTTCAATGTATTTGAACGTAGCCAGCTGGCTAACAAAGATATCCTCCTCCCCACAAATGGTAATGACTTGGCCCTCCCACTCGAATTTTAACTTCTGGTGAAGGGTTGACGTCACGGCGCCAGCGGCATGTATCCATGGTCTACCCAATAGACAACTGTAGGCAGGCTGTATATCCATCACAAAGAAGGTCGTTTTGAAAACCTGTGGGCCAATCATTATTGGTAACTCTATCTCTCCCAGAACTGATCTTTTAGAACCGTCAAAGGCTCTCACTACCAAGTTGCTTGGGCGTAGTGCCGATCCATCATGTTCCAGCTTCACAAGGGCTTTCTTGGGTAGGACATTGAGTGATGACCCCATGTCTACGAATACGTGAGAAAGAACTGCACCCTTGCACTCCAAGGTAATGTGCAAAGCCTTGTTGTGATTGTGACCTTCCGTTGTCAGATCAGTGTTGGTAAATCCTAGTCCATGACTAGCGTTGACATTTCCAACCACGGCCTCTAACTGATTGGCAGTAATCTCCTCTGGCACATAAGCTGCGTGGAGGACTTTTAATAGTGTGTTCCGATGAACCTCGGAGCACATTAGCAATGATAGTATGGAGATTTTGAAAGGTGTTTGGTGAAGCTGGTCCACCACCTTATAATCGCTCTTTTTGATTATCCGCATGAATTCATCAACCTCTTGATCAAAAGGAGTCTTCAAAATTTCTTTAGCAACTGATTCTTCTTGCACCACGCTCTTCCCTTTTGCCTTAGCAACAGCTTCTGCTTCAGCAATGGGTCTTAGTATTTGCGAGGAAAAGATACGTCTGCTTCTAGTGAAGCCTCCGCCTCCCCCCACATTGTCTATCTGAGGTGAAGAAGTTGATGATTCAAAAGTGATTTTCTGCCCCTCGCAATATAGATCTGAGCCATAATGCCAAGGGATGGCATTATTGCTTTCGTAAGGAACTGGCCCAGGCACTGTGATAGTGACTGAACTGATAGCAGCTACAAAGGGGACCACAATGGTGTGTGGATCATAATATATAGTAATTGGAGCTCTGACAGGAGTAGCATTTTGTTGTGAGTTGTTGGAAGGAACATTTTCAGGATCATAGTATATCGTAACCGTTGAGATGCTTTCATTAACTGTTGTTGATGTTGTAGAAGGTACAGTTGATTTGACAAGTGTTGAAGTTGTAGCAGGAACAGATGGAATAATGGGTGTTGTCGTTGTAGAAGGAATTGTGGCTGAACTTGTATCCGTTGAAATGATTGATTGAAAAATTGTTGGAGTTGTAGTAGAATCTGTTGGAACAATGGTTGCTGACGTTGTAGGAGTATCTATGATTGTTGATGAAGGAATTGTTGGAGTTGTAGTCACTGTTGTTGTAATCTGGAGAATTCCATCTCTAATGAGGCCATTTATGCCGTTTCTCAATCTTTCACATCCATTAACAGCAATGTTGCAATATCCACAGTCGACCTCACATCCGGGAAACACTTGGCATTCTAATAGCTGAGCTTTAATTTCAACTAAGGGTGTTCGGATTTGTGCAACACTGTTAATTAATGTGGATGGTTTGCCCTCCTCAATAGCATTAATCCTACGCCCGTTGTGACTAGGCATTGGATTTCTTGTGACGTTCGGAGGAGGCGCAAAATTGAGAGCTTTTGAGTCCACCAAATCCTGGACTTTCATCTGTAGGGCCCTGCATTTTTCAGTATTATGCCCCGGTGCATTTGAGTGGAATGCACACCTGGCATTTACATCATAGTTCTTTGGCAGATTGAGAGGATCTGGAGGAGGCAACGTCCTTAACTCAACTAGGTTGAGCTTTAGGAGTTGTGGCAAGAGTGCAGCATACAACATTGGGATTGGGTCAATTACCCTGTTTGCTTGTGATGGCCTTTGTTGGAAGGGACGCTGTTGTTGGTTGTTGTTGTTGTTGTTGTACGACCTTTGTTACGGATAATGAGCTTGTTGTTGATACTGTGGTTGTTGTTGTTGAGGATATGATAATTGTTGTGGAATTAGAGCTGGGATGGTAACAGCCGCTACTGACCGGTGAGCATAATGAGGCCTGCCCCTGCTTGTATGAATGGAATTTGTTTCGCCTGCCCTTCGGGGTCCCGCAAAAGGTTTTCTTGGATTGCTGGATGAACTTGCACCACTGTCGGAGATTTTTCCCATCTTCAAGAGACTTTCAATCCTTTCACCAACAATGACCACATCAGCAAAACTGGTAGAGGAGAAAGCGGCCAGTCTATCAATGTAAGTCCCTTGCAATGTGTTCATGAACATGTCAGCCATTTCCCTTTCCGACATGGGTGGTTGGACAGCAGCAGCAAGCTGTCTCCACCTTTGAGCATAATCTCTGAAACTCTCTCTGGAAGATTGAGACATTCCCATCAGAAGGGTTCTGTTGGGGGCCATGTCCAGGTTGTACTGATATTGCCGGATGAAAGCTTCAGCTAAGTCCTTCCAACATCTAATGGTAGCTCTGGTCAAGTGTGAATACCATTCCCGCGAGGCACCAGTTAGATTGTCTTCAAAGTAGAACATCCACAACTTTTCATCCATAGTATAGGCTTTGAGCCTTCCCAAGAAAGACTGCAGATGAGTGCGAGGACAGGAGGTACCATTGTACTTTTCAAAACATGGGGGTTTGAATTTGTGGGGAATTCTCACCCCATCCACTAGTCCCATATCCATCACATCGAAGCCCAAAGAATTCTGAGATTCCAAAGATCTTAGCTTTTCAGCAATCTCGTCCAATCTTCTATCATATACCTCATATCCAGCCCCCATAACAGTAAATTGTTCTTCCTGGGGATCCTCCTGCAGGATTCTGCCCCCAGCAGTGTTACCTTGAACATTCCTCGGGATGTTAACTTTTGGATTCAAGTGAGGTCCATACTCCGGTGGGTCAATACGAGGATGGCCCCGCTCATTGTTGCTAGTTCCTCCTGTTCTAAGATGAGGTTCCTCAGGAGTTTGTCTTTCCACCAGCTCTCTTAACCTTTCTTAACTCTAGGCTAAGCCAGTCATCACTGCCATAAACTGAGACATCTGGTTCCTCATTTCTACTCTCTCATTCACCATCTGATTTCTGACCTCAGTCAGGTCCTGCTGTACTTGCTCCATTTGAATGTCGGGAAGGTTGTTACGAGTCGGGTACCGGTGCGCGCGGTTGACAGGGAACACTCGGCGACGAGCAATGTTTCCTGAACTGACAACAAAGTTAGAAACAATAATAATAACAAAACCTACAAAACAAAAACAAAGTTAGTATGCAATACAGTATGCTTATTTGTTTTCCAAGGTATCCGGTTTGGATCTTGGTTTTGACCTTTCCAGACCTCGAAGAAGATATGTGATGCTGTTGAGAGAAAAGCCCAAATGAAAACAAACTAAAATATATTACAAATGGTGAACAATACATAGTTTGTTTTATAATACATTCCCACGGAGGGTCAAAATACACAAAAGGAAAAGTACATCAAATGGAAACAAACAACAAGCAAAGAATCAGACACCCAAACCAAACTTATCCTCTTTGACTTCCTTCAGGAGTGCCTCAGTCACTGGACCAGCTGGATGCTCTGTAATGGTCCTAATGAGGAGGTTCCTGGTAGCAATGGCAGTAGTCAGCTTATTATGCCTGTCCTGGTCTTTTGATCTCTTCAAACCTGCTCTGAGCTTCAGTTCTGAAATCTCCTTTTGAGCTGCCAACAAAGCTTCCTGCTATTTCTTCTCATTGGCCTCTAGCTGTTCAATCTTGGCTTGAGTCTTCTGGTCTTCTTGTATACGGGCTTCGGTGATCCTGACCCACCTAGCCTGACTCTCTTGCAGATAGTGCTCAGCCCTAGCTTTCTGAATCTTGGCCTCCTTGCAGGCATTCTTCAATATTTTCTCCCCAGCCCTCGCTTTCCTTATGTAGTCTTCTGTCTTCTCAAGTTTGGCAAGATGCTCCACCCTGAGCTTTTCTAATCTCTCAATGTCCAGGCGACCATCACTTCTTTCCCAAAGAGTCTTCTTCAAGGCTTGGGATAGCTGCTCATTCCTTTCTTTCAACTTTTCAAATTCCTACAGGCTAACTGTTGCTGCAGGTTGTGCTGTAGATGGTCCAGGTGTGTCTTCCAAGGTGAAAGGAATCATGGTAATCTTAGCTCTAGTACGGGACCAGTCTAAGTACTGAGCTGAAGCAACATTGTTACACCTTCCAAGAATAGTTATTCCTTTTGTATGGATGTTGTCCCAAGCCCAGGATACTTGTCTGACAACAACTGAATTAGGTTGTACTTCACAATATAAGGTCTCAGCTAGATCCTGTCCTCTGGGAGGGTGGACCAAGGCATAACCTAGTTGTCTCTTAAATAGTAAAGGATTGTAGTTGATGCAACCCTTCACTCCTATCAGAGGCACATTTGGGTATTGTCCACAGCTGGTGATAATGTCCTTGCCCTTGGTGCTCTGGGTGCACCATCTGATATCATCTGAAGTCAAAGCAATGAGCCTCTTGGCCCAATTCTTCTGCTGGTGTGGGTTCAGGAAGGCATCTGATTTAGGCAGGTGTCTGAGCAGCCAGGTGTAAAACAAAGGAGCACAACATCTTACCAAATTCCCCCTTTGTTTCTCATTCCTCTGATGGATGGAATAATAGAGATCTCCTAACAATGTAGGCACTGGGTTCTTCAGAAGAAACAAATGGATGGAATTCTTGCTGACAAATTTAGGCTCATCTGCAAACAGTACAACCCCATATATGCTGAGGGCTAAAAGTGCACAGACTGCCTTCCACTCTCCCAATGAAGCCTTCAGGATGGCCTGAGATATCAAGAAGTCCAAATGCAAACCAGGAATCCCAGCTTTTGTTGTCATACTTTGCTCAATAAGGGCAGGTTCCAAGTACAGTGCCCTTGCTATCTCTTCATTTATGGGAGCAGTCATCTCTGGGTTGAAAGGGATTCCACCTCTGATCGGTACTCCAATCAATGAAGAAAACTCTTCCAGTAAAGGCCCTAACTTGAAGTCTGAAAATGTGAAGCATCTTAAAGGAGGGTCATAAAACTGCAAGCATGTGTGGATCATGCTCCTCTGAGAAGGGTCTAGGTCTATGACCATATCCAGGATACCTCCATAGTGTTCTCTAAACAATGGGATGTGGTCAGGTGTGATAAGTGACAGGACCTGCCTGATACCAGTCAAAACAGGCTCAAAAAAGTGGTAGGATATGTTGTTCTTCCTGGGAGTAGTCATGAGTGCTGCTGAAGAAGCTGAAGATAAGTGCTGATGAAGGTCACAGACTGGTATGCTGAAGGTGAACCACTGACAGACTGGTGCTGGTGAGGATGGAGATAACTGAAGCAGGTGCTGAAGAGGATAGCTGAAGCAGAGGTCTATGCAGAAGAAGGGGTCAAAACCAAAACCAAGATATAATGAAATGGATACCCTGAAAAGCAAATAAACAAATGTTAAATGATACAATGATGATATATGCAAATGATATACAAGGGTTTGTGATCAAGCTGGATCTGATTATCTGTCTTGATATAAGGTCCATGTATATTCAAAGGTCCAGATGAAGGCTCAGAAATCCAGTAACCAGGGTGGGGGACTCAAATAAAGAGTCACAAGTCCGGGGTTAATCACAAGAACTGTCCAAAGTGGAGTATCCTTAAACAATATAGTAACAGGGTATGATGTGGCAAAGGGTTCCTGCAAACCTGTAAACAACCCAACCCCCTCACAGGTAATGTTCTAGAACAAGGATCCTCAGACTTGGATCAGTTATGAAAAGTGTAAACACTTCTAACCCGGAGGTACAATGTTTACAATAATCATAAAAGATCCTCCTCTAACTCACCTCAGTTTCTGAAGGTCATAATAAAGGTCATCCAGACTTAGCAGGCTTCCCAGATAGCCCTAGCGCTATAGGAAATCTGTAACACAGAGTTCTCAAGAAGAAACCCATATCTGAACCGTGTTTCATATTCCCGCACCAGACCGAAATGGAATGGGAAAGAACATGAACCACTCTAGCCTAGGTGTCACTCAGGTCCCAGGTATAGGACCTTAAACTCTCAATGGAAACCCCACCCACCAAAACAGCAAACCAGATCCAGCAAATGCCAGTATGATGCATATAAAACTGTAAAGAAAGCAGTAAATAAAGCTATACATAAAGCAAACAATAAAGCAAAACAAATAAACACACATAGCACATAACACCCCAGTAAACACAAATCAAACAAGCGCTAGGAGGAACCCACAAAAAGAACCAGAAGCCCTGGTTGTAGTATAAGGGTCCCCAGCAGAGTCGCCAAGCTGTCGCTCCCACCAAATGACACACAGGGCCAAGAGGGGTACAGACGCGAACGGTCGGCGAAAGGAGAGAACAAAAGGGTGAACTGAAAAGAGTCGCCAGCTAGGCATTTTTATCCCGAAGGAAAGGTAATGCTGCATAAACCTAAGAAAAGATGGATAAGACGATCGCGAACCAGAGAAACTGAGAAAGGGGGTTGGTTACAACCTAGGAAGGTATTAGCACCCAGATTGTCCGCCGTACTCGACGGGATCCACGCTTGAAAGATTTGTGTTTTAAAGGGGTAGTGTCAGTGCTATTTTGTATGCAAAAGCTGGAAAAGAATACAAGTGTCAGTGTAAAAGAAGTATGAAGTGAAATGAAAGAGTGTCAATGTAAAGAAAGAATGTGAAGCTCAAGACTACGAGGCTCAAAGAACAATGCTAGAAGAGGAGGAGTATACAGGGACTTTTGTTCGATAACAGTTAAGTTATGCCTACGTATCCTCTCGTGCAATGAGGAAGTCAGAACACCGTAGTTTGACTCAAAGAGACTGAAAGATAAATTGACTGATGAACTGCTTACTTGTCTATGCTCAAGTGTATGACTCGTCTGGCTCGAGTGCTAACTGTCTTGCATTAGATGGGAGAAGTAAGTTCCCGTTTGTGAGTGAATGAGGTGAGAAAAGAATCCCGGAGGAGACGGTTATTGTTTGTTTTTGATATTTTCAATCTTTTATTGCTTTTTGGAGTTTGTCATAAGAAAATGAGCTTAAGCCTAAACCAAGGGTTAGTAAACTCATCACATCCTCCCTCTGATTAGGGGTAATGAGAATACCTTAAGATTGAAGTAAGCACCTCACACTTAATCACCATGATGTAGGATTAAGATCATTAACCTACTTGCAATTATTTAGATGTTTTTGTTGTTTTTGCTTAGTGTTAAGTAATGAGTTTAAGTCATAATCAAGGATTTAATGGGCCCATTACACCATCCTAATAGAAGGATAATAGATGAGAACATTTAAGCTGAGGAAGATACCTCAACTTAATCCATGATTAGGGATTAACCTCATGACAAAACAAAGCCTTTATTAAAGTGGATTTTAGTTAACGGATGAAATTAAGAAATGAATTTTAGGGTTTGTAAGACAACTTGAAGGGGACTTGTCCATTAACACTAGGGTTAGTCCTTCTTAACCAATTAAGGAAGAATTAGAACCCTAATGCAAGGCACAAGTTACAAGCTTAATGTCTTAGTGATTATTAGGTGGATTAATTAAAGGATTTAAACATATTAAGGGTTTAACACTTAGGATTAAAGTTATACACTCCATCCTAAGAGAAGGATACAGGCATAACCCTAATCACAAAGCCTTAAAACCTTTAAGGTTTAGTCCTTGATTATGAGATGAGAAGAGAAGACACAAAGATGACACAAAGGTAAAACTAATGGGGGACTAACCAAGCCCTAATTGTGATCATGCTTGGGTGTTCCTAGGGTTTATGAAGCTTGCAAGAAGATCTTCAAGAAGATCCACCAAGGAAGAAGCAGGATGAAGGAAAAGATGCAGCAAGAAGCAAGACAACTTACTTCACTTAAGAAGATAAGTTGCTTGAAGAAAGAAAGAGAAGAAGGAGCATGAATGAGCAAGCTCACTCTAAAGCAAAGTTAAAATGCAGCAAGGATGCATAAAAGAGAATGAGAAGAGAAATGAGAAGAGAAATGAGAAGTGAAGGCAAATTCACTTCTCAAATTACTTACCACCTGAAAAGTTAGCAAAAGAAGAATGAAATGAAATGAATGCAAGGATGCAAACCAAAACTAGAAGCATATTCATGATGTCAATGATGTTATGAGATGCTATGAAAGCATGCCAAGAGATGTGAATGTTCATACAAGTGATGAGAATGCAAAGGAAGCATGAAAGAAGCATGAAAGTTCATGAAAACTTATGAAATGCAATGGATGCATAACATGGCAAATGGATGATGCAATGATCAAACATGATTTCAATATGTCCTAAGATGTCTTACATGTCATGTGAATGCACAAAATGTCATGGCAAGCTCATGTATGCAAGCATATGAAACATGAATGCAAATGAAGGCAAAAATTAGGGTTTATGAACAATATACAATGCAAAATTCAAAATCAGAAGAAAAACATGAAATAAAAAATTGAAAAAGGGATCAAAGGTACCCTAAACATATACAAGTTCACTACACAAAGGGGAAGGTCAGAAGTTAAACCCTAAAGGACTTATGATTTTCCTAAGTTTGCTAGGGTTGTAAGGTACCTCACAAGGAAAAATGCAAAAATAATCAAAAATGAAAGATAAATTCATGTAAATTTTATCTTAAAAACTATATGATATGTGGGATGCAATGCAAAAAGAATCACTATCAAACCCTTCATGGTTAGGCAGAAAAGATTTTTCTAAATTAGGGTCAAAATATTGATTTTTAAGAACCCTAAATCAAGAGAAAAATGTCAAAATGGATCAAGAACCAAAAAGAAATTTATATGAATGGTTTGATAATGTCTCTAAATGTGTCAAGATGCAATGTGATTTTTTTGGTGATTTTTAGAAACTTAAATGGTATTTTAATTAATTAATTTCCATTAATTAATTAAAATAAACATTTAAATATTTTTAAAAATACAAATTTTATGCAAAAAATAAAATAAAAATTATTTTCAGAATGAGAAATATATTTAGAACCATGATGCAAAAAATGAAAATTTTTAGATGCATTTTGCTATTTTTAATAAAATGATAAAGAAAAAGCAAATAAAATGAAAATAAAATGAGAATTAATGAAAGTCAACTGATCCAAGGGCCAGGGTTTGAAGTTGGGACGCGGGAATTGACTAGCGCACGCATCTGAATGGCTATAATTAAAACTTCACTAATTACGCAATTAAACCCTAATCTGAACCCTAATGACTTTTAGGTGACCGGAACAGTGTTCCGGTCATCTTCTCCGGCCAGTTCCAAAACCTAACTTCCTCCCTAGGCAATTTTAAACCCTCTAAAGCTCCATATCACATCTTCTACCCACCCCAAACAAGAATCAAGCATGAAAATTCATTTATCTTTCAACATAAACAAGAATCGAATCAAAGAAGTTTTCAGGTCAAACTTTCAGAGACATAGTTCAAGCTCAAAACTCAATCATTTTAAAAACCAACAAGCACATCATGATCCACTCATAAGCAACATTTCTATGGCATAAAAAACGATTTCTGGAAAAAATGTTCTTGGTGATACCTGAACTGAAGCTTTCGAAAATGGCACTGGCTGGCTGCTTCTTTGCTTCAAATCAACTTCAATGATCCCCCTGAAGATTTTTTGATGCTTGGTTGGAGTTTATATGGCCTCTATGTGAAGTTGGCTGAAGCTCAGTTCAAGAAATGTGAAAATCATGTTTTTGATATGGGGTGTTTCAAGACAAAATGAAGGGTGGGAAATGATCAGTGATGAATGTGTAGTTGAATGGTGGAAAAAGTTTGAAGGTTTGTTGGCTGAGCTATCAGTTTTGAAAGTTTTTGCAAGTTGGAGTGTTTTATGGAATGCTGAGTTGTGGGAGGATTCAGGTTCCAAGCTTATGTGAAATGGCTTGCTTCTTGGCCACATAACATGCTGGGATAGGTCAGGGTAGTTGTTGTGGGCTATGCTGATTGGTATGGGGCAAAATGCATAAAGTCAAGAGTTGGTGTACTTGAGGTATGGGCAAGTGGCAGGCTGGGATTTGGGTATGGCTGTGCGCAGCAAAGATCAAGGGATATTTGTGAATCAGATTTGATGAGATGTGGCAAGTGGATGAGAGGTTTTGTACCATTTTGCAAATTATGGAAGTTTTGGCCCCTTTTGAAATTTGTGAAGTTCAAGGCATGAAAGCTTGTGATTCAAGGCACAAATCTGATAAATATGAGTTTCACTAGGATGGTATGATGTGTAGAGATGCATTAGAGGTCCCAAATTGGCTTGGCATGAGAATTTGCAAACTTCCCTCTTTGGTGCATAAGTGAAATTTTGTGATTTTTCCCAACTTTGCAAGGCCATAACATGAGTTCTATGATGAATTAGATCAAGTTCTTGTACTTTTTGAAAAGGGAATGATCCAATCTACAACTTTCATGACCAAGAATTTTTCATTTGAAGCATTTTTGAATCAAAAAGAGGAGGTTGAAAAACTTTCCAAAAATGGCAAGTTTGCATTACAAGTCACTTTCCCAAAATGGCAACTTTGCAAATGGCTTGAAATTCTTCAATTTTGTGAACTTCTAACTTCTTCTAAGATCAAATAGAGATCATACACACCCAAAATGATGGAGAAGACCCTTTGGTTGGATGATTGGGGGCCTCAGATGCCCTGATTTTACACTGACTTGCTCAAGAAGTCATCTATTGATCAGATGCCTTCCCCATTGAATTTCTTCATGAAAATTGGTATGCATGATCCTCATATCATATAGAGACCAATAGAAACAATAATGACCAAAAAATTTGGAGTTATGGCCTCTGAAACCAAAACCCTAATTTTAGGCCATCTGTGCAGTTAAGCTTGGCTCTGCTTCCATGCCTTCCTCAGTTCTTGTGATTCTTTGACTTCTTTGATCTTGGGAGGATATAATATGATGTTTGAACATACATGGACCCTCTTGAGATGATTGGATACTCTTGGAGTGGCTCAGATAGCCCAAGGATGGCTCAAATCACAAACCCTAGATGCAGATGTCTTTGAACCATTGCAGTGAAACAAAAATGCAATATGAGATGATATGATTGAGCCTATGCAAATGAAAAGAAATCACAAGCCATGGTGAAATGAGTGAGGGCAAATTTGGGGTGTTTACAGCTGCCCCTATTCAAACATGAGTTAGCTGTGCAGGATGTAAGCGACGGCTTAACAGGCAAACAAGATAACTTGTGTTTGAATACCAAAGACAGTCCAAGATTTGCACTCACTGGGTGAAGAAGAAAAGGGATATAGATTGTAAAAGGTATTATAGTATGATCATCAAGTGCGGGCGACGGAGGACGACCGTCGAGCAGAGGACGACTGCTAGGGGATAAAGCAATGACTGGGACGGCCAACATGCTGGGGAAATAAAGATATCATGACGGGGACGGCCATCAAGCAAAGAAACAAGATTATCTGGGGATAAAAATATAAAAGCAATGATGGGGACGGCCATCAGGTTCATGGAATAAATGAAGTAATGATGAAATAAATGATGAGGTACGTTCGTCAAAGGTGAAGGACGATCACCTAGCAGGGGACGGCTGCTCTGTTGGGGACAAGATGAGGGACGGTCATCTAGGGTGAAGGACGATCACCTGGCAGGGTATAGCTGCCGAAAGTATCACGACATAGGACGAATGCCGGATATAAGAGGTCGATGATGGGGAAGGCCACCGGATGAGCCTGATGAAGGACGATCATCAAGAGGTGAAGGACGATCACCTAGCAGGGTACGGCTGCTCTTAGGTTTTATCATGACATAGGACGAATGTCAGGTAACAAAATCAAAGATGGGGACGGCCATCGGATAGGATGATGAAGGACGATCATCAAAAAGGTGAAGGACGATCACCTAGCAGGGTACGGCTGCTAAAATATCGCGACATAGGACGAATGCCGGATAGAAAAGGGTTTCAATAATGGAGACTCCGCTAGGGGGACGATGAAGGAAGATCCTCAAAAGGTGAAGGATGATCACCTGGCAGGGGACGGCTGTCGGAAGTATCATGACATAGGACGAATGTCAGATGAAAAGGAAACAATTTATTGGGATTTACTGGGGATTCTTCTGGGGAAGGGTAGACACAGACGAGTGTCTAAAGAGTGTATAGTTACCTGTTTGTGGTTTATATCTGCAGGGGATTGATGTGACACGGACGAGTATCAGAAAAAGTATATATGTGTATTAGTGAGTGCAAAGGGGACGCTTTGGCTTTCGGCTGGGGATAATGAGTCTCTGTATACGTTGCTGAGGGAATGTTGGTATATACAAGTGTTCGATTCAAAACGTGGCTTATGATTATGCAATATGTTTGGGTTTTTTTGCCGTAATGCTCCGTATTAGACGGAATGCTACGCTCTAGGGGAAATATGATGTGAATGCTATGATTATGCAAAGATACCAATCCGGGATTCGGATCCCGTTGTTGTTAAGATCTCTGGCTGATCTGCTTTGAAAGAATGTCCCAGCTGGGGGAAAAGATCATTGGTAGATCTGATAAGATATATGACTGCTTGGGAAAACAGGTCACTGATAGACCTATCTTGAGTATGAGGAGCCCAGCTGGGGTCTGTGGAAGCTTTCGTCACTTTGTTGCGAGATCTTCAGACATTGCTCTTCTGGATAGAGGTTGAAACTCTGCTGGGAGATGACTCCCTGCCTGACACTTGGCTGGGGAGGAATGATCACTGAACGATCTTCCTAGTGATTTGTGGGGATCCTGCTGAGGATGATGAAATTAGCTGGGGAAATGAGCCCCTTCTGATGTTGTTCTGTTTTGGGGAGGAGATTTCATACCCCGTGTTGCGCTTTGAATACCTGCAATCCTGTTATGACAAAGAAACGTACAAGTACCCCGAGGTATTTCTTACTGGATCCTGTCATAGGAATTCAGATACTCCCGGGAGCAAATATATTTCCTGTAGGCATGTAATTTAGAGAAGACGCATCTGTTTTTATGCAACTGATATTTTAGGGACATCAGACATCTTTGCAACATGAAAGTAAAATGTACGAGACTAAGTGTGACTGAAAATCTGATTTTATTAATTTGTGTGCCCTGAATTGGCAAGTACAGTCAAAGAAACAAATCCTCTGAAATGAGGAGATTGTTACAAATTGTTACAATGTTGATGACGCTTCAATGCTTCCCTTTTTTGCTATGACTTGTATGACATTGACGTTCTTCTCATCTTGCTTTCTGCAGAAGGCTGATTCTGACCGATGCTCAAACCTTTCTAAGCTTAATATGTTGTAAGTGATACAGACGAATTCAGAAGGCAGTTGTTCGCTTATTCCCTTATTTTGCGTGGATCGCCCTTTCGGGTTTTCAATCCACCGGGATACCCATTTTTGCCTGAGCTGTCCAATGCGGTTTTTCAACTCAGCGGGTGTACATTTTTTTATTTATTTTCCCTTATTTTTGCCCGAGTCTTTTATTCTATTTTTGACTCGTCGGGATGCCCTATTTTTGCTTGGACTTACATTCTGTTTTTATGTCCAGCGGGTCATTTCTATGCAAAGTATTTTTTAACTACATCTGAATTCACAGGGGACAGGAAGTCTTCACCATCAAAAGTACTGAGCATCAGTGCTCCACCAGAGAAAACTTTCTTTACTATGAATGGACCATCGTAAGTGAGCTTGCTCACTCATGCCTTCTTCACTTTCTTTCTTCAAGCAACTTGTCTTCTTAAGTGAAGCAAGTTGTCTTGTTTCTTGTTGCTACTTTTCCTTCATTTGCTTCTTCCTTGGTGGCTTTCTTAAAGATCTTCTTGCAAGCTTCATAAACCCTAGGAACACCCAAGCATGATAACAATTAGGGTTTTGATTAGTCCCCCATTAGTTTTACCTTTGTGTCTTCTTTGTGTCTTCTCTTCTCATCTCATAATCAAGGACTAAACCTTAAAGGTCTTAAGTGTAACACGGTGGGAGAACTGACTTTAAGTAATGTTGCGGATAGCAAGAGTCGCCACCGACTTTTATTTTATCCATAAGGAAAGGTTATAAAAGAACAGGAAAGACCTTAAGAGAATATTTTGGGTCCGGGGGGTAGGTTATGAAAAGGGAAGGTATTAGCATCCTTTTCATCCATGGTTATCCATGGGCTCTTAGGTACTTAAGCTCACTTTAAATTGTTTTTGAAAGTGTAGTGTGTGAATAGAAAATTTTCAGAATAGTTAATAAATAATCCATGTACGGATGTGTAAAAACTTGTTTGAAAATTTGTTGGAAATTTGTTTAAGTGTGAAAAAGTTTTGAAGTGAGCAAGTACCTAGGAGTAACCTACCCTAATGTTTAAGGTCTTTCTTATTCTTTATCCTTTCCTTGGTAAGACTATCCCTACTATTAAGGAGTAGGTAGTCCTTACTTTGGATGTTAAGGGACATATGAGGGACATTCTGATTTTGAAAGCCATTGTGGGGTGTAATAAGTATTTACGAGGGACTATCATCATTTATTCCGAAGGGACTCGATCCGTAAAGGCAACCATAAGGGACTTTGATGATTTTCTTTTGAAAGGGACTTGCTTTATACACCCCACTTGACCATTATTCGTAGGCAACCTGAGGGATAACCTTAGAAAGTGAGACGGCGATTAAAAATCGACTTACGTGTGTGACGTGTTTAATTTAATTATCTTATGATTAAAAGTGATCTAAGTTTATTTTTAAATAAAATACATATTAGCACTCCCTAATTACTAACCATAGCAATAATAATTAAAATGTTAAAATTTACATCCGAGAAACAATTACAACATTATAATAATAATAAATAAAATAGCAAATTAAATAATAAGCAATAAATAATAAAAAGCAAATAAGGGGTTAGTAAATATAATAAAAAATAATAAGGTTAGTGAGAACAAAATAATAATAGGAATAATAGAAAAAATATAAGATATAATAATAATATGGTTAGTAAAAATATAATAATAAAAAAAACAAGGTTAGTGAAAATTATAATAAGCAAAAGTTAGTAATAATAAATAATCAAAATTATAATAACATGATAAAAAAAATTTTATAGAGATTTTGACTTGAAACTATTGAATAATTAAGGAATTATAGTAATATTTTTATGTACAAATTACTAAATTATTTCTAGACATATATTAAAAATTATTCATACAAAAAATATTTACATATTATATGGAGAAAACAAATTATAATTATATTTACAAAATATTTTAAACATGCACAAAAGTATAATTATTTAAATTGTCATATAATAAAAGAAACATAATTTGAATTATAAATTTACAAATAAGTTATAATTATTTTTAAATAAACATATACAATAATAATCATAAATTAAACAATTAGGTTTTAATAAGTATTTAGAAAAAATAAATTAGGGTTTGATTAAAAAATATTTTTAGGGTTTTTAAAAATTAGGGTTAACTTATATACAAAATTTATTTTTAACTAATTATATAAAATTACCTTAACTAATATAAATTATACAAATAAAAATTTAAATTAAAAAAAAAAGAATCAAGAGCTTTATATTTTTTTTAGAAAATAATTTTAAGGATTGGAATATATAATATATACATAATATCATAATATAATAATAAAATTTGATTATTTAAACTAATTAAATTACAAGAAAGAAAAGAAAATAAAAAGAAAGACAGAAAAGGAACCTGGTGGGATTTGATCCCAAGACCTCACACCTGCAAGCAGCAACAACATCCACTGGGCCAGCCAGGCGCAGGTGACAACAAAGGCAGTCCACTTTGTTTTGTGCCTTAAACCAATAAACCAGGAAAATTATGAGAAAAACAAAAGGCCTGGGGGTGGTTTTGAACCCAGGACCTTATAGTTAAACATGCGCACGCTTTACCACCTGGCTGGGAGAGCCTACCTGATGACCAAACCACTAATAACAATAATATATTAAACACGCATCTTAAATTGGAAAATATCAAAAAAAACTGCTGGAAGCAAGATTCGAACTCGTGCCTTCAGACCTCATATGCGCGTCTCCTACCACTGGGACAAGCCACTGCTTGTGATAACTGAATAATAAAACAAAATAAAATATGTTATTCTTAATTTGAATTTTGGAACGCGCGGGAGACTTCATCTTCAACCTCAGGATGTTGAATTTAGCTGCGAAATTTGTTGCAACATTTCCTGCGATTTTTCCTGCACCTTAAAAACCTACGAAATTCAAACCATTATCAAACAACATGATTTCATCAAATTGAGGACACCTTGAGACTCCTTGCAACCTGCACAGTCCAATTTCATCAACCAAATTCATTTATAATGCGTGAATCCAATAACCCTAATTTGAAGGTCCAAACCCTAATATGGCATCTCACGGATTTCTTATGGTTTCTTTAGTTTCTTTGCCCAGAATCGTTCTATACACCATCACAAACAATATTAGATCAACAAAATTCATTAACACACAATGAAATAACACAATCGAAAAAATCAAAAGCAAGAACAACTATGGTTCGGGTTACACAATATGCCATGATATTGATGCGTATGAGTGGTCATTCATGATCAGGAAAGCCCAAGGAAGCTTGCTATGATCTTATTTTACCTTTAAATGTCTTGTAACTCAAAATTCGAATCTCACTTTTCTTATGAATTTTTGAACTATGAACTCACCTTTGGCTGCTCGAAATTCGTCTGCTAGGGTTATGCTTATGCTTGATACTTATATGGGAGTAATTTAGGTCAGAAATATGTAGTCATTGTGTGAAGATTTGATCCAAAAATATTGAAAAAGATTATGGTGTAAAAGTTCAAATATTTGATCATGAATGCTTGCTATTTTTGGAGAGATCACATGATTTCATTCCTCTTTGACTCTAATCACCAATTATGAAATTCTAGAAGCTTTATCCAAATAAAATCTTTAATTTTCATATTTTATTTATATTTAAAATGATTTTTAATGATTTAAATCAAAATAAATAGAAATAAAAATAATAAAAATTAGATTTTAAGTGGTTTGGGTCGTGCATGGTGTTAGTGTATGGATTGGATCACAACTTGGGCAGCCCATTTGGAAAGAAGTGATTTTAAACCTCCATTTTCAACATAAACCATCACAAAATTTCCCAACTTTGCAAAGGCACATCTCCCTCATTTTTAAAGTTATGAGGGTGTTCTTGGACTTTTTGGAAAGCTTGAAGAGTCCTCTAAACAACCCCATTTGTTTCAGGTCCATATCATTTACCAATCTCAAGTTATGCCCTTTTGAAGTTGTTGACTTTTTGTTGACTTTTGAAATGACCTATAATGTCTTGGATCATATCTTTCAAATGAAGCATTTTTGGGCTTAACTTTCAACATCAAAGTCGTAGATAATTCAATTTCCTTCAAAATGAGCTTTGGATGGAGACTTGGTGATGAAGTATGTGAAAGTTATGCCTGGTCAAAGTTCAGTTGACTTTCACTGAGGAAACCCTAATTTAGAAACTCCTGATTATTGATGATCTGGAATCTCCTTGATGAATCATGATCAACCCTTGATCAAATGATGAATTTTACTTCATATACTTGATGTTGGCAAAAAATCATGAAGTTTGACTTTGATTTGACCATAGTTGACTCCAATTTGACTTTTTAACTGCATTGACTGATTTTGACTTATCTGATCATCTGACTGAGCAAACTTTTGAGAAAAGCCTTGAAACTTGACATGGGGGTTCTTACACACATATAAGATGCTATGAAACTCACTTGAGGTATTGGAAGTCCATTTAGCCTGATTAAAGTCAAAACCCTAGTTTTGGATGCACTGCTTAGGAGGTGCATTGCCTGAGGGAATTGTCAACTTCTTTGACCAATTGTGAACTTTGTGAACCTTGTGAACCTTCATAAAATGTCTTGTGATACTCATGAGAGGTATTGTGAAGCTTGTGAACCTTGTGAACCTCATGAAGTGGCTTTGTAGACCTTATGAACCTCAAGGAAGTTTTGTAATCATTGTGTAACTTGTGAACCTTGTGAACCTTCAAGACGTAACTTGTAGACTTCCTGAACTTCATGAAAGGTATTGTAAATGTTGAGAAGCTTGTGAACCTTGTGAACCTTCAAGAAGTGACTTGTGGACTTCATGAACCTCATGCAAGGTTATGTAACTGTTGAGAAAACTTGTGAACCTTGTGAACCTTCAAGAAGTGACTTGTAGACTTCATGAACCTCATGAAAGGTTATATAGGCATTGAGAAACTTGTGAACCTTGTGAACCTTCTTAGAACACAAAGTCTTGTATTGTGAGGGCAAATTTTGGGGTGCAACAGCTGACCCTGTTCAATTTTCTGAAACCTGAGGGGTTAGATTGGTATATTTGCCAGTCGTAACCTGGAAGGTTGAAGGGGATTGAACACAAAAGCCCAAAAATTTGCACTCACCAGTGCATAGAGTGATATTGATTGTTGGTTGAACATGATTGAGTGGGCTTAAAGATGCCACTAGGAGAAAGTTCTTCAGCAATATAATGAGAGCTGTCAGGAGTCTGGAGTAATACTGATGTAACAGCATGTCTTCATGAGGATAGAGCAATCAATAATGATAACCCTAAAGCAGTCTTGAAGAAATAATATGATTTCAGGAGGATAGAGCAATCAATAATGATAACTCTAAAGCAGTCTTGAAGTAATGATATGACTCCAGGAGGATAGAGCAATGGATAGCTCTAAAGCAGTCTTGAAGTAATGATATGACTCCAGGAGGATAGAGCAATGGATAGCTCTAAAGCAGTCTTGAAGTAATGATATGACTCCAGGAGGATAGAGCAATGGATAGCTCTAAAGCAGTCTTGAAGTAATGATATGACTCCAGGAGGATAGAGCACTGGATAGCTCTAAAGCAGTCTTGAAGTACTGGTTTCAGGAGGATAGAGCAATGGATAGCTCTAAAGCAGTCTTGAAATAATAATGTGATTTCAGGAGGATAGAGCAATGGATAGCTCTAAAGCAGTCTTGAAATAATAATGTGATTTCAGGAGGATAGAGCAATGGATAGCTCTAAAGCAGTCTTGAAATAATAATGTGATTTCAGGAGGATAGAGCAATGGATAGCCCTAAAGCAGTCTTGAAATCATAAGAAGCTTATCAGGAGGATAAAGTAACCCTGAGGTGACAATAAAGCAGTCCCAAAGAAGCTCATCAGGAGGATAAAGTAACCCTGAGGTTACAATAAAGCAGTCCCAAAGATCATAAGTTTGTTTGTTGGATGATTAACCTGAAACAAGGTAGCTTTCTGTATAATAACATTAGTTTATGCTTTATGCATGCATGTATGATATGATGCACTTAGATAATGTACTATATGTCTATGGATATGTATGCTATGGTATGATGTAAATGATGTATGTATGATATGATACTGCCGAAAGCGTCTGGATATCTTCATATAACAACTGCTGACCAGGGAAAATAAATCCCGATTCGCTGCTGAAGAATATATAACCCTCCGTCTGCTGGGGATAACAGGGTATAGATAACCTCCCGTCTGGGGATAGCAAGGTATATATAACCTCCCGTTGTTGGGGATAGTAAGGTATATATAACCTTCGTCTTCGTTTGATAGTAGGATAAGTATAACATCCCGTCTTCGTTCGTTGTACCCTTATTGGAAAGTACTTTCCCGAATATCCGTATGAGGATAAAAGAGATGGATATAACTTCCAGGGGAGATGGGACTTTATGAAGATGGATTTGTCCTACTGAGGGATTTGTAACTGTTTTGTAGAGATGAACCGGCGAAGCTTCGTTGAAATCCTTCCCTCGTTCGTCCTTAGTAAATACTATTACTGCATTTTCATGCATTTCTGGTAAACATTAATCATATTAAAAGCATACATGCATTTCTGGTAAACATCAATCATATTCAAAAGCATACATACATTCAAACACAACCAATGGACGTTTCGCTTATGTAAATAGGGTAAAAGTAAATCTGGATTCAAAAGATGGAATTTATTTATATCAAAAAGTGACCCATACACGGGTAAGTTTGTACAAGGAGACATAAACCCTAGTAAGAGGATTTTGTCGTACAGTTTTACAAAAGAAAATCAGCTATGTGGGAAAACAATCCTATTGAGTTTCAATTCTACTATTGCCATTCAAGTATCTCATCTTCTTGCTGTTGAGACGGAAACGATTGGATTGAGCTTTATCTGTTCGAGCTTGAATAAGTAGTACAACTGGTTGCAGTTTCATGAGTGATCCAAACGAGACATAGTCATACGCTTTAGTCCCTAACTTTTGCCTGGATTGCCCTTTCAGGTTTTCAATCCACCGGGATACCCTTTTTTGCCCAAGCCGCCTTTTCAGGTTTTCGACTTGCCGGGTGTACATCTTTTTTATATATATCCCTAATTTTTGCCCAAACCCTTTTGGTTTGCCGGGATGCCCTTATTTTTGCCTAGGCCTGTCAACCTAGCGGGTCTCTTTTTATGCGTAGTATTTTTTAACTATGTCTGTGTTTACAGGCTGTGGGAAGTCTTCACCATCTATTGTAGTCAGTATCATGGCACCTCCTGAGAACACTGTCTTGACTACAAATGGTCCTTCATATGTTGGAGTCCACTTGCCCCTAGGATCACTCTGTGGTAATATGATACGCTTGATTACCAAGTCACCAGCCTGATATACCTTTGGCTTAACCTTCTTGTTAAAAGCTTTGATCATTCTCTTCTGGTACATCTGGCCATGACAAACTGCTGCTAACCTCTTCTCATCAATCAAATTTAACTGGTCCAGTCGAGTCTGAATCCACTCATCTTCATCCAAGCCTGCATCCTTCATAATTCTCAAGGAGGGAATCTGAACTTCAATGGGCAGAACTGCTTCCATACCATAAACTAAGGAGAATGGGGTTGCCCCTGTTGAAGTACGTATTGTGGTACGATAACCATGAAGAGCAAACGGTAACATCTCATGCCAATCCTTGTAAGTAACAGTCATCTTCTGTACAATCTTCTTGATGTTCTTATTGGCAGCCTCAACTGCCCCATTCATCTTTGGACGATACGGAGAAGAGTTATGATGCTTAATCTTGAACTGCGTGCAGAGATCAGTAATCATAGTGTTGTTCAGATTAGAGCCATTGTCAGTGATAATCCTTTCGGGGATGCCATACCTACATATGAGATTATTCTTAATGAACCGAGCCACGACATTCTTAGTAACAGATGCAAATGAAGCTGCCTCTACCCATTTTGTGAAGTAATCAATAGCAACCAGGATGAAACGATGCCCATTAGAAGCAGTAGGCTTGATCTCACCAATCATATCAATGCCCCACATGGCAAAGGGCCAAGGAGCAGTCAACACATTCAGTGGTGATGGAGGTACATGCACTTTATCAGCATAGATTTGACATTTGTGACACGTTCTGGAGTGTTGATAGCAATCAGCTTCCATGGTAGACCAGTAATAACCTGCTCTCAATATCTTCTTTGCCATAGTATGACCACTGGAATGGGTGCCAAAGGTCCCATCATGCATCTCTTCCATAATCTCAATTGCTTCCTTCTTATCCACACAACGAAGCATAATTGAATCATGATTGCGTTTATACAGAATGCCATTACTCAGAAAGAACTTAGCAGAAAACCTTCTCAGAAACTTCCTATCTTTGACAGATGCCCCTTCAGGGAACTCCTGAGCTTCAAGATATCTTTTCACCTCATAGAACCAAGGCTTCTCCTCTGCACCTTCTGTATCAATCTCATTGCAGTATGCAGGCTTTTCAAATCTATCAATAGTAATCTTGGGAGCTTCATCATCCCAACTAATCTCAAACATAGATGCCATGGTGGCCAAAGCATCTGCCAATTGATTTTCTCTCCGTGGAATGTGCTCAAAGGTAATCTCTTTGAAATGTGGAATCAAAGACAACACATGTTCTCTGTAAGGAATGAGATTATCATGCTTGGTATCCCAATCTCCTTTAATCTGACTCACTACCAGGGCTGAATCTCCATACACATCAAGGAACTGAATCTTCATATCAATAGCAGCTTTAATACCCAGGATACATGCCTCATATTCAGCCATGTTATTGGTACAATGGAAACAAAGTCTGGCAGTAATCGGGGTATGACAACCTTCAGGGGAACCAATCACAACACCAACACCATTACCAAGTGCATTGGAAGCACCATCAAAAACCATAGTCCATCGGGATCCTTGTTCAGGTCCGTCATATTGTCCAGGTTCTTTGGTAATAAGCATAATGTCTTCATCAGGGAAATCAAAACTCATTGACTGGTAATCATCCACGGCTTGATGAGCCAAATGATCAGCAACAACACTTCCTTTAATGGCCTTCTGAGTAGTATACTGTATATCATATTCTGTTAAGATCATTTGCCATCTTGCAATTCTTCCAGAGAGAGCAGGTTTCTCAAATACGTACTTGATTGGATCCATCTTCGAAATCAACAAGGTAGTATGGGTCAACATATACTGTCTTAGTCGGCGAGCAGCCCATGCCAAAGCGCAGCAAGTTTTCTCGAGCAGTGAGTATCTTGTTTCACAGTCGGTAAACTTTTTGCTAAGGTAGTATATTGCCTGCTCTTTTCGACCAGACTCGTCATGTTGCCCCAACACACACCCCATTGAGTTGTCTAACACTGTTAAGTACATAATCAAGGGTTTTCCATCAACTGGTGGCATCAAAATTGGTGGTTCTAGCAGGTATTTCTTAATTTCATCAAAGGCAGTCTGGCACTCATCATTCCATTCCATCACCTGATCTTTCTTCAACAACTTGAAGATTGGCTCACAGATGGTAGTTAACTGGGAAATAAATCTTGCAATGTAGTTCAATCGTCCCAAGAAACCTCTAACCTCCTTCTCAGTACGGGGAGCTGGCATCTCTCGTATAGCTTTCACTTTTGCAGGATCTACTTCAATACCTTTTCCACTGACAATGAAACCCAGGAGTTTACCAGATCTAACTCCAAAAGTACACTTGTTTGGGTTCAATCTCAACTTGTATTTCTTCAACCTCTCAAACAACTTGTGCAGATGATCAAGATGTTGCTCTTCATTCTGAGACCTGGCTATCATATCATCTACATATACCTCTATCTCATGATGAATCATATCATGAAACAAAGCCACCATAGCACGCTGATATGTTGCCCCGGCATTCTTCAAACCAAATGGCATCACCTTATAGCAAAAAGTGCCCCACTGTGTCACAAATGTTGTCTTCTCCATATCTTCAGGTGCCATCTTGATTTGATTGTAACCAGAGAAACCATCCATAAAAGAGAATACCTTATGCTGAGCAGTGTTGTCTACCAAAATATCAATATGAGGGAGTGGAAAATCATCTTTAGGGCTGGCCTTGTTCAAATCTCTGTAGTCTACACACATGCGCACTTTACCATCTTTCTTAGGAACTGGTACCATATTTGCAACCCACTAAGGATAAGAAGTCACTGCCAAGAACCCTGCATTGAACTGTTTCATTACTTCTGCCTTGATCTTTTCTGACATTTCAGGACGCATACGACGAACCTTCTGCTTCTTTGGACGACAATCTTCTTTCACTGGCAAACGGTGAACCACAATGTCTGTATCCAACCCTGGCATATCTTCATAAGACCAGGCAAAGATCTCCACATAGTCACGTAACATCTGAATCAACCTGCTCTTGACACTGTCCTCTAAATCAGCCCCTATCTTAACCTCTTTTCTGTTTTCTTCAGTTCCCAAATTCACAACTTCGACTGGCTCTTCATGTGGCTGTATAGCTTTCTCTTCTTGTTGTAACAACCTAGCAAGCTCTACAGGTATTTCACAATCGTCCTCATTTCCGTCTTCAGTTTGATAGATCGGATTCTCGAAATTATAATTGGCAATAGTAGAACTGTTATCAACAGGATCCAGAGTGGATGAGGATCTGCATTTAGTGATGTGGGTGTGTGTAAGAACACATAGCTGATAGAACAAAAAATAAAATAAAAGAAAGACAAGGAACACAATATTTACGAAAACGAAACGTCCACTGATTTTATTGAATGAAGTATGCAAATGAAATGACAGCCCGTAACAAGCACACCATTGTGCCCCGGGTAAGGCACATGGCTTGAAAGTTTTATTGTTCAATAAATTACAAATTTAAAAGCAACAACACAGTAATAGTATTTACTCCTGACTAAAGGAGATAGGGATAACATCTTCAGCTTTCCAATTATTGAGTCCAGCACCCACAGTAGGAAAAATCCATGCATCCAAGTTGTAGTCTTCATCATAGTCTCCCACAGCATTGATAACCCCTTGATTGGTGATACGAGCAGCACGAGCACGACGAACAGCCTTCTGAGACTCTGCAGTGAAACCCAAACCAAACTTGTCAGACTTGTATGGAATATCAGGAAGCTAACCCCAAATAGTACAACCACCTTCATCCACCACAGCTCTAGCATCATTGAGGGAGGCCATAGCCATTGTTGGAGGTTTTCTGGTGACAACAGGAACTTTCTTCACAGCAGGAGGAGCTACATAATCATTAACCCAGGGGACTACTTCAAATGTCTGACACGGAGTTTCAATGTATTCACCCTCCATTTCCAGATACTTGAAAGTGTTGACATGGCTGACAAAGTATTCTTCTTCTCCATAGACAGTAACAACCTTTCCATTCACCGGATATCTCAACTTTTGGTGCAATGTAGAGGTCACAGCACCTGCCCCATGGATCCAGGGACGACCAAGCAGACAAGAGTATGAAGGACGAATATCCATCACAAAAAATGTAGCAGTAAACTCCTGGGAACCAACTTGGATTGGAAGATCAATTTCCCCATGTACTACTCTTCTAGAACCATCAAAAGCCTTCACCACAATATTACTGGGTTTCAGCACAGCATCTCCAGGACTCAGTTTATTCAGGACTTCCTTGGGCAACACATTCAAAGAGGAACCATTGTCTATCAGCACATGAGACAGGGTAGTGCCCCTGCATTCAATTGAAATATGCAAGGCCCTGTTATGATCTCTCTTGGCAGGGGTCAAATCAGCATCAGAGAATCCTAACCCATTGTCATAGGTCAGGTGGGCAACACAGTTCTCAAATTGGTCAACAGAAATTGCACTGGGTACATGAGCCATCTTCAGAAACTTGATCAATGACTTGGCATGAGCTTCAGAACATAATAATAGGGAGAGCATGGAAATCTTTGAGGGAGTATGCCCCAGCTGATCAACAATGTCATAATCACTCTTGCGAATGATTTTCAATACTTCTTCCATCTGCTTAGAGAGATCATCAGCAGCTGGCACATCAGTAGATACGGGCTCAATAACAGGACCTTTGCCCCGAGCATCAGTGGTGGAAGTAACAGCAGGAGTAACTGCATTCTTGGAAGTATCTGGAGGAGAGAAGACTCTTCCACTACGAGTGATCTTGCTAGATCCAGCAATATTGTCAATGTCAACAGGCACATCAGGTAAAGGCTCCTGCTTAACACCATGGATGTAAACATCAGACCCATAGTGCCAGGGCACAGCTTTGTCAGATGTATAAGGTATAGGACCAGGAGTAGTAATGACCACAGGAGCTACTCTGGCTTCAGCAACAACTTTCACGGGACCTTCGGCAGTAATCTTGATTGGACCCTGATGAGAGATTTTGATGGGCTTCTTTGAAGTGATTCTCACCGGTACTTTGTCAACCATGTCAACCTCTTCAATCTTCTTACCCTGAGTCAGATGATCTACCATACTATCTACAGATGTTGGTCTTCTTTCAAACACTATAGTATACTTATCCATAAGACGTTGAATGCCATCTCTCAAAATGAAGCAGCTATCCGGCTTATAGGTACAATACAGACAATCTTCACGACAACCTGGAAAGATCCCAGCTTGTGCTAACCTCTTTTTAATAACAGACAATGGTGTGCTCAACTCCATAACTGAATAGACATGCAGATCTTCATCAATGTCTTCATCAATGGCATTGACAGTCTTCTCGTGATTTGGCATTGGAGCTGTAATCACATTTGGAGTACCTGGTGGATCAAACTCAATTTCTCCAGCATCAATCATATCTTGAATTTTATTCTTCAAGACCCAGCAGTTATTAGTATCATGTCCTGGATAGTTTGAATGATATGCACATCGTGCATTGGGATTGTACTTGGGAGAGGTAGCATTGGGATTCTGAGGAGCCTCTCTCAGGGTAATAAGTTCAGCCTTCAACAAGTGTTGCAATGCCTGAGCCATTGACATGTTGATCTTCGTGAACTGTCTTCTAGCCCTCTGTTAGTTGCCTTGAGGCTGCTCTGTTGTTGCAGGAGTTGGATTTGAAATATGAACTGCACTAACAGACTGATGCCTTCGGTTACGATCAGGTTGACCATAAACAACATTGGATTCCTTCTTCCCAGTGGGAGGCTTCTTTGCAGCACCTGATGAAGAAGTGCCCACTTGGATCTTACCACTCTTGATACCATTCTCTACTCGCTCTCCTGTCATGATCAACTCAGTGAAGCCAGATGATGAGCTTCCAATGAGATGACTGTAAAACGGACCATTCAGCGTACACATGAACATATCAACCAGTTCCCTGTCAGTCAAAGGGGGTTGAACTCTTCCAGCTAAATCTCTCCACTTCTGAGCATACTCCTTAAAACTTTCTTTGGCACCCATAGACATGCTCTGAAGCTGCATGCGAGTGGGGGCTAAGTCAGCATTGTATTGATACTGCTTGTAGAAAGCTTCAGCAAGATCATTCCAATCTCTGATGTTGACACTCTCCAACTGATAATACCACTCCAGCTGAGCTCCAGATAAGCTTTCTTGAAAAAAGTGGATCCATAACTTCTTGTCAGCAGTGTGAGGTTGAATTCTTCTGACATAGGACCTCAGATGCAGCTTGGGACAAGAGACCCCATCATAGACAACAAATGTAGGAACTTTGAACCCAATGGGTATCACAACCCCAGATATCAAACTTAAATCCTCAAAATCCAGCCCAGATGATTTCTGCAACTCCATAGCATCCATTCTATCCACCAGCATCTTGAATTTGTCTTCATTAGGCTCATGGTAGTAATTAGCCTCAGAATCAGAGTCCCCCATAGTGTTGTGGAGACTGCCTCTCTCTTTCTCAGATTCCTCAGATTCATAGTCTTCAACCTCTTCTTTGGTCTTGACAGGACCTTTGAACCTTCTTCCCATGTTGAGCAACCCAGCAGACCTTCTAGTCTTCCTAGTCTTCTTGGCCAGCAATGCCTTCAAATCATCTTGCCCCTTGGACAGGTTCAAGATCAGCTCTTGGAACTGTGCATTCTGTGCCTGAAGATCCTTAACTGATTGTTCAAGAGCCATTGCTGAAATAAATAGCGAGAAGATGAGAAACCTGTGCACAATATAAACCTGTGATACAATGAAATGATATGGGAATGCATATGCAATGTTTTCAAGGACCGCAGGATTTAAATTTGCTTAAACAAACAAGAAAGTAACTTTTTATTAGTAATAACTTGTTTTGCCTTTTAGGCTTACAAAAATGGAAATGAAATAAGTACAAAAGATGGGGTTTTAAGTCTCCCATGGACGTTTCCTCTTTGTATTGAGGTATGAGTTGAGGTTTCGTTCCTCGTGAAGCTGCTTTGTTAGCTCTAGGATTCTTGTTTGGCTTGCTTTGTAATGAGCCTCGAAAGTATCCCTTTGCTCCTTCAGTTGGATCCATGATCTCTGCAAGTCTTCCTTATCAGTAGGCATGTCTGGGTGAAGGATGGTATAAGCTGTGCCTCCTTCAGCAACAGGTTCCACGGTAACTGGTAGGACGGCAGGATATGGCATCATGAGTGTCTGAGCACGAGATCGTACCCATCTGAGATAAGCCTCCATAGGAATAGTGTACTTAGGCTCCAGTGTCTTGCTGTCAATCCTGTTTACCTTTCCCCAAGCTCGTATGAATCTCTGACGGTAACCCTGAAGATCGTTGTCGTAGTCAAACACAATGCCCTGAATCAACATGTCATGTGGGCCATCGCTCCGAGCGTAACCAAATTGTCGTAAAGCTAGAGAGGGGTTGTAGGTGATGCCTCCTCTTATGCCTAGAAGTGGCACATTAGGAAACTCCCCACAACGGTCAATGATGGTGACATTCTCCATAGATCTGGAGCACCAATGGATATCTGAGTGAGACAGTGACATGATCCTCTTGGACCATCTGAACCCTTGCTCATTCTTCATTACTGAGCGAGGAAGGTGAGAAATAAACCACCTAGAGAGTAAAGGTATGCAACACATCAAAGTTCCTCTTGCCCTTGTAGTACGGGTGTGAAGAGAATGTAGGATGTCTCCAAGCAATGTAGGTACTGGATTGTGACTCAGGAAAATGTTGATGGCATGAACATCTATGAACTGATCTGGATTGGGGAACAATACTAAGCCATATATCAGCAAGGCTAAGATCTCCTCAAAAGCATCATAGCTCATGGCCTTCAAGAACATTTGAGCTTTATCCATTAATACCTTGGCAAGAATACCCTTGACTCCGCTTCTCGTCTCTAGAACAATATCAGATTTCTTCAGATGTAGAGCTGCAGCAATAACCTCTGGTTTAAGCTCCTTCTCCAAGCCTGTGAAGGGTCTTTGATCAAGAACAGGTATGCCCAGAAGTTTAGAGAACTCCTCCATGGTAGGAACCAGCTGATAGTCGGGGAATGTAAAGCAGTGGTGCTTAGGGTCAAAGAACTGAAACAGCACACTCATCATGTCTTCATTGAACCCTGAAGTGACTAGATCCAATAGGTGACCATGTCTCTTGATGAACCGGGAGTGATCAGACACTTGAGAAACCAACTCTTTAAGCTTGGGAGGTATCCCTACAAAGTTGATCATGATGGTGTTTCTACGAGCAGAAGCCATGACCTGCAACAAAGAACAAAAATAAATCCCTTGGTCCTTGAAATGGTTAGGGAAAATGATATGCTCATGATGCATGATGATGTCATGATGTTATGTTCAATCACAAACATGTGGCACACACAAACAAGTCACACCATTGCCCTAGGTTCAAAGGCTTGCATGAGGTTTAAAGGTAAGTACCCTCCCCTGAAGTTAGATGGTTCATCCTGTCCTACAAAAGTAACCGGGTTCTAAGGGATCTCAATATCATTGATCCTTCACAAGGGTGGTTGATCAGAAGGCAACTTACTTGCCAACCAAAACCCTCCAAGTTTAGAATCTCAATGAGCGTAGTATCGAGTGTCAACCAACTTCAGTCTGCACCAAAGCCGGTTACCTCACTACTTTCTAAAGGCCAAGATGAGTTAACTAGGGTTCTAAAAGTTAGTTAGTGCATTGACAACATATGGCAGCCTCAATATTATCCTCAACTTGACTTAAGGAATATAAGCACCAACCAAGAAGTCGCACTAACTATGGCCACCAGATCAACCGTATCGATATACGTCGTACAGTTTCCTTGGTCTATTGCCATTTACCTAAGGTACACTAGATCCGGGTTAGGACCTTTCACACATAAGAGCACCCCAACAAGTAATATAAATCAAACAAGGCAAGCAATTCAAAGTGATCTTAATTCCTAAGGGTACCCCTCTTAAAATAGGTCCCCAGCAGAGTCGCCAGTTCTGTAACACGGTGGGAGAACTGACTTTAAGTAATGTTGCGGATAGCAAGAGTCGCCACCGACTTTTATTTTATCCATAAGGAAAGGTTATAAAAGAACAGGAAAGACCTTAAGAGAATATTTTGGGTCCGGGGGGTAGGTTATGAAAAGGGAAGGTATTAGCATCCTTTTCATCCATGGTTATCCATGGGCTCTTAGGTACTTAAGCTCACTTTAAATTGTTTTTGAAAGTGTAGTGTGTGAATAGAAAATTTTCAGAATAGTTAATAAATAATCCATGTACGGATGTGTAAAAACTTGTTTGAAAATTTGTTGGAAATTTGTTTAAGTGTGAAAAAGTTTTGAAGTGAGCAAGTACCTAGGAGTAACCTACCCTAATGTTTAAGGTCTTTCTTATTCTTTATCCTTTCCTTGGTAAGACTATCCCTACTATTAAGGAGTAGGTAGTCCTTACTTTGGATGTTAAGGGACATATGAGGGACATTCTGATTTTGAAAGCCATTGTGGGGTGTAATAAGTATTTACGAGGGACTATCATCATTTATTCCGAAGGGACTCGATCCGTAAAGGCAACCATAAGGGACTTTGATGATTTTCTTTTGAAAGGGACTTGCTTTATACACCCCACTTGACCATTATTCGTAGGCAACCTGAGGGATAACCTTAGAAAGTGAGACGGCGATTAAAAATCGACTTACGTGTGTGACGTGTTTAATTTAATTATCTTATGATTAAAAGTGATCTAAGTTTATTTTTAAATAAAATACATATTAGCACTCCCTAATTACTAACCATAGCAATAATAATTAAAATGTTAAAATTTACATCCGAGAAACAATTACAACATTATAATAATAATAAATAAAATAGCAAATTAAATAATAAGCAATAAATAATAAAAAGCAAATAAGGGGTTAGTAAATATAATAAAAAATAATAAGGTTAGTGAGAACAAAATAATAATAGGAATAATAGAAAAAAATATAAGATATAATAATAATATGGTTAGTAAAAATATAATAATAAAAAAAACAAGGTTAGTGAAAATTATAATAAGCAAAAGTTAGTAATAATAAATAATCAAAATTATAATAACATGATAAAAAAAATTTTATAGAGATTTTGACTTGAAACTATTGAATAATTAAGGAATTATAGTAATATTTTTATGTACAAATTACTAAATTATTTCTAGACATATATTAAAAATTATTCATACAAAAAATATTTACATATTATATGGAGAAAACAAATTATAATTATATTTACAAAATATTTTAAACATGCACAAAAGTATAATTATTTAAATTGTCATATAATAAAAGAAACATAATTTGAATTATAAATTTACAAATAAGTTATAATTATTTTTAAATAAACATATACAATAATAATCATAAATTAAACAATTAGGTTTTAATAAGTATTTAGAAAAAATAAATTAGGGTTTGATTAAAAAATATTTTTAGGGTTTTTAAAAATTAGGGTTAACTTATATACAAAATTTATTTTTAACTAATTATATAAAATTACCTTAACTAATATAAATTATACAAATAAAAATTTAAATTAAAAAAAAAAAGAATCAAGAGCTTTATATTTTTTTTAGAAAATAATTTTAAGGATTGGAATATATAATATATACATAATATCATAATATAATAATAAAATTTGATTATTTAAACTAATTAAATTACAAGAAAGAAAATAAAATAAAAAGAAAGACAGAAAAGGAACCTGGTGGGATTTGATCCCAAGACCTCACACCTGCAAGCAGCAACAACATCCACTGGGCCAGCCAGGCGCAGGTGACAACAAAGGCAATCCACTTTGTTTTGTGCCTTAAACCAATAAACCAGGAAAATTATGAGAAAAACAAAAGGCCTGGGGGTGGTTTTGAACCCAGGACCTTATAGTTAAACATGCGCACGCTTTACCACCTGGCTGGGAGAGCCTACCTGATGACCAAACCACTAATAACAATAATATATTAAACACGCATCTTAAATTGGAAAATATCAAAAAAAACTGCTGGAAGCAAGATTCGAACTCGTGCCTTCAGACCTCATATGCGCGTCTCCTACCACTGGGACAAGCCACTGCTTGTGATAACTGAATAATAAAACAAAATAAAATATGTTATTCTTAATTTGAATTTTGGAACGCGCGGGAGACTTCATCTTCAACCTCAGGATATTGAATTTAGCTGCGAAATTTGTTGCAACATTTCCTGCGATTTTTCCTGCACCTTAAAAACCTACGAAATTCAAACCATTATCAAACAACATGATTTCATCAAATTGAGGAAACCTTGAGACTCCTTGCAACCTGCACAGTCCAATTTCATCAACCAAATTCATTTATAATGCGTGAATCCAATAACCCTAATTTGAAGGTCCAAACCCTAATATGGCATCTCACGGATTTCTTATGGTTTCTTTAGTTTCTTTGCCCAGAATCGTTCTATACACCATCACAAACAATATTAGATCAACAAAATTCATTAACACACAATGAAATAACACAATCGAAAAAATCAAAAGCAAGAACAACTATGGTTCGGGTTACACAATATGCCATGATATTGATGCGTATGAGTGGTCATTCATGATCAGGAAAGCCCAAGGAAGCTTGCTATGATCTTATTTTACCTTTAAATGTCTTGTAACTCAAAATTCGAATCTCACTTTTCTTATGAATTTTTGAACTATGAACTCACCTTTGGCTGCTCGAAATTCGTCTGCTAGGGTTATGCTTATGCTTGATACTTATATGGGAGTAATTTAGGTCAGAAATATGTAGTCATTGTGTGAAGATTTGATCCAAAAATATTGAAAAAGATTATGGTGTAAAAGTTCAAATATTTGATCATGAATGCTTGCTATTTTTGGAGAGATCACATGATTTCATTCCTCTTTGACTCTAATCACCAATTATGAAATTCTAGAAGCTTTATCCAAATAAAATCTTTAATTTTCATATTTTATTTATATTTAAAATGATTTTTAATGATTTAAATCAAAATAAATAGAAATAAAAATAATAAAAATTAGATTTTAAGTGGTTTGGGTCGTGCATGGTGTTAGTGTATGGATTGGATCACAACTTGGGCAGCCCATTTGGAAAGAAGTGATTTTAAACCTCCATTTTCAACATAAACCATCACAAAATTTCCCAACTTTGCAAAGGCACATCTCCCTCATTTTTAAAGGTATGAGGGTGTTCTTGGACTTTTTGGAAAGCTTGAAGAGTCCTCTAAACAACCCCATTGGTTTCAGGTCCATATCATTTACCAATCTCAAGTTATGCCCTTTTGAAGTTGTTGACTTTTTGTTGACTTTTGAAATGACCTATAATGTCTTGGATCATATCTTTCAAATGAAGCATTTTTGGGCTTAACTTTCAACATCAAAGTCGTAGATAATTCAATTTCCTTCAAAATGAGATTTGGATGGAGACTTGGTGATGAAGTATGTGAAAGTTATGCCTGGTCAAAGTTCAGTTGACTTTTACTGAGGAAACCCTAATTTAGAAACTCCTGATTATTGATGATCTGGAATCTCCTTGATGAATCATGATCAACCCTTGATCAAATGATGAATTTTACTTCATATAATTGATGTTGGCAAAAAATCATGAAGTTTGACTTTGATTTGACCACAGTTGACTCCAATTTGACTTTTTAACTGCATTGACTGATTTTGACTTATCTGATCATCTGACTGAGCAAACTTTTGAGAAAAGCCTTGAAACTTGACATGGGGGTTCTTACACACATATAAGATGCTATGAAACTCACTTGAGGTATTGGAAGTCCATTTAGCCTGATTAAAGTCAAAACCCTAGTTTTGGATGCACTGCTTAGGAGGTGCATTGCCTGAGGGAATTGTCAACTTCTTTGACCAATTGTGAACTTTGTGAACCTTGTGAACCTTCATAAAATGTCTTGTGATACTCATGAGAGGTATTGTGAAGCTTGTGAACCTTGTGAACCTCATGAAGTGGCTTTGTAGACCTTATGAACCTCAAGGAAGTTTTGTAATCATTGTGTAACTTGTGAACCTTGTGAACCTTCAAGAAGTAACTTGTAGACTTCCTGAACTTCATGAAAGGTATTATAAATGTTGAGAAGCTTGTGAACCTTGTGAACCTTCAAGAAGTGACTTGTGGACTTCATGAACCTCATGCAAGGTTATGTAACTGTTGAGAAAACTTGTGAACCTTGTGAACCTTCAAGAAGTGACTTGTAGACTTCATGAACCTCATGAAAGGTTATATAGGCATTGAGAAACTTGTGAACCTTGTGAACCTTCTTAGAACACAAAGTCTTGTATTGTGAGGGCAAATTTTGGGGTGCAACATTAAGGCTTTGTGATTAAGCTTATGCCTGCATCCTTCTATTAGGATGGAGTGTATAACTTTAATCCTAAGTGTTAAACCCTTAATGTGTTTAAATCCTTTAATCAATTCACCTAATAATCACTAAGACATCAAGCTTGTAACTTGGGCCTTGCATTAGGGTTCTAATTCTTCCTTAATTGATTAAGAAGGACTAACCCTAGTGTTAATGGACAAGCCCTCCTCAAGTTGTCTTACAAACCATAAAATTCACTTCTTAATCTTACCATTAACTAAAATCCATTTAATAAAGGTTTTGTTTTGTCATGAGGTTAATCCCTAATCATGGATTAAGTTGAGGAGCCTTTCTCAGCTTAAATGTTCTCATCTATTATCCTTCTATTAGGATCGTGTAATGGGTCCATTAAATCCTTGATTATGGCTTAAACTCATTACTTAACACTAAACAAAAACACCAAAAACATCTAAATACATGCAAGTAGGTTAATGATCTTAATCCTACATCATGGTGATTAAGTGTGAGGTGTTTACTTCATACTTAAGGTATTCTCATTACCCCTAATCAGAGGGAAGATGTGATCAGTTTACTAACCCTTGGTTTAGGCTTAAGCTCATTTTCTTATGACAAACTCCAAAAGGCAATAAAAGACTGAAAACACAAAAACAAACAATAATCGTCTCCTCCGGGATTCTTTTCGCATCTCATTCACTCACAAACGAGAACTTGCTTCTTCCGTCTAATGCAAGACAGTTTGCACCTGAGCCAGACAGGTCTTACACTTGAGCATAGACAAGTAAGCAGTTCACAAGTCAATTTTCTTTCAGTCTCTTTGAGTCGAACTACGGTGTTCTGACTTCCTCATTGCACGAGAGGATACGTAGGCATAACTTAATTGTTATCGAACAAAAGTCTCTATATATCCCCCCCTCTTCCAGTATTATTCTTTAAGCCTTATAGTCTTGAGCTTCATACTCTTTTCTTACACTGACACTCTTTTACTGCACTTCACATTTCTCTTGCACTGACACTTGTATTCTTTTCCAGCTTCTGCACACAAAATAGCACTGACACTACCCCTTTAAACACAAACTTTCAAGCGTGGATCTCGTCGAGTACGGCGGACAATCTGGGTGCTAATAACTTCCCAGGTTGTAACCAACCCTCTTTCTCAGTTTCTCTGGTTCGCAACTGTCTTATCCATCTTTTCTTAGGTCTATGCAGCATTACCTTTCCTTCGGGATAAAAATGCCTAGCTGGCGACTCTTTTCAGTTCACCCTTGTGTTCTTCTCTTTCGCTGACCGTTCACGTCTGTACCCCTCTTGGCCAGGTGTCATTTGGTGGGAGCGACACCTTCTATAGGAAATACCAATATAATGCTGATTTAGCACCAACTCGCATGCAGCTCCAAAGCATGTCTATGAGTGCTAAGGAGAGTTTCAAAGAGTATGCCCAGAAATGGAGAGATCTGGCTGGCAGAGTTCAACCTCTTTTGACTGACAAGGAGCTGGTGGATATGTTTATGAGTACGTTGAATGGTCCTTTCTATAGTCACCTCATTGGAAGCTCATCATCTGGTTTCACCGAGATGATAATGACTGGAGAACGTGTGGAAAGTGGTATAAGAAGTGGTAAGATACAAGTGGGTGCCTCTTCATCAAGCACTGCTAAGAAGCCCCCTAGTGGAAAGAAGGAGTCTAATGATGTGTATGGTCAACATAGTCGTAACAGGAGTCACCAATCTGTGGGAGCAGTTCACATCTCCAATCCTGCTCCTGCAGCACCAGAGCAACAACAAAACAATCAACAGAAGCCTAGAAGACAGTTCACCAAGATCAACATGTCACTGGCCCAAGCCTTACAACACATGTTAAAAGGGGAACTAATTACTTTGAGGGATCCTCCTCAGAATCCTAATACTTCCTATCCTCGATACAATCCTAATGCAAGATGTGCATATCATTCTAATAGTTCGGGACATGACACCAACAACTGCTGGGTATTGAAAAATAAGATTCAAGACATGATTGAAGCGGGAGAAATTGAATTTGACCTTCCTGGGACCCCGAATGTGATCACTGCTCCAATGCCCAATCATGAGAAGACGGTTAATGTTGTGGATGAGGTTTCCTATGTCTCCTCAGTAGCAGATGTGACTACTCCTCTATCCATTATCAAGAAGAAGCTGGTGCAGGCTGGGTTCTTTCCAGGTTGCAATGAAGACTGTTTTTACTGTGCCTATAAACCTGATAGTTGTTGGAAGTTGAAGGATGGTATTCAGCGCCTCATGAACAATTACACTATATTATTTGAGAGAACTCCTTCTGTGGAAAGTATGTGTGAGCATCTGACTCGAAGCACGAAGCTTGAAGATGTAGCTATGGTTGATAAAATACCAGTGAAGATTACCTCCAAAGGCCCTGTCAGGATCACCTCTAAAGGTCCTGTCAGGATTACTGTTGAAGGCCTTGTGAAGACTGTTGCTAAAGTTAGAATGGCTCCCATGATCATTACCACTCCTGGCCCTGTTCCTTATACTTCTGATAAAGCTATACCCTGGAATTATGGTTCTGATGTTTACATCCATGGTGTCAAGCAAGAACCTTTGACTGATACACCGGTTACTGATACTAGTCTTGATGTTGACAACATTGCTGGATCTAGTAAGATCACCAGAAGTGGAAGAATCTTCTCCCCTCAAGCTACCTCCAAAAGTGCAGTTACTCCAACTACTACCTCCAATTCTGGGCCAAGTACTGATGCCCGGGACAAGGGTCCTGTGATTGAACATGTGCAAACTGAGGCACCGACTGCAGAAAATCTTTCTAAACAGGTGGAAGAAGTATTGAAGATCATTCGCAAGAGTGATTATGATATTGTTGATCAGTTGGGGCATACTCCCTCCAAAATCTCCATGTTATCTTTGTTGCTGTGTTCAGAGGCCCATGCTAAAGCTTTAATCAAGTTCTTAAAGACTGCTCATGTGCCAAATGAGATTTCTATGGATCAATTTGAGAATTGTGTTGCACATATAACTAGTGATAATGGTCTGGGTTTTTCTGAAGCTGATCTGACTCCTGCCAAGAGAAACCATAACAGAGATTTGCATATCTCCATTGAATGTAGGGGCACCACTTTGTCTCATGTACTGGTGGACAATGGATCTTCATTAAATGTGCTCCCTAAAGAGGTTCTGGACAAGCTCAATCCTGAAGATGTTGTGTTAAGACCAAGTGATGTAGTGTGAGGGCCTTTGATGGTTCAAGAAGAATGGTATATGGAGAAGTAGACCTTCAAATCAAAGTAGGCTCTCAAGTATTCAAATCTACTTTCTATGTGATGGATATTCGTCCTGCGTATTCTTGCTTGCTTGGACGCCCCGGATTCATGGGGCAGGTGCTATGACTTCCACCTTGCATCAGAAGTTGAAATATCCGGTGAAGAACAAAATTGTCACTATCTATGGTGAAGAAGAGTACATGGTGAGCCATGTGAATACTTTCAAATATGTAGAAATGGAGGGTGAAATGGTTGAAACTCTGTGTCAAACATTTGAAGTTGTTCCTTGCTCTACTCCTGTTCCTTAGTCTGTCCCTGCTTTTGAAATAGTTCTTGTGGTTAATAGAATACCTCCTGCAATGGCCTCCCTCAAAGATGCTAAAGCTGTGGTTGCAAAAGGTGGTTCTACTATTTGGGGTCAGCTTCCTAACATCCCTTACAAGTATGACAAGTTTGGTTTGGGTTTCACTGCAGAATCTTAGAGGGATGTTCGCCGTGCTTGTGCTGTTCGTATCACTAATCAAGGGGTCATAAGAGATCAAATCAATGTTGTGGGTGACTGTAATGAAGACTACAACCTGGATGATTGGATCATTCCTACCATGGGTGATGGGCTCAACAATTGGAAGACTAAAGACGTTATTCCTATATCCTTTAGTCATGAGTAAATACTATTACTATGTTTTGTTTTAAGTTTGTAATTTCGAACAATAAAACCTTTTAAACCTTGTTTCTTACCCGGGGCACAACGGTATGCTTGTTTCGGGATGTCATTTCATTTGCATACTTCATTCAATAAAAATCAATGGACGTTTCGTTTTCGTAAATATTGTGCTCCTTGTCTTTCTTTTATTTATATTTCTGTTTTATCAGCTATGTGTTCTTACACACACCCACATCACTAAAATGAAGATCCTCATCCACTCTGTATCCTGTTGATAACGGTTCTACTATTGCCAATTATAATTTCGAGAATCCGATCTATCAAGCTGAAGATGGAAAGGAGGAAGAATGTGAAGTACCTGTAGAGCTTTCTAGGTTGTTAAAACAAGAAGAGAAAGCTATACAGCCACATGAAGAGCCAATCGAAGTTGTGAACCTGGGAACAGAGGAAAACAGGAAAGAGGTCAAGATAGGGGCTGAATTAGAGGATGGTGTTAAGAACAGATTAATCTAGATGTTACGTGATTATGTGGAGATCTTTTCTTGGTCTTATGAAGATATGCCAGGGTTGGATACAGACATTGTGGTTCACCGTTTACCGGTAAAAGAAGATTGTTGTCCAAAGAAGCAGAAGGTTCGTCGCATGCGTCCTGAAATGTCATAAAAGATTAAAGCAGAGGTGATGAAACAGTTTGATGCAGGGTTCTTAGCTGTGACTTCTTATCCTCCATGGGTTGCAATGTGGTACCAGTACCTAAGAAGGATGGTAAGGTACGTATGTGTGTAGATTACAGGGATTTGAACAAGGTCAGTCCTAAAGATGATTTTCCACTTCCACATATTGATGTTTTGGTAGACAACACTGCTCAGCATAAGGTATTCTCTTTCATGGATGGTTTCTCTGGTTATAATCAGATTAAGATGGCACCTGAAGATATGGAAAAAACTACATTTGTTACACAGTGGGGCACTTTTTGTTATAAGGTGATTCCATTTGGTTTGAAGAACGTCGGGGCAACATATCAGCGTGCTATGGTGGTTTTATTTCACGATATGATTCATCATGAGATAGAGGTATATGTGGATGATATGATAGCCAGGTCCCAGAGTGAGGAACAACACCTTGATCACTTGCATAAGATGTTTGAGAGGTTGAAGAAATACAAGCTGAGATTGAATCCAAACAAGTGTACTTTTGGAGTTAGGTCTGGTAAACTCCTGGGTTTTATTGTCAGTGGGAAAGGTATTGAAGTGGATCTTGCAAAAGTAAAAGCTATACAAGAGATGCCTGCTCCCCATACTGAGAAGGAAGTTAGAGGTTTCTTGGGACGACTGAATTATATTGCAAGATTTATTTCTCAGCTAACTGCTACATGTGAGCCAATCTTCAAGTTGTTGAAGAAAGATCAGGTAATGGAATGGAATGATGAGTGCCAGACAGCCTTTGATGAAATCAAGAGATATCTCCTAGAACCTCCAATCTTGATGCCACCAGTTGATGGAAGACCCTTGATCATGTACTTAACAGTATTAGACAACTCAATGGGGTGTGTATTGGGGCAACATGACGAGTCTGGTCGAAAAGAGCAGGCAATATACTACCTTAGCAAAAAGTTTACCGACTATGAAACAAGATCCTCACTGCTCGAGAAAACTTGTTGTGCTTTGGCATGGGCTGCTCGCCGACTAAGACAGTATATGTTAACTCATACTACCTTTTTGATTTCAAAGATGGATCCAATCAAGTACATATTCGAGAAACCTACTCTCTTCGGACGAATAGCGAGATGGCAAATGATTTTAACAGAATATGATATACAGTACACCACTCAAAAGGCCATTAAGGGCAGTGTGGTAGGTGATCATTTGGTTCATCAAGCAGTGGACGACTATTAGTCAATGAGTTTTGAGTTCCCTGATGAAGACATTATGATTATTATCAAAGAACCTGGACAATATGACGGACCTGAACAAGGATCCCGTTGGACTATGGTTTTTGATGGAGCTTCTAATGCGCTTGGTAATGGTGTTGGTGTTGTGATCATTTCCCCTGAAGGTTTTCGTACCCCAATTACTGTAAGACTTTGTTTCTATTGTACCAATAACATGGCTGAATATGAAGCATGTATCATGGGTATTAAAGCAGCCATTGAGATGAAAATTCAGTTTCTAGACGTATACGGAGATTCAGCCCTGGTAGTTAGTCAGATTAAAGGAGATTGGGATACCAAGTGTCGTACCTCGAAAAATACGATCCTAAAACAAACAACAGAGCCGCCACCTAATTCTATTTATTCTACGAGAGAAAAGGGAGATATAGATACAACCTAAAGGAAGGATAAGAAATGGTTTGCGAAACCAAATACTAAGTTCGGGAGTCGGTTACGCAAGGGGAAGGTATTAGCACCCCTCATGTCCGTTGTACTCAGCGGGAACCTCTTAGCTAACTACGCGATTAAATGTTTGATCTTAAGTCTTTGTCTTCTAAATGTCTGTTAATATGTTTGTTAAAGTTTTAAATTATTATTATGGAGAAAAATGGTTAATTTTTATTTATTGATTTAAACAGAGAAATAATTAAATTTTTTATTAGGATGCTCGCGAAGGATTAAAAACCCGTGCCTACGTATTCCCTTGTGCAATGGGAAAGTCAGAGCTCCGTAGTTCGTGTGACTATGGTTTATGATTTTTAATTGAACGATTGTTTGAAATGCTTTCTACTGCTAAGCGTTGGCTTATACTCGCGGTGGAGGCTGAAGCGCTAACTTGTTTGCGAGATAGAATGATTTAAACAATGTTCGTTTTTAGAGAAAAATGTTTGACTTTTGTTAAGATGTTTTAAACGAAAGGGCGGATGAACCACGTCGCGTGGGGCTAGCCCAGGAGCGTTTCATTCCAAAACGTGCAGAGTGCTAGACTCCGGAGTTCTGTTCTTTCGCTGATTAATTATGAAAATGATGAATTGGTTGGTAAATTTTAAATTGTTTTAAGATATGAAAGAGTGAATGAACCACGTCGCGTAGGGCTAGCCCAGGAGAGATTCACTCTAGAACGTGCGGAATGCTAGACTCCGGAGTTCTATTCTTTCGTTAATTAATTTGTAAAATGATTGAGATATTTTGATATATGAACGGTGATTGAACCGCGTCGCGTGGGGCTAGCCCAGGAACGATCCAATCCAGAACGTGCGGAATGCTAGACTCCGGAGCTCTGTTTTCGTATTTAAATTTATAAAATAAGTTGGATATATGTTTTAGACGTTTTAGAATTAACGTATTTTAAATAACGAAGGAGTAAACGAAACACTACGCGTGGGGCTAGCCCAGGTGTGGTTCGTTTCAGAACGTGCGGAGTGCTAGACTCCGGAGCTCTATTCCTTGTTAAATTAATTAAGATGCGTAAAAGTCGTGCAGACGGCAGTCACATAGTGACCGACTTACGTGTGTGCCAAAATGTAGGCGAGAAAGAAATATTTATTAATTGATTTCGTGGATTCTAATCCTAATTCCTAAATGTTCCTAATAATGCTAAATCGAAACCGGTAAAATAAATGCGGAAAGATAAATTGCGTACAAAAGCGGGAGAGGGATACAATAATAATTTTATACGAGAATGCGATGAAATAAAGGGTCTCGTTGTAATTTGCCCAAGAGAAAGCGTGTGTGCGGTGTACGATTTAATCGAACCGTTAGAAATTAATATGACATAAAAGGTGCAAGAAATCAATAAAATAAATAAATATCCTAAATAAAATGAAATAAAATTGTGAAATTAGAATAAATAAAATAAAATAAACAAGATGACCTCATATCGGGCACGATTAATCGGAAACGATTTATCGCGGCTTTGTCATATCATCGGCCCAAATAAAAATCAAAACGGAATTGAAAAGTAAAGACACATCTTTTTGAATTTTTAGTTTATCAACAACTAAACAAAATTACGACTAAACTTAAAAACTAAATTTAAATAACTTACTCCACAATAATATTTTTTATATTTTTAAGTGTTAATCACATATATACTTTACTTCTAACATTAATAAATAAATTAAACAAAACTATATTTTGAAAGGAAGAAACTAAGTCAATCTAATAACTTAAACTAATAAGAATTTTTTTTAATAATTTAAATAGATAACAAACTAAAATATAAAAAGAAAATGATGAATGGCACTCACAAACTTCAAGGCTAGCAAAGGTTGAACTTTTTGTGTAGAAGAAAGTGAACGTGTTTTGATGGAGGTTGTTGTTGTGGTGAAGATGGTGAATGTTTATGGGTATTGTGTAAGTAAAAAAAAAGAATTTTGACTTTGAAAAATATGTAATGAATATGCTAGATTTTGAGAATATAAGGGTGATCTTGTTAGTCTCAAATGAGAGAAAGATAGATCTTATTTATAGTGTGAATGAGGTAGGAGTGTTGATGTGGCAATCCATGTGACTTTATGAGAATGATTTTTGGTCATGGATAAGTCCAAGTTGGCAATCCATGTGAAGTGTGAGAAATATTATTGGTCATTGATAAGTCCAAGTTGGCAATCCATGTGACTTTATAAGAATGATTCTTTGCCATTGATAATTCCAAGTTGGCAATCCATGTGAAGTGTTTGTACTACATTGTAGTGGACCCCACTTGCTATTTTTTCTTTTTTGAATATGAAGAAAAACAAAAGAAAGGTAGTAATAGTAATAATAAATAATAATAATAAAACTAATAATAATAATAATAATAATAAAAAAGAAAAAAAAATGAAAATGATTATCAAAAAATAAATTATATTGAATTAAATAAATTGAAGTTAAACTAAATAAATTGAAATTGAAATTAAACTAAAATTTAAGTTAACTTAAATAAAAAAATTCTAAATTAGAATTGAACCAAAATAAAATTTAAATTAAAACTAATTCTAAAATATCTAATATAATCTAAACTCCTATTCTTAAAGCGAAATAAGTAATTCTAAAAAAAATCAAGAATAAAATATGACATTAAAAGTAAAATAAATAGAACTGCATGATTAATGATTAATTGATTAAAATGCAAAAATGACTGACTATCAAATAATTCGATAAAAATGCGCCAGATGAATAAAATTCGAAAAAGCTCGGTCAAAATTTAGGGTGTGACAGTTGCCCCTATTTAATTTTCTTGGACCTGAATGTATAAATAACAAATCTTTTTGGACATTCAAGGTAGAAGAAGATTAAATATTAAAATACCTAAAATTTTGACTGAATGCAGATGAAATGCAATGTTATGAATTTATGAGGAATTCTTGTTGGGGATATGACATCCTAGATGCAATGAAACTTAACGTGCTGATTTCTTTTAAAATGATGAATATGCTGAATATGGTATGATGCAGATAAATGCGACGGCGATCCACAGAAACGCAAACTGAGGGTGAAGACTCACTAGGGATAACAATATGCTGGGGATGACAAAACAAAAATAGGATGTATTCAAAGTGGTAAATCAACAGGTTCAAGTGTAACTGCTGGCACTAAGAATAACAAAAGATGGAAACAAAAGCAAATTCAAAGCGTTGGTTCAACTAACACAGGTAAAGTCCAGTTGACACTTAGGATGACAAGAGAATATTCAAAGTGAATGCACAGTGGCACGATATGACCAACTGTCACTAAGATTAATAACAAAGAAGAAGTAACGTCTGTGGATTGTATTGGATAAATATCACTATTCAGGGATGACATTGAAGGTAAATGCACATCACTATATTCAGGAATGGCACTGAATATACAGATAAAACTTTCAGGAATGGCACTGAAGGTAAAGGCAAATCACTGTATCCAGGAATAGCATTGGATACACAGACGAAGATTTCAGGAATGGCACTGAAGGTAAATGCAAATCACTGTATCCAGGAATAACATTGGATACGCAGATGAAGATTTCAGGAATGGCACTGAAGGTAAATGCAAATCACTGTATCCAAGAATAGCATTGGATACGCAGATGAAGATTTCAGGAATGACACTGAATATACAGATAAAACTTTCAGGAATGGCACTGGAGCAAGAGTATATCCAGGAATGGCATTGGAGGAAGAGTATATCCAGGAACGACATTGGAGGAAGAGTATATCCAAGAACGGCACTGGATATACAGATAAAATTTTCAGGAATGGCACTGAAGAAACAAGATATAGACCCAGGAATAGCACTGGAGGAAGAGTATATCCAAGAATGGCATTGGAGTGAATAAAATATCCAGGAATGGCACTGGAGTAATAAAATATCCAGGAATGGCACTGGAGTGAATAAAATATCCAGGAATGGCACTGGAGGAAGAGTATATCCAGGAATGGCACTGGAGTGGAAGAATATATCCAGGAATGGCACTGGAGGAAAGAAAGGTAAGTTTTTGGTAGGCGCCAAGAAGTTGGACTTTCAAAGTGAGGCAAATATTTGACCACAACATGGCCTACGGTAAATGCAAATGAGGATAAAACACTCTGTTATGCATAGTATATGAACTTGTTATGATGTATGATCAAATACATGTAATGCAGATGATGACAACATGGCTTGACTCTTTTGGAGATGACAAGATTGGAAGGCTAATTTTTTTAACACTGTGAGATCAAAGTTATTCCTCTCGGGGACTAAAGATGCTGATGTTGAAAAGACCTTTGCCACACTAATAAATTGTACCAAGTTGACGATCCTTGGAGAAGGGTTGAAAAAACTTTAGGGATTCTTCCAATGAATTGCCCCAGATAATCTGATTGTTGTAGATGAGCTGGTCGTTGCTTCAACTTGATTGACTCTGAAAATGATTGCCTTATGATGCGCTTGGAAGCCTGCTTCAGTATAATTTTTGTAAATTCTTTTGTATAAATCAATTATGAGATGTACTTTCACCGAACAACAACCTTGCCCTAATTCTTAACATGGTATGGAAGAAACTTGCCCCTGATAGGATCACTAGACCAGTTCTTAATTGTTTGAAAATTCCTTGCTAGAAAAGATAGTTTGCAAACAAAAACATTTATACAACCATGGTAATTAAAAGCAAATGCAACTTTTGAAATCAAAATTATTGTTGGAAGAAAAGAAAATGAATCATTAGTCCAAACACGATGGTTTATAACGTTCAAGGTGAAAGGTAAAGTGAAAATATGTACAAAACAAAATGACTTGCAAAGATCTTTTTGGAGTCAGTTTACACAACCTTACTGTAGTATGCTTTCAGAATAACCTTGCCTCAATTAGGTCTTTTAAGGGTTGTATCGTGGTCTGGTTCACGGTTCATGAAATAAGGATAAAGGCTCGAAATTGTGTTTGTACCCAACCTTCCTCGTGATGAATCTCCAATCCTACATTCAATTAAACCTATACACATTTATCTTGACAACGTAAGGGTAAAAAATGATGATTTGAGGTTTACTGGAAATGATAATCATTTTATTTGGCTTTGATGGATGTTTGTAGTGACCCAACGATTTTGGACATGGTGGTCACTAATTCTTACTTGTTTGATGTTGAGGGTTTGAGGGCCTCTTTTGCTTGATTTTCTTTTTGAACCGATCCCTATCTTTTGACTAAGTCCTTTTTTGACTTAGCGGGATTTATATTTTTTGTACTTTTGAAATTCTGAAAATTATGATTGCCAAACCATTGGTCATAATGGATCATCTTGTAATTTGAATGTGTAATCAAACTAATTGAAGAACTACCCTGCCCCAGGTTAAACATAAGGGTTTAAATCCGAAAGAAACTCCTACTTCTAGGCTCGAAGTGACTAATCAGTTACAAGGATGAGTTGTCCTGTCTTGAAACACTGGCTTTTAGGGAGAACTGGTTGAAGTTGATTGAAGCTTCAAGTGGCATGCCTTGGCAAAGGATTGTCCTTGAAACTTGGATTAGGATCACTGAAGGAGAGGACCTTGTCTCTGATCAACTCTTTCACTCTTGTCTTCAAAGCAAAACAATGTTCCAAATCATGGCCCGCTCCACCCTGATGAAATTTGCAACGAAGATCTGCCCTATAGCTTGGTGGGAGAGGAACTGGAGGAGGAGGCATAGGTCTAGTGGTTATCAAACCTTTCTGAACCAAACCAAGATATAACTTAGTGTACATCATGGGAATAGGGTCAAATTGAACCCTTTCACGATTCTGAGTTTGTCCAAAAGTCGGACGTTGAGGAGCTCTAGCTGGTTGAGCAGCAATCACAGGAGCAACAACAGCAACATAAGCTTGATTATCATGTTGGGCCATGTATTGAGGTCTTCTACCCACATCGAAAATAGCATTGGTCTGATCTTCCCTCTTCCTTTGGAAATTCCCAAAAGGTTTCTTAGCAACATTGGAAGACTCAATAACTTTGGACACTTTTCCATTCTTAATTCCTTCTTCAAGCCTCTGTCCAATGGTAACCAGATTAGTGAAACTGGAAGAGACACTTCCGATCATTTTTTCCCAATAGAAGGGAGCCAAAGTATCCATGAACATACTAGTCATTTCTTTCTCAGCTAGAGGAGGTTCAACCTGAGATGCCAACTCTCTCCAACATTGAGCATATTCCTTGAAGGATTCCCTCTCTTTCTGAGACATATTCTGCAGTTGACGGTGATCAGGTGCCATGTCCAAGTTGTACTTGTATTGTTCACGAAAGCATCACCCAAATCCGCCTAGCTACGGATACGATCTTTATCAAGCCCCATGTACCACTTCATAGAGGCACCGCTCAAACTGTCTTGAAAACAATGAATAAGTATCTTGTCGTTCTTTGGACAGGTGTGCCCCTTGTATTTCTCAAATTCTGGAATCTTGAACTTGGAAGGAACAATGAGATCGGATACCAAACACATATCACTTGCATCAACATTGAAGAAGTCATTACCCTCTACATCCCTTAATCGTTTGTCAATAGCTCGATACTGCTCACGACCAACTTCAGGTTCAACATAATCTTCAAGATCATCATCCTGAGCGCTAGCAGCATTGTGTTCATAGGGAATTTGGCCAGTATGAATCACAGGTCTGGATTCAGTGAAAATAGGAACTTGAAAATCGGGTCTAGACGCCTGACCGACTATATAAGTAGTAACATGAGGTGGAGAGTAGTTGTGTGGCAAACCAAACTCTGGCCAAGTTGAAGGTGGCAACTAGGTAGGCTGAGGTTCGACAATAGCGTTTTCAACCTCTTGGATCACTGTCCTCTGAGGTGGCTCTCCTCTGGCAATCAAAACTTGAAGCATTTCAGTCAGCTTTGTCACACTCGTCTTCAACTCCTCAATTTCCATTCGGACCTCAGCATTATGAACCTCTTGTTCTGACATCCTGCGTCTATGGTAAGCTCGGGTTCTGTATCGACTACGAAGCTTCAGTTTGACGGTTGATAGATAACTGGAATACAGAGACAACTTGAATGAATTGACGAACAACCCGGGTGTGTACAAAAAATGCAAATGATGCAAATGGTATGCGACACCATGCAATGCAGATATGCTTAGGGTCACAGGCACAAATAGACTTGGAAACTGGAAATAAACTTGAAACTTCCTAATTGGTAGACTGCAATAGATTGGTTACATATTCTGTACCCATAAAGACCCCCTCACAGGATAGTTTCTATGGTAGTGGTATTAGGAAACTCAAGGTCACGGACGTTTATCGTATTAACGCCCCACCGTAGGCTAGCTGCATTGTGACGATAATGATGATAAGGCCTATCTTGAGTGGAGTTCTCATGCTAGGCTGACAGAGGGGCGAGCCCTCGGAGCCTAACATTACACAACTACCAAAATTGAAACAGGTTCTAGGGGGTCCCAGAATCACAGCCCTTTCGTGAATCAGGTCACGCGACAGGCTAGCTGCGTTGTGACAAGATCTATAAAAAGTCTAACTATCTGGGGGAGCTTTCATGCTAGGCGTGCAAGGAGCGAGTCCTTGGAGACTAACACTAATAACATCCAATTCTAACTTAGGTGTTCCCTCTGCTTTTTTCACAACTCAAATTTACTTGCAAAGTGACCCCAATATCCCACAGACGAGTAATATAATGAGCAATAAAGGGAAAGCGGTAAAAGAATAAACAAACATAAATAACAAACATAGAGAAGACAAGAAGAGATAAGATCAAATAAATAAACACACAAAGCTAAGTTAGGCTCGACCCTCTTTAGCATGGAGCTATCCCCAGCAGAGTCGCCAACTGTCGTACCTCGAAAAATACAATCCTAAAACAAACAACAGAGTCGCCACCTAATTCTATTTATTCTACGAGAGAAAAGGGAGATATAGATACAACCTAAAGGAAGGATAAGAAATGGTTTACGAAACCAAATTCTAAGTTCGGGATTCGGTTACGCAAGGGGAAGGTATTAGCACCCCTCACGTCCGTTGTACTCAACGCGAACCTCTTAGCTAACTACGCGATTAAATGTTTGATCTTAAGTCTTTGTCTTCTAAATGTTTGTTAATATGTTTGTTAAATTTTTAAATTATTATTATGGAGAAAAATGGTTAATTTTTATTTATTGATTTAAACAGAGAAATAATTAAAATTTTTATTAGGGTGCTCGCGAAGGATTAAAATCCCCATGCATACGTATTCCCTTGTGCAATGGGAAAGTCAGAGCTCCGTAGTTCGTGTGACTACGGTTTATGATTTTTAATTGAACGATTGTTTGAAATGCTTTCTACTGCTAAGCGTTGGCTTATACTCGCAGTGGAGGCTGAAGCGCTAACTTGTTTGCGAGATAGAATGATTTAAACAATGTTCATTTTTAGAAAAAAATGTTTGACTTTTGTTAAGATGTTTTAAACGAAAGGGCGAATGAACCACGTCATGTGGGGCTAGCCCAGGAGCGTTTCATTCCAAAACGTGCGGAGTGCTAGACTCCGGAGTTCTGTTCTTTCACTGATTAATTATGAAAATGATGAATTGGTTGGTAAATTTTAAATTGTTTTAAGATATGAAAGAGTGAATGAACCACGTCGCGTGGGGCTAGCCCAGGAGAGATTCTCTCTAGAACGTGCGGAATGCTAGACTCCGGAGCTCTATTCTTTCGTTAATTAATTTGTAAAATGATTGAGATATTTTGATATATGAACGGTGATTGAACCGCGTCGCGTGGGGCTAGCCCAGGAACGATCCAATCCAGAACGTGCGGAATGCTAGACTCCGGAGCTCTGTTTTCGTATTTAAATTTATAAAATAAGTTGGATATATTTTTTAGACGTTTTAGAATTAACGTATTTTAAATAACGAAGGAGTAAACGAAACACTACGCGTGGGGCTAGCCCAGGTGTGGTTCGTTTCAGAACGTGCGGAGTGCTAGACTCCGGAGCTCTATTCCTTGTTAAATTAATTAAGATGCGTAAAAGTCGTGCAGACGGCAGTCACATAGTGACCGACTTACGTGTGTGCCAAAATGTAGGCGAGAAAGAAATATTTATTAATTGATTTCGTGGATTCTAATCCTGATTCCTAAATGTTCCTAATAATGCTAAATCGAAACCGGTAAAATAAATGCGGAAAGATAAATTGCGTACAAAAGCGGGAGAGGGATACAATAATAATTTTATACGAGAATACGATGAAATAAAGGGTCTCGTTGTAATTTTCCCAAGAGAAAGCGTGTGTGCGGTGTACGATTTAATCGAACCGTTAGAAATTAATATGACATAAAAGGTGCGAGAAATCAATAAAATAAATAAATATCCTAAATAAAATGAAATAAAATTGTGAAATTAGAATAAATAAAATAAAATAAACAAGATGACCTCATATCGGCCACGATTAATCGGAAACGATTTATCGCGGCTTTGTCATATCATCGGCCCAAATAAAAATCAAAACGGAATTGAAAAGCAAAGACACATCTTTTTGAATTTTTAGTTTATCAACAACTAAACAAAATTACGATTAAACTTAAAAACTAAATTTAAATAACTTACTCTACAATAATATTTTTTATATTTTTAAGTGTTAATCACATATATACTTTACTTCTAACATTAATAAATAAATTAAACAAAACTATATTTTGAAAGGAAGAAACTAAGTCAATCTAATAACTTAAACTAATAAGAAATTTTTTTAATAATTTAAATAGATAACAAACTAAAATATAAAAATAAAATGATGAATGACACTCACAAACTTCAAGGCTAGCAAAGGTTGAACTTGTTGTGTAGAAGAAAGTGAACGTGTTTTGATGGAGGTTGTTGTTGTGGTGAAGATGGTGAATGTTTATGGGTATTGTGTAAGTAAAAAAAAAGAATTTTGACTTTGAAAAATATGTAATGAATGTGCTAGATTTTGAGAATATAAGGGTGATCTTGTTAGTCTCAAATGAGAGAAAGATAGATCTTATTTATAGTGTGAATGAGGTAGGAGTGTTGATGTGGCAATCCATGTGACTTTATGAGAATGATTTTTGGTCATGGATAAGTCCAAGTTGGCAATCCATGTGAAGTGTGAGAAATATTCTTGGTCATTGATAAGTCCAAGTTGGCAATCCATGTGACTTTATAAGAATGATTTTTGGCCATTGATAATTCCAAGTTGGCAATCCATGTGAAGTGTTTGTACTACATTATAGTGGACCCCACTTGCTATTTTTTCTTTTTTGAATATGAAGAAAAACAAAAGAAAGGTAGTAATAATAATAATAATAATAAAAAAGAAAAAAAATTGAAAATGATTATCAAAAAATAAATTATATTGAATTAAATAAATTGAAGTTAAACTAAATAAATTGAAATTGAAATTAAACTAAAATCTAAGTTAACTTAAATAAAAAAATTCTAAATTAGAATTGAACCAAAATAAAATTTAAATTAAAACTAATTCTAAAATATCTAATATAATCTAAACTCCTATTCTTAAAGCGAAATAAGTAATTCTAAAAAAAATCAAGCATAAAATATGATATTAAAAGTAAAATAAATAGAACTGCATGATTAATGATTAATTGATTAAAATGCAAAAATGACTGACTATCAAATAATTCGATAAAAATGCGCCAGATGAATAAAATTCGTAAAAGCTCGGTCAAAATTTAGGGTGTGACACCAAGCATGAAAATCTCATTCCTTACAGAGAGCATGTATTGTCCTTGATCCCATATTTTGAAGAGATTACCTTTGGACATATTCCACGAGGAGAGAATCAGTTGGCAGATGCAATAGCCACCATGATCACTATTGATAGATTTGAGAAGCCTGCATACTGCAATGAGATTGACACTGAAGAAGTAGAAGGAAAGCCTTGGTTCTATGAAGTGAAAAGAATCTTGAAGCTTAGGAGTTCCCTGAAGGGGCATCTGTCAAAGATAAGAAGTTTCTGAGGAGGTTTTCTGCTAAGTTCTTCTTGAGTAATGGAATTTTGTACAAGCGCAATCATGATTCGACTTTGCTTCGTTGTATGGATAAGAAGGAAGCAACAGAGATTATGGAAGACATGCATGATGGGATTTTTGGCACTCATTCTAGTGGTCATACCATGGCAAATAAGATATTGAGAGCAGGTTACTATTGGTCTACTATGGAAGCTGACTGCTATCAACATTCCAAAACATGTCACAAATGTCAGATTTATGCTGATAAGGTGCATATACCTCCAGCTCCATTGAATGTGTTGACTGCTCCTTGGCATTTTGCCATGTGGGGCATTGATATGATTGGTGAGATCAAGCCTACTGCTTCCAATGGGCATCGGTTACTAAGAATGTTGTGGCTCGATTCATTAAGAATAATCTCAGATGTAGGTATGGCATCCCTGAAAGGATTATCACAGATAATGGCTCTAATCTGAACAACACTATGATTACTGACCTCTGCACGCAGTTCAAGATTAAGCATCACAATTCCTCTCTGTATCGTCCGAAGATTAATGGGGCAGTAGAAGCTGCTAATAAGAATATCAAGAAGATTCTACAGAAGATGACCATTACGTATAAGGATTGGCATGAGATGTTGCCATTTGCTCTTCATGGTTATCGTACTACAATACGTACTTCAATAGGGGCAACCCCGTTCTCTTTAGTCTATGGTATGGAAGCAGTTCTACCCATTGAAGTTCAGATCCCTTCCTTGAGAATCATGAAGGATGCAGGCTTGGATGAAGATGAGTGGATTCAGACTCGACTTAACCAGATAAATTTGATTGATGAGAAAAGGCTGGCAGCTGTTTGTCATGGTCAGATGTACCAGAAACGGATGATCAAAGCTTTTAATAAGAAGGTTAAGCAAAAGGTATATCAGGCTGGTGACTTGGTAATCAAGCGTATCATATTACCACAGGGTGATCCTAGGGGCAAATGGACTCCTACATATGAAGGACCATTTGTAGTCAATAGGGTATTCTCAGGAGGTGCCATGATGCTTACTACTATGGATGGTGAAGATTTCCCACAGCCCGTGAACGCAGACATAGTTAAAAAATACTACGCATAAAAAGAGACCCGCTAGGTTGACTGGCCTAGGCAAAAATAAGGGCATCCCGGCGAACCAAAAAGGTTCGGGCAAAACTTAGGGATATATATATATATATATATATATATATATATATATATAAAAGATTGTACACCCAGCAAGTCGAAAACTTGAAAAGGCGGCTTGGGCAAAAAAGGGTATCCTGGTGGATTGAAAACCTGAAAGGACAATCCAGGCAAAAGTTAGGGATTAAAGCGTATGACTATGTCTCGTTGGGTCACCCATGTAACTCCAACTATTGGTACTACCTAAATCAAGTTCAAACAGATAAAGCTCAATCCAATCACTTCCATATCAACAGCAAAGGATGAGATACTTGAAGATAATGGCAATAGTGGAATTGAAACTCAATAGGATTATTTCTCACATAGCTGCCTTTCTTTGTTTTTGTAAAACTTTTACGACAAATTCCTCTTACTAGGATTTCTGTCTCCTTGTACAAATTTGCCTGTGTATAGGCCACTTTCTAAAATAAATAAAATCTCGCCTTTGAATTCAAATTTACTTTGTTTACTTAAACGAAAACGTCCATTGGTTGTGTTTGAATGTATGTATGCTTTTGAATATGATTGATGTTTACCAGAAATGCATAAAATTTAGTAATAGTATTTACTAAGAACGAACGGAGGTAGGAATTCAACGAAGCTTCGCCGGTCCATCCCCACAGAGTAATCTTTTCAAGTAATATCTCCCCTCGAATTTACGTCCATCTCTTTTATCCTCAGTCAGGATACTCAGGAACCTAATCCTTCAATAAGAAGTACGACGAACGAAGACGGGAGGTTCTGAGTACCATACTATCAAACAAGACGGGAACGAAGTCCTCATATTCCTCAGCAACGAACCGGGATTTATTTTCCCTAGCCAACAATTGTTATACAGAGATATTCAGACGCTTCAGGCTACATGATTCATACATACATCATTTACATCATATCATAGCATACGCACCCATAATGCATACAACATTTACTTAGGTACATCATGCCATACATGCATACATATTGCATAAACTAACCTCTCCTTTTCAGGATAGTTGCAGGCAGATAAACACTATTAACTCCTTGAAACAGTTCAGAGACGATCTATACGAAGATCTAGTGCTGATACTTAATTCAGAGATAATCGCTACGAAGATTTATTTCTGATGATCAAATTCAACAAATTGTCCTTGGGACGATATGTAAATGATCTATACGAAGATCTAGTGCTTAATCCAGGATATTTCCATAAGAGATAATCGTTACGAAGATTTATTTCTGATGGTCAACTATCTTTGGGATAGTGTGTAAATGATCTATACGAAGATCTAGCACTTAATCCAAGAGATTCTTTCAGAAGAAATTCAGGGATAATCTCCACGAAGATTTAATCCTGATATTCTTTCTATCCTTGGGATGGTATGGGTCTATACGAAGATCTATTACCTAATCCGGGAGACTTCCAGAAGAGATAATCGTTACGAAGATTTATTTCTAATGGTCTATGCAACAGTTTATCTGTGGGATGGTACATAAATGATCGATACGAAGATATTGTACTTTGCCCAAGATATTACCAAAAGCAATTCAGAAAAGATCGCCACGAAGACTTGGTTCTGATGCTTAAATTAAAGTATGTTCCTAAAGATGGTTCAGAGCCGATCTATACGAAGATCTAAGTACTGACACCTAATGAAGGATATTCTTTTCCCCGAGAGATAATGCAGAGACGATCTATACGAAGATCTAGTGTTGACATTCAACTCAAACATGTTACATGAATCATTCAGAGACGGCCTATACGAAGACCTAGTACTGATATCCAGTGACAACATAAAGATACTATCATCTTCTGATATTATGGATGGCATCTATAAGCCCATCTCCAAATCCTCTGAGTGGCATCTTTAAGCCCACTCCAGCATATACAATCAATCAAGCAGTGTTACCTTACGCACCGGCGAGTGCAAAGTTTTGGGCTTTTGTATTCAATCCTCTTCAACCTTCCAAGTCACGAATGGCACACATGCCAATCTAACTCATCAGGTTTCAGAAAATTGAACAGGGGCAGCTGTTGCACCCCAAAATTTGCCCTCACCTAGACAAGATATTGTGTACTAAGGTTTTCCAAGAGGTTCACAAGGTATCCTAAGAGGTTCATAAGGTTCACAAGGTTCACAATTAGTCAAAAGGTTTGACAATTCCCTCAGACAAAGCATCCTCCTAAGCAATGCATCCTAAACTAGGGTTTTGAGTTTCATCGGGCTAAATGGATTTCCAAGGCTTCAAGTGAGCTTCATAGCATCCTATATGTCTTCAAGAATCCCTATGTCAAGTTTCAAGGCTTTCCCAAAAGGTTTGCTCAGTCAGATGATCAGATAGGCTAAAATCAGTCAAAGCAGTCAAAAAGTCAAACTGAGGTCAACTGTGGTCAAACCAAAGTCAAACTTCATGATTTTTTGCCAACATCAAGTATATGAAGTAATATTCATCATTTTATCAAGTGTTGATCATGATTCATCAAGGAAGTTTCAGATCATCAAAAATCAGGAGTTTATAAATTAGGGTTTTCACAGGAAAAGTCAACTGAACTTTGACCAGCCATAACTTTCACATGCTTCATCAAACATTTCCCATCCAAAGCTCATTTTGAATTAAATTGAATTCTCTGAAACTTTGTGTCTCACAAGCCAAGCCTAAAAATGCTCCATTTGAAAGGTATGAGCTAAGACATTATAGGTCATTTTAAAAGTCAACAAAAAGTCAACATCTTCCAAAGGGCATAATTTGAAAATGGTAAAAGATATGGATATGATACCAATGAGGTTGGTTAAAGGACTCTTTAAGTTTTCCAAAATGTTCAATAACACCATCATAGCATTAAAATTGAGGGAGATATGCCTTTGCAAAGTTGGGAAATTTTTGGGAGGTTTATGAAGCAAATGGGGCCTTAAAACCAAATTTCTCCAAATGGGCTTGCAATATTGTGATCCAATCCATACAAAGACCTCAAGCACGACCCAAAGAAACCAAGTTCTGATTTTTATTATTTATTTATTAGTTATTTTGATTTTATCCATTAAAAGTCAAATTAAATCTAAATAAAATATAAAAATCAATATTTGGACATGATTCTTCTTCTAGAAAATCTTAAAAATCATTTAAAGTTGATTGAAATCATACAAATTCGTGCTAGCTTGATTTAGAAAGGTTTGATGAGATATTTTTCAATATTTAAAAAGATGAATCTTCATGATCAAGTAACTACTACAAAGCCCAAAAATCCATGATATTTTGACCTAATTCTCTTCCATACATATACACAAACTCAAGACACATACAAGGACATGAAATCCTGCCTCCAAGAATACTCTCCAAACTTCAAAAAATTCAAGAAAAATTCACAATCGGATTCTTATTTGCAGGCTATATCAAAGTGTTTTGAAGGTTGCAACATGTTCCTTGAGCATCCTTGATTCTATCCCAATGCTTTACATCATCAAAAACTCATTAAAATGCATAAACCAAATCTCTATATTCTTGTTTTTTTAATTTTTCGATTCTTAATTTTCACGCATGATTAATGAATTCTAATGTCATATTGTTGTTTGTGATGGTGTTTAGATGGTTTCTGCACATTTGTTTGAGGTTTCATGACCGGATTCGACAAATGCCATTGTTAGGGTTCATCCTTCCAATTTAGGGTTTTGCGTTTTGATGGTTATAAACACACTTTAAAACCATAAATCGATTAAGTGAACTGTGTGGATCATGTTTGTGTGATTAATTTGACAAAATCGTGTGTAATTGGCACTGTATGAGTTTCATAGGTTTTCACACGCAGGAAAAAACGCAGGAATTTTTGGTAGGTAATTTCGCAGGTAAACCTGCGAAATCCCAAGGAAGAAGACAACTCAGATGACGCCACTTTTTTAATTCAAATTTTCGTTTTATTATTTTATTAATTAGGTTTAAACAAATATCAGAAAGCGTCTGATGGCCTGGTGGATAGAGCGTATGCGTGTGAAGCTGCAGAGCTTGGGTTCGATCCCCAGGTTCTTTCATTTAAACCTTGTTTTTATTTTATTAATTATTTAATTATATAAATTATATTATCTAATTAACTAATTTAAAAACCCTAATTTTCTTAATTAAAATTGTTAACCCCAATTTTTCTATTAACTCTAAAAAAATTAACTTATTTTTATAAACCCTAATTAAATCATTATTTTTTTAATATGTAAATAGTTTATTATTTGTTTATTATTATTAATCTTATTTTTCTAATTAATTCTTAAAAACTTTTCTAACATTAATTTTTCTTGCTAAAATTCTTATTTCTTTTATTTTGTTATTCTAATCTTTATTTTCATTTTATTATTACTAATATTTAATTATTGCTTATTTATTACTATTATTGTATTTATCATTATTATTATTTCACGATTATATTGTAATTGTCCCGAAGCCTTGTAATATTTGTAGGTTTATTTTTTCGTATTTATTTTTATTGTAAATATCTTTATTGTGTGGTTGGTAATTTAGGGTGTGTATAACATGTTTGTAATTTAAATTAACTTAGAAAAATTAATTTAACAAGATAAATATTTGAAAAGAAACACGCACACACGTAAGTCGATCTAAGATCGCCATCTTGCACTTCCTAGGGTTGCCTCTCAGTTGCCTTATATAAAAGGTCAAGTAGGGTGTCTTAAGCAAGTCCCTTCATAAATATCATCAATTCCCTACAGTTTTAAAGATCAAGTCCCTTCGAGGTTGCCTACGATAAATGATCTTGTCCCTTCGAATAAAAGATGATAAGTCCCTACGAATTGCTAAAGACACCCTACAGTTGCCTATATCCAGATGACTCTACACATGTCCCTTAATACATCCAAGGTAATGACTACCTATTCCTTAATAATAGGGATAGTCTTACCATGGAAAGAATATACGAGAACATAAAAGACTTAATCTAGGGTAGGTTTCTCTTAGTTGCTTGCTCACATTTCAAAATACTTTTTACACCTCACTTTCTTAAACATTTTTCAAAACAAGGCTTTGTATACATCCATACGAGGATCATTACAAAGTACTTAGAATTTTTCTAATCACACACTACACTTTTGCAAACAAACAAAGAGAGTTAAGTAACTAAGAGCCCATGGATAGCAATGGATATAAAGGGTGCTAACACCTTCCCTTTATATAACCTACCCCCCCCCCCCCGAACCTAAGTCTTTTAAAATAGGTCTTTCCTGTTCTTTTATGTCCTTTCCACTTGGATAAAATAAAAGTCGGTGGCGACTCTTGCTATCCGCAACATGACTGAAAGTCAGTTCTCCCACTGTGTTACAGAACTGGCGAATCTGCTGGGGAAATTGATAAAAGAGGGGTACCCTTAGGAATTAGATCACTTTGTTTGCTTTGTTTGCTTTGCTTTACTTACTGGGGCTCTTATGTGTGAAAGATCCTAACCCAGATCTAGTGTACCTTAGATAAATGGCAATAGACCAAGGAAATTGTACGACGTATACTGATATGGTTGATCTGGTGGCCATAGTTAGTGTGACTTCTTGGTTGGTGCTTATGTTCCTTAAGCAAGTTGAGGATAATATGAGGCTGCCATATGTTGTCAATACACTAACTGACTTTTAGAACCCTAGTTATCCCATCTTGGCCTTTAGAAAAGTAGTGAGATAACCGGCTTTGGTGAAGACTGAAGTTGGTTGATACTCGATACTACGCTCATTGAGATCCTAAACTTGGAGGGTTTTGGTTGGCAAGTAAGTTGCCTACTGAACAACCACCCTTGTGAAGGATCAATGATATTGAGATCCCTTAGAACCTGGTTACTTTATAGGACAGGATGAACCATCTAGACTTCAGGGGAGGGTACTTACCTTTAACACCTCATGCAAGCCTCAAACCTAGGGCTATTGTGTGACTTGTTTGTGTGTGCCACATGTTTGTGAGTGATCATAACATCATCATGCATCATAAGCATAGCATTTTCACTAACCATTTCAAGGACCAAAGGATTTATCTTTGTTCTTTGTTGCAGGTCATGGCTTCTGCTCGTAGGAATACTATCCGGATCAACTTTGTAGGGATACCACCTAAGCTTAAGGAATTGGTCTCTCAAGTTTCTGAAAACTACCAATTCATCAAGAAGCATGGTCACCTACTGGATCTAGTCACTTCAGGGTTCAATGAAGACATGATGAGTGTCCTATTTCAGTTCTTTGACCCTAAACACCATTGCTTCACAGTTCCCGATTATCAGTTGGTTCCTACAACGGAAGAGTTCTCCAAGCTACTGGGTATACCTATCCTTGACCAGAGACCCTTCACAGGCTTAGAAAAGGAGCCTAAACCTGAAGTCATTGTTGCAGCCCTACATCTGAAGAAATCAGACATTGTCCTAGAAACGATAAGTGGAGTTAAGGGTATTCTTGCTAAGGTATTGATGGAGAAAGCTCAAGCGTTCCTGAAGGCTATGAGTTATGATGCTTTTGAGGAGATCCTAGCCCTATTGATCTATGGCTTAGTGTTGTTCCCTAATCCAGATCAGTTCATAGACGTACACGCCATCAACATATTTTTGACTCGTAATCCAGTGCCTACATTACTTGGAGACATCTTACATTCTCTCCATACCCGTACTACGAAGGCACGAGGAACTCTGATGTGTTGCATACCTTTATTATCTAGGTGGTTTATTTCTCACCTTCCTCGATCAGTGATGAAGAATGAACAAGGATTCAGGTGGTCTAAAAGGATCATGTCACTTTCTCATTCAGACATTCATTGGTGTTCTAGATCTATGGAGAATGTTACTATCATTGACCGTTGTGGGGAGTTCCCTAATGTGCCACTCCTTGGCATAAGAGGGGGCATTACCTACAATCCTTCTTTAGCTCTATGTCAGTTTGGTTATGCTCGAAGTAATGGTCCTCATGACATGCTTATTCAGGGCATTGTGTTCGACTACGGCAACGATCTGCAAGGTTACCGTCAAAGGTTCATACGAGCTTGGGGCAAGGTGAACAAGGTGGACAGCAAGACTCTGGAACCAAAGTACTCCATTCCTATGGAACCTTATCTCAGATGGGTACGAGCACGTGCTCAGACTCTTATGATGCCATATCCTGCTATCCTGCCCGTTACTATGGAACCTGTTGCTGAAGGAGATACTCCTTATATCATCCTTCATCCAAACATGCCCACTGACATGGAAGAATTGCAGAGGTCCTGGATCTAGTTGAAGGAACAAAGGGATAATTTTGAGAATCATTTCAAAGCTAGTCAAGAAAGAATCCTGGAATTGACAAAACAACTTCACGAGGAGCGGAATCTCAACTCATACCTCAACACAAAGAGGAAACGTCCATGGGAAACTTAAAACCCCATCTTTGTATTCATTTCATTTTTGTTGTAATCCCAAGAGGCAAACAAGTTTATTGATTACTAATAAAAGTTTACTTTCTGGTTGTTTAAACAAATTTAAATCCTGCGGTCCTTGAAAACATTGCATATGCATTTACATACCATATCATTGCATCACATGTTTCTTATGAACAAGTATCTTATCTTCTCGTTGTTTATTTCAGCAGAAATGGATCTTGAACAGACTGTCAAGGATCTCCAGGCTCAGAATGCACAATTCCAAGAGCTAATCTTGAACTTGTCCAAGGGACAAGATGAGTTGAAGACACTGCTGGCTAAGAAGAAGAAGAAGACTAGAAAATCAGGGGGCCTCATCAACCTGGGTAGAAGATTCAGAGGTCCTATCAAGACAAAGGAAGAGGTTAAGGATTCTGAGTTTGAGAATTCTGAGAAAGAGGGAGGAAGTCTTCATGATACTGTGGAAGATTCTGATTCTGAAGCAAACTATTATCATGATCCTGCTAGTGAGGAGAAGTACAAGATGCTGGTAGACAGAATGAACGCTATGGATATACAAAAATCTTCTGGGCTTGATTTTGAAGATCTGAGTTTAGTTTCTGGAGTAGTTATACCTATTGGCTTCAAGGTTCCTGTTTTTGTGGTGTATGATGGTATTTCATGTCCTAAGCTGCACCTAAGATCCTATGTCCGGAGGATTCAACCACATACTGCTGATAAGAAACTGTGGATTCATTTCTTCCAAGAGAGTTTATCTGGAGCTCAATTGGAATGGTACTATCAACTTTAAAGTGTTAATATTCGTGATTGGAATGATCTTGCTGAGGCCTTCTATAGGCAATACCAATATAATGCTGATTTAGCACCAACTCGCATACAGCTCTAAAGCATGTCTATGGGTGCTAAGGAGAGTTTCAAAGAGTATGCCCAGAAATGGAGAGATCTGGCTGGCAGAGTTCAACCTCCTTTGACTGACAGGGAGCTGGTGGATATGTTTATGAGTACTTTGAATGATCCTTTCTATAGTCACCTCATTGGAAGTTCATCATCTAGTTTCACCGAGCTGATAATGACTGGAGAACGTGTGGAAAGTGGTATAAGAAGTGGTAAGATACAAGTGGGTGCCTCTTCATCAAGCACTGCTAAGAAGCCCCCTAGTGGAAAGAAGGAGTCTAATGTTGTGTATGGTCAACATAGTCGTAACAGGAGTCACCAATCTGTGGGAGCAGTTCACATCTCCAATCCTACTCCTGCAGCACCAGAGCAACAACAAAACAATCAATAGAAGCCTAGAAGACAGTTCACCAAGATCAACATGTCACTGGCCCAAGCCTTGCAACACATGTTAAAAGGGGAACTAATTACTTTGAGGGATCCTCCTCAGAATCCTAATACTTCCTTGTAACACGGTGGGAGAACTGACTTTAGTTATGTTGCGGATAGCAAGAGTCGCCACTGACTTTTATTTTATCCAAAGGAAAGGCATAAAAGAACGGGAAAGACCTTTTAAAAGATTTTTGGGTCCGGGGGGTAGGTTATGTAAAGGGAAGGTGTTAGCACCCTTTACATCCATGGTTATCCATGGGCTCTTAGTTACTTAGCTCACTTTAAAATGTTTTTTGAAATGTGAAGTGTGTGAATAGAAATTTTCTTAAGTATTTTATAATGATCCATGTACGGATGTATATAAAACCTTTGTTTTGAAAATTGTTTGAAATGTATGAAGTGTTTGAAATGTTTTGAAGAGTGAGCAAGTATCTAAGAGGAACCTACCCTAAGTTTAAGTCTTTTCTGTTCTTGAATCCTTTAACTGGTAAGACTATCCCTATTATTAAGGAATAGGTAGTCATTACCTTGGATGTGAGGGACAAGTGAAGGGACATCTGTTATTTAGGCAACTGTGGGGTGTATAAGCAATTCGAAGGGACTTATCATCTTTATTCGAAAGGGACAAGATCATTACGAAGGCAACATTCGAAGGGACTTGATCTTTTTATCTGTTTAGGGACTAGATGATGTGAAATAAGGGACTTTGCTTTATACACCCTACTTGACCTTTTGTTTAGGCAACATGAGAGGTAACCTTAAGGAAGTGAGATGGCGATCAAAGATCGACTTACGTGTGTGAGTGTACAATTTTAAATATTTATCTTTTAAATTAGTGATCTAAATTGATTTTACAATACAAACATGTTTCACTCCCTATATTACTAACCATAGCATTTAAAAATAAATATTACTATTAAAATTTTACATAGAGGAGGCAATTACAAAATAATAATAATTAAAGCAAATTAAATAAATAAGCAAAAATAAATAATAATAATAATAATAATATAATTGGGTTAGTAAAAATAATAATAATAAATCACAATATATAAATGGGGTTAGTAATAAAATAAATATCATATGAAAATAAATAGCATTAATAATAAAATAATAAGAATATTAGCATAATAATTAAAAATTCAATTTTTTATAAACAATTATTATTTTAAGAAAATATAAACAATTATATACTAATTATCATAAAGTTTTAAATTATTTACAAATTATAAAAATTAGGTTAATTATAAACATATAAATTAGCAAATTTGAATTATTTTTAAGCATATATTAAAAATTATTTACATACAAGAATTAAATTATAAACAAATTATAAAATATATACATATTGAATAATCATATTATTATATTTACAAAATTAAATTAAGAATTTTAATTATTTTAAGCATATTTATATACAAGATTTAAATTATAAACAAATTATAGAAATATGTACATGATTAAGGTTTATAATTAATAAATTAAAAAACTTATAATAGAATTAAATTTTAGGTAAAAAGAAAATTAGGGTTTGTGAACATTATTAGGGTTTAAAAAATAATTAGATTTTAAAAATATTTTAGGGTTATGAATTTTAGAAAAAATTAGGGTTTTATAAATTTTAGGGTTTATATATATATATTTTTAGAATAACAAAATAACTATATATAATTTTACAATATCAATAATTTACAAAAATAAATAATTTTTCCTATAAGATTAAAATTAAAAAGAATGAATTTAAAATAATATGAACATCCTATTTATTTTATTATTTAAATTTGTTTTAATAGAAAATTAGTTAAATAACAAAAACCAGAAAAAGAATGGAAAAATCAAAACCTGCCTGGGCTGGGAGTTGAACCCAGTCCCTTTGCTTTCACAAACTCCAGCCAACCAAGCTAACCACTGGGCCACGCACGTGTAGGCGTTAAGGAAAGAGTTCCATTAGGTTTTGTTGCTTAACCTGAAAAATCATGAAAAAAACAAAAACAAATAATAGAAAAGGCCTGGGGGGGATTCGAACCCAGGACCTTTACGCAATTCACAAACACACTTACCATTCCAGCCGGGAGGGCGCATCTGATAATATATGCATCACAATTCATTATATTTTAAGTTTAATAATTCAAATGAAAAAAACAAGAAAATTGTTGAGGCCAGGATTCGATCCCTGGACCTTCAGGTATAACACAAGCGCTCCCTACCACTGGGTCAACACTGCTGTTGTGAAATAATATCAAACAGAATCAATAAAATATTAAAATTAAATTTCAAATCAAAATTTGGCGCCACTGATCATCTTCTTCTTCCTCCAGACCTGGGAATATTGCTGCGAATATTCCTAGGAAATTTCCTGCGAATTCCAGGTTGTAGCGAAACCTACGAATCCTAATTATCATCAAAACAGTGAAATTACATCAAATTAAAAGCGCAAACAAGGTCTAGAGATTGATTCGAATCGATCTATGGTTTTAGAATTCGTTTATACTTGATGAATCCGAAAGCCCTAAAGCTCAACCGAAACCCTAAAAATGGTGGATCTCATTCTAGGTGATGGAACTTCACAAAACCTGCCCAGAATCAATCTATAACTTATCACAAACAAGAAACATTAATCAAAATTCATTAAGAACCAGTCAATATTTAGAATCGAAAATCAAAAATTTCATGAATATGATGAATCGGATTATGCACATGAGCTTGTTTTTGATGCTTTTGATGGCTAGGATTGGTTTAGTGATGTCCAAGGAACCCTTCCATGTCTTAAAAATACCTTAAAAGCTCTTGTAGGGAGGAAACCGAATTGAAGTTTTTGTGAGATTTTTGAATGTATGAACTTACTCTTGGAGGCAGGGAATTCGTCCCCTTGTGATTGGGTTATGTTGTATACTTATAGTAGAATCAAATTAGGTCAAAAGATTTGATCATTGCATGGACTTTTTGGATTTTGGAGATTGAAAAAGATTAAAGCTTAAATTTCAAATATTCTTGAATAAGACCTTTCTATTTCAAGCCAATCTTCATCAATATTGTATCAATTCAATCCAAATTATATTTATGACTTTCTAGAAGAGAAATATATTTTAAATTTTCACATTTGATATTTTATTTAAATTTAAAATGATTTTTTAATATAAAAATCATAATAAATAAATTAAATAAAATAAAATTATGAAAATATTGAATAAATTTCGTGCATGATGTCATGTATCACTTTGGGTCACCAAAAGTTCAGCCCATTTAGAAAAATTTGGTTCTAAGACCCTATTTCCTTTATAAACCACCCAAAAATTTCCCAACTTTGCAAGGGCACATCTCCTTCAATTTTAATGCTATGAGGGTGTTCTTGGACTTTTTGGAAGGCTTGAAGAGTCCTCTAACCAACCCCATTGGTTTCATGTTCATATCATTTACCATTCTCAAGTTATGCCCTTTTGAAGTTGTTGACTTTTTGTTGACTTTTAAAAGGACCTATAATGTCTTAGCTCATACCTTCCAAATGAAGCATTTTTGGGCTTGGCTTGTGAGACACAAAATTGTAGAGAATTCAATTTCCTTCAAAATGAGCTTTGGATGGAAAAAATGTGATGAAGCATGTGAAAGTTATGGCTGGTCAAAGTTCAGTTGACTTTTCCTGAGGAAACCCTAATTTAGAAACCTCTGATTCTTGATGATCTGAAGTATCCTGGATGAACCATGATCAACCCTTGATCAAATGATTAATTTTACTTCATATACTTGATGTTGGCAAAAAATCATGAAGTTTGACTTTGGTTTGACCACAGTTAACCTCAGTTTGACTTTTTAACTGCTTTGACTGATTTTGACTTATCTGATCATCTGACTGAGCAAACCTTTGAGAAAAGTCTTTAAATTTGTCATGGGGATTCTTGAACACATATAAGATGTTGTGAAGCTCACTTGAAGTCTTGGAAGTCCATTTAGCCTGATTAAAGTCCAAACCCTAGTTTAGGATGCATTGCTTAGGAGGATGCATTGTCTGAGGGATTTGTCAAATCTTCTGACCCATGATGAACTTTGTGAATCTTGTGAACCTTATAAGATGTCTTGTGAACCTCATGAAAGGTCTTGTGAACCTTGTGAACCTCATAAAGTGTCTTGTAAACTTCATGAGCCTCCTGAAAGGTCTTGTGAACCTTGTGAACCTCATAAAGTGTCTTGTAGACTTCATGAACCTCATGAAAGGTCTTGTGAACCTTGTGAACCTCATAAGCACACAAAGTATTGTATTGTGAGGGAAAATTTTAGGGTGCAATAGCTGCCCCTGTTCAATTTTCTGAAACCTGAGGGGTTAGATTGGTATATTTGTCAGTCATGACCTGGAAGGTTGAAGGGGATTGAACACAAAAGCCCAAAAATTTGCACTCACCGGTGCGTAGAGTGGTACTGATGACTAGTTGTATATGCTTGAGTGGGCTTAAAGATGCCACTTGGAGAAAAGTTCTTCAGATACATTTCTTGGAGGATAAAGCAGTCCAAAATATGAAGATATAATGATAGCTTTCAGGAGGATAAACAACATCCTGAGGTAATGATATGCTTTCAGGAGGATAAACAACGTCCTGAGGTAATGATGATAGCTTTCAGGAAGATAAACAACGTCCTGAGGAAATGGTGTGACCTTTGGGAAGATAAACAACGGCCCAAGGTCTTGATATGCTTTCAGGAGGATAAACAACGTCCCGAGGAAATGAGTATAACTTTTGGGAAGATAAATAACGGCCCAAAGTCATGATATGCTTTCAGGAGGATAAACAACGTCCCGAGGAAATGATGATAGCTTTCAGGAATAAAAACAACGTCCTGAGGGAATAAAGTATAACTTTTGAGAGGATAAACAACAGCCCAAAGTCATGATATGCTTTCAGGAGGATAAACAACGTCCTGAGGAAATGATAGCTTTCAGGAGGATAAACAACGTCCTGAGGAAATAAAGTATAACTTTTGGGAGGATAACAACGGCCCAATAGTCACAAGTTGTTAATGAAGTTTGCTGGAGAATTAACCTGAAAAACAAGATTATAACATTCTGCACCATAACATTAGTTTATGCATTATGTATGCATGTATGATATGATGCACTTAGGTAATGTGTTATGTACTTATGTATATGTATGTTATGGTATGATGTAAATGATGTATGTATGAATCATGCAGCCTGAAGCGCCTGAATAACTGATGGCCAGGAAAAATAAATCCCGATTCGTTGCTGAAGAATATGAGGAACTCGTTCCCGTCTTGTTTGATAGTAAGGTATAACCTCCCGTCTTCGTTTGATAGTAAGGTATACATAATCTCCCGTCTTCGTTCGTCGTACTCCTACTGGAAAAATAAATTCCCGACTATCCGTATGAGGATAAAAGAGATGGATATAAATTCCAGGGGAAATGTGACTTGAAGTACTTATGAAGATGGATTTACCCTACTGGGGAATTCGTAGCTGTCTTGTAAGGATGAACCGGTGAAGCTTTGTTGAAATCCTTCCCTCGTTTGTCCTTAGTAAATACTATTACTGCATTTTCATGCATTTATTCAAACACAACCAATAGACGTTTTTCGCTTTAGTAAAAGAGGAAAAGTAATCCTGAATAAAGAGGGAAAAGTAAAGCTGAACTCGTAAACTGTCGTTTCAACTTTGAGAGTGTATAACCAATTGGATTTAGAGCTCCTGAGATTTTTAACTTTCCTGAATACCTTCCCAGAAATCCTCTTAGTTGGATCTGAAGACATGATACTGACACCATCTGATACTACTGGCGTAGACAATTAATTTCCACAATGGCTTCTGCTGAGAATCCAATATCAAGGTAATACAATGAGAGGAACGTGTCTTCAAATTGTGATGGACCATATATGCTCCGGGTATTAGATTTGAAAAGAAAGCATTGTCCCATGGTTGAGGATGAATTGTCCCATAATGGAAGTATCTGAATGTAGTTACCTCAAGAGAAATAAGCAGAATGCCCCACAATAATATGCCCCTGACATCATGAACTTTATAATGTTACCCTTGGTAATTCAAATAGAAGAGGAGATCTGCCCCTGGCTACTTAAATATAATTGAATCCTGTCATGATTGCCCCAAATGAGTTAGGCAGTATCATGGCCTGCCCCTTGATTGGGAGATAATGACTATGCCCCTTTGTATACATGGACTTTGATCCAGGAAGCAACTTTGTTTATCAGAAAGACTTTGGTTTATTGAACATTCATCATGTAAGTTTCTCTGTTTATCAAACACTCAGGTATATGCAAACAAATATATTCAAAAATGCAATGCTTATGTCTGTCTTGAAGTTTTTGAAAAAGAGTTATTTTAGAAAAAACAATTTTTATGAAAACTGTGATATTAACTCAAGTTTTATAATAAGCCCTAAAGGAGTCAGGATACCTTTTTATAGCAATACACTTTCGAACTAACCATGCTTCAGTTAGGACTTTTAAAGGGTTGTAACGTGGCCTGGTTCACGGTTTAAGAAACAAAGGATAAAGGCTCAAATATTATTTGTACCCAACCCAATCTCCATGATGTTCTTCAGTCCTATGCTCAGTTAACTTATGCATTGAGGCTCAAATGAGTTTGGAATTGTAACATTGACATTTGTGATGGTTCAGAAACCCAGTCATCTTTCTTTGTTGAGGATTCATAGTGACCTCTTTTTTCTTTTGACTTTGTTATCCCTTCTTTTTGCCTGAACTGTTTATTTCAAAATTACAGTCAGCGGGATGTCTTAATTTTTTTTTACTAAGTCTCTTTCATAGGTTTTGGCTTAGTGGATTTTTCTTTTGCTGGATATTAACTGTCAGGTTTAATGATTACACAGAACCATCATTAGTTGTATACAACACAAATAATTGGCATATTTGAGTTAACCGAGTAACTACCCTGCCCCGGGTTATGAATAAGGGTTTTAATTTGTGCGAGAATAAAAACTCCTACTTCATAGGCTCAAAAGGGTTAACTAGGGATTAACTTCCTTATATCTCCACTGTTTAGGAATTGAAACAATGCCTGTACATCGTTAGCATAGTCTGTTCAAAAGCATACTGCCTAATATTATGGTATTGTTTTCGTCATCCTCCCTCTACAGGCTTATAGCTTTATCAGGAGTTAAATATCACAAAATAGAAATATGAGACATACTTCAAAACATAGTGAAACGAATGGATTAATTCAAGACAAACATATGCAATGCATTAATGAAAACAAAAGTTTTAACATAATAGTAGGTGTTTAAACAAATAAAAGAAATTACAAATGAAAATTCATATGTTGTCCCATCCAGTTGGTTGAATGTCTTCAATTGCAATCTGTGAACTTTGAGGAGCAGTATACTTCACCATGAAATCAAATTTACCACTTGGGTGTCCCAAGGTTCCCCATATCTAAACAGGAATAGGTAGGCTTCCTTTCTTGCTACCCTGGGCAATTTGTCTTGCAACTTCGGTGTTTGATGGACGATAGTAGAATTCAACTTGACTTTCTGGAGTAACCTCTAGGATTCCTTCGTCAATCAGGTCTTGAATCTTTTTCTTCAATGCCCAACAATTATTAGTATCATGTCCAGGACTGTTGGAATGATACTCACACCTTGCCTTGGAATTATAGTGAGGAGAGGCAATATTAGGATTTTGAGGAGGACTTTTCAAAGAAATTAGTTTCATCTGAAACAAGCATTGCAGAACTTGTGACATTGGAGTGCTGAACTTGATAAACTGCCTTCTACATTCCTTGTGTTGAGGTAGATTAACCTTATCAGGTCTTTCTTCTTCAACTAAAGAACAATCAGTGGTAACCTGTCTCTTACCTTCTTTTATCCTCCTCTTCCTTTCAACCAAATCAGCTTGTTTTAACAAAGGTTGACTGACAATTAGGTTCCTAACTTCATTACTTTGAAGTTTATGGACACAGGTTCTTAACTCTTCTTGCCCCTGGGCTAAACTTTGAATAAGAGCCACCTGGTCATTCATCCGGATCCTCATTCCTGTCATCTCAGCTTGTAGTTGTTTCAGCTAATCATCCTTGTTGTCCTCAGGATTCTTCTTCTTAGCCAGCAGTGTCTTCAACTCATCTTGTCCCTTGGACAAGTTCAGAATCAACTCTTGGAATTGTGCATTCTGAGCTTGGAGATCTTTGATAGTCTGTTCAAGAGCCATTTCTGCTTAAATAAACAACGAGAAGATAAGATACCTATTTATAAGAAACCTGTGATGCAATGATATGGTATGTAAATGCATATGCAATGTTTTCAAGGACCGCAGGATTTAATTTTGTTTAAACAATCAAAAAGTAAACTTTTATTAGTAATAAATTTCTTTGCCCCTTGGGCTTACAATAAAAAATGAAATGAATACAAAAGATGGGGTTTTAAGTCTCCCATGGACGTTTCCTCTTTGTGTTGAGGTATGAGTTGAGATTCCACTCCTCATGAAGTTGTTTTGTTAACTCCAGGATTCTTTCTTGACTTGCTTTGTAATGAGTCTCAAAAGTATCCCTTTGCTCCTTCAACTGGATCCAGGACCTCTGTAACTCCTCCATGTCAGTGGGCATGTCTATATGAAGAATGATATAGGAAGTATCTCCTTCATCAACGGGCTCCATAGTAACTGGTAGGATAGCAGGATATGGCATCATAAGAGTCTGAGCACGAGATCGCACCCATCTGAGATAAGCTTCCATAGGAATGGTGTATTTGGGCTCCAGAGTCTTGCTGTCAACCTTGTTCACTTTTCCCCATGCTCATATAAACCTTTGACGGTAACCTTGAAGATCGTTGTCGTAGTCGAACACAATACCCTGAATCAACATGTCATGAGGACCATCACTCTGAGCGTAACCAAACTGACGTAGAGCTAAGGAAGGATTGTAGGTAATGCCCCCTCTTATGCCAAGGAGTGGCACATTAGGGAACTCCCCACAACGGTCAATGATAGTAACATTCTCCATAGATCTAGAGCACCAATGAATATCTGAATGTGAAAGTGACATGATCCTTTTAGACCACCTTAACCCTTGTTCATTCTTCATCACTGATCGAGGAAGGTGACAAATAAACCACCTAGACAATAGAGGTATTAAACACATCAGAGTTCCTCGTGCCTTCGTAGTACAGGTATGAAGAGAGTGTATGATGTCTCCAAGTAATGTAGGCGCTGGATTATAAGTCAGAAATATATTGATGGCATGGACGTCTATGAACTGGTCTGGATTGGGGAACAATACTAAGCCATAAATCAACAAGGCTAAGATCTCCTCAAAAGTATCATAGCTCATAGCCTTCAAGAACACTTGAGCCTTCTCTATCAACACCTTAGCAAGAATACCCTTAACTCCACTCCTCGTTTCTAGGACAATGTCTGATTTCTTCAAATGTAGGGCTGCAGCAATGACTTCAGGTTTAGGCTCTTTTTCCAAGCCTATGAAGGGTTTCTGATCAAGAATAGGTATACCCAGAAGCTTGGAGAACTCCTTCATGGTAGGAACCAACTGATAGTCAGGGAATGTGAAACAGTGATGTTTAGGATCAAAGAACTGAAATAGGACACTCATCATATCTTCATTGAACCCTGAAGTGACTAGATCCAGTAGGTAACCATGCCTCTTGATGAATTGGGAGTTTTCAGAAACTTGAGAGACCAATTCCTTAAGCTTATGAGGTATTTCTACAAAGTTGACCCGAATAGTATTCCTACGAGCATAAGCCATAACCTGCAACAAAGAACAAAGATAAATCCTTTGGTCCTTGAAATGGTTAGTGAAAATGCTATGCTTATGATGCATGATGTCATGATGTTATGCTCAATCACAAACATGTGGCACACACAAACAAGTCACACAATAGCCCTAGGTTTGAAGGCTTGCATGAGGTTTAAAGGTAAGTATCCTCCCCTGAAGTTTAGGTGGTTCATCCTGTCCTATAAAGTAACCAGGTTCTAAGGGATCTCAATATCATTGATCCTTCACAAGGGTGGTTGTTCAGTAGGCAACTTACTTGCCAACCAAAACCCTCCAAGTTTAAGATCTCAATGAGTGTAGCATCGAGTATCAACCAACTTCAGTCTTCACCAAAGCCGGCTATCTCACTACTTTCTAAAGGCCAAGATAGGATGACTAGGGTTCTAAAAGTCAGTTAGTGTATTAACAACATATGGCAGCCTCATATTATCCTTAACTTGCTTAAGGAACATAAGCATCAACCAAGAAGTCACACTAACTATGGCCACCAGATCAACCATATCGGTATACGCCGTACAGTTTCCTTGGTCTATTGCCATTTACCTAAGGTACACTAGATCCGGGTTAGGATCTTTCACACATAAGAGCACCCCAACAGATAAGTATAAAGCAAACAAGGCAAACAATTTTAAAGTGATCTAATTCCTAAGGGTACCCCTCTTTTATTAAATCCCCAGCAGAGTCGCCAGTTCTGTAACACGGTGGGAGAACTGACTTTAGTTATGTTGCGGATAGCAAAAGTCGCCACCGACTTTTATTTTATCCAAAGGAAAGGCATAAAAGAACAGGAAAGACCTTTTAAAATATTTTTGGGTCCGGGGGGTAGGTTATGTAAAGGGAAGGTGTTAGCACCCTTTACATCCATGGTTATCCATGGGCTCTTAGTTACTTAGCTCACTTTAAAATGTTTTTTGAAATGTGAAGTGTGTGAATAGAAATTTTCTTAAGTATTTTATAATGATCCATGTACGGATGTATATAAAACCTTTGTTTTGAAAATTGTTTGAAATGTATGAAGTGTTTGAAATGTTTTGAAGAGTGAGCAAGTATCTAAGAGGAACCTACCCTAAGTTTAAGTCTTTTCTGTTCTTGAATCCTTTAACTGGTAAGACTATCCCTATTATTAAGGAATAGGTAGTCATTACCTTGGATGTGAGGGACAAGTGAAGGGACATCTGTTATTTAGGCAACTGTGGGGTGTATAAGCAATTCGAAGGGACTTATCATCTTTATTCGAAAGGGACAAGATCATTACGAAGGCAACATTCGAAGGGACTTGATCTTTTTATCTGTTTAGGGACTAGATGATGTGAAATAAGGGACTTTGCTTTATACACCCTACTTGACCTTTTGTTTAGGCAACATGAGAGGTAACCTTAAGGAAGTGAGATGGCGATCAAAGATCGACTTACGTGTGTGAGTGTACAATTTTAAATATTTATCTTTTAAATTAGTGATCTAAATTGATTTTACAATACAAACATGTTTCACTCCCTATATTACTAACCATAGCATTTAAAAATAAATATTACTATTAAAATTTTACATAGAGGAGGCAATTACAAAATAATAATAATTAAATCAAATTAAATAAATAAGCAAAAATAAATAATAATAATAATAATATAATTGGGTTAGTAAAAATAATAATAATAAATCACAATATATAAATGGGGTTAGTAATAAAATAAATATCATATGAAAATAAATAGCATTAATAATAAAATAATAAGAATATTAGCATAATAATTAAAAATTCAATTTTTTATAAACAATTATTATTTTAAGAAAATATAAACAATTATATACTAATTATCATAAAGTTTTAAATTATTTACAAATTATAAAAATTAGGTTAATTATAAACATATAAATTAGCAAATTTGAATTATTTTTAAGCATATATTAAAAATTATTTACATACAAGAATTAAATTATAAACAAATTATAAAATATATACATATTGAATAATCATATTATTATATTTACAAAAATAAATTAAGAATTTTAATTATTTTAAGCATATTTATATACAAGATTTAAATTAAAAACAAATTATAGAAATATGTACATGATTAAGGTTTATAATTAATAAATTAAAAAACTTATAATAGAATTAAATTTTAGGTAAAAAGAAAATTAGGGTTTGTGAACATTATTAGGGTTTAAAAAATAATTAGATTTTAAAAATATTTTAGGGTTATGAATTTTAGAAAAAATTAGGGTTTTATAAATTTTAGGGTTTATATATATATTTTTAGAATAACAAAATAACTATATATAATTTTACAATATCAATAATTTACAAAAATAAATAATTTTTCCTATAAGATTAAAATTAAAAAGAATGAATTTAAAATAATATGAACATCCTATTTATTTTATTATTTAAATTTGTTTTAATAGAAAATTAGTTAAATAACAAAAACCAGAAAAAGAATGGAAAAATCAAAACCTGCCTGGGCTGGGAGTTGAACCCAGTCCCTTTGCTTTCACAAACTCCAGCCAACCAAGCTAACCACTGGGCCACGCACGTGTAGGCGTTAAGGAAAGAGTTCCATTAGGTTTTGTTGCTTGACCTGAAAAATCATGAAAAAAACAAAAACAAATAATACAAAAGGCCTGGGGGAGGATTCGAACCCAGGACCTTTACGCAATTCACAAACACACTTACCATTCCAGCCGGGAGGGCGCATCTGATAATATATGCATCACAATTCATTATATTTTAAGTTTAATAATTCAAATGAAAAAAACAAGAAAATTATTGAGGCCAGGATTCGATCCCTGGACCTTCAGGTATAACACAAGCGCTCCCTACCACTGGGTCAACACTGCTGTTGTGAAATAATATCAAACAGAATCAATAAAATATTAAAATTAAATTTCAAATCAAAATTTGGCGCCACTGATCATCTTCTTCTTCCTCCAGACCTGGGAATATTGCTGCGAATATTCCTAGGAAATTTCCTGCGAATTTCAGGTTGTAGCGAAACCTACGAATCCTAATTATCATCAAAACAGTGAAATTACATCAAATTAAAAGCGCAAACAAGGTCTAGAGATTGATTCGAATCGATCTATGGTTTTAGAATTCGTTTATACTTGATGAATCCGAAAGCCCTAAAGCTCAACCGAAACCCTAAAAATGGTGGATCTCATTCTAGGTGATGGAACTTCACAAAACCTGCACAGAATCAATCTATAACTTATCACAAACAAGAAACATTAATCAAAATTCATTAAGAACCAGTCAATATTTAGAATCGAAAATCAAAAATTTCATGAATATGATGAATCGGATTATGCACATGAGCTTGTTTTTGATGCTTTTGATGGCTGGGATTGGTTTAGTGATGTCCAAGGAACCCTTCCATGTCTTAAAAATACCTTAAAAGCTCTTGTAGGGAGGAAACCGAATTGAAGTTTTTGTGAGATTTTTGAATGTATGAACTTACTCTTGGAGGCAGGGAATTCGTCCCCTTGTGATTGGGTTATGTTGTATACTTATAGTAGAATCAAATTAGGTCAAGAGATTTGATCATTGCATGGACTTTTTGGATTTTGGAGATTGAAAAAGATTAAAGCTTAAATTTCAAATATTCTTGAATAAGACCTTTCTATTTCAAGCCAATCTTCATCAATATTGTATCAATTCAATCCAAATTATATTTATGACTTTCTAGAAGAGAAATATATTTTAAATTTTCACATTTGATATTTTATTTAAATTTAAAATGATTTTTTAATATAAAAATCATAATAAATAAATTAAATAAAATAAAATTATGAAAATATTGAATAAATTTCGTGCATGATGTCATGTATCACTTTGGGTCACCAAAAGTTCAGCCCATTTAGAAAAATTTGGTTCTAAGACCCTATTTCCTTTATAAACCACCCAAAAATTTCCCAACTTTGCAAGGGCACATCTCCTTCAATTTTAATGCTATGAGGGTGTTCTTTGACTTTTTAGAAATCATGAAGAGTCCTCTAACCAACCCCATTGGTTTCATGTTCATATCATTTACCATTCTCAAGTTATGCCCTTTTGAAGTTGTTGACTTTTTGTTGACTTTTAAAAGGACCTATATTGTCTTAGCTCATACCTTCCAAATGAAGCATTTTTGGGCTTGGCTTGTGAGACACAAAATTGTAGAGAATTCAATTTCCTTAAAAATGAGCTTTGGATGGAAAAAATGTGATGAAGCATGTGAAAGTTATGGCTGGTCAAAGTTCAGTTGACTTTTCCTGAGGAAACCCTAATTTAGAAACCTCTGATTCTTGATGATCTGAAGTATCCTGGATGAACCATGATCAACCCTTGATCAAATGATGAATTTTACTTCATATACTTGATGTTGGCAAAAAATCATGAAGTTTGACTTTGGTTTGACCACAGTTAACCTCAGTTTGACTTTTTAACTACTTTGACTGATTTTGACTTATCTGATCATCTGACTGAGCAAACCTTTGAGAAAAGTCTTGAAATTTGTCATGGGGATTCTTGAACACATATAAGATGTTGTGAAGCTCACTTGAAGTCTTGGAAGTCCATTTAGCCTGATTAAAGTCCAAACCCTAGTTTAGGATGCATTGCTTAGGAGGATGCATTGTCTGAGGGATTTGTCAAATCTTCTGACCCATGATGAACTTTGTGAATCTTGTGAACCTTATAAGATGTCTTGTGAACCTTGTGAACCTCATGAAAGGTCTTGTGAACCTTGTGAACCTAATAAAGTGTCTTGTAAACTTCATGAGCCTCCTGAAAGGTCTTGTGAACCTTGTGAACCTCATAAAGTGTCTTGTAGACTTCATGAACCTCATGAAAGGTCTTGTGAACCTTGTGAACCTCATAAGCACACAAAGTCTTGTATTTTGAGGGCAGATTTTGGGGTGAAACATTCCTCTCCTCGATAAAATCCTAATGCAAGATGTGCATATCATTCTAATAGTCTGGGACATGACACCAACAACTGCTGGGTATTGAAAAACAAGATTCAAGACATGATTGAAGCTGGGGAAATTGAATTTGACCCTCCTGGGACCCCAAATGTGATCACTGCTCCAATGCCCAATCATGAGAAGACTATTAATGCTGTGGATGAGGTTTCCTATGTCTCCTCATTAGAAGATGTGACTACTCCTCTATCCATTATCAAGAAGAAGCTGGTGCAGGCTGGGTTCTTTCCAGGTTGCAATGAAGACTGTTTTTACTGTGCCTATAAACCTGATAGTTGCTGGAAGTTGAAGGATGTTATTCAGCGCCTCATGAACAATTACACTATATTGTTTGAGAGAACTCGTTCTGTGGAAAGTATGTGTGAGCATCTGACTCGAAGCACGAAGCTTGAAGATGTAGCTATGGTTGATAAAATACCAGTGAAGATTACCTCCAAAGGCCCTGTCAGGATCACCTCTAAAGGTCCTGTCAAGATTACTGCTGAAGGCCTTGTGAAGACTGTTGCTGAAGTTAGAATGGCTCCCATGATCATTACCACTCCTGGCCCTATTCCTTATACTTCTGATAAAGCTATACCCTGGAATTATGGTTCTGATGTTTACATCCATGGTGTCAAGCAAGAACCTTTGACTGATACACCTGTTAATGATACTAGTCTTGATGTTGACAACATTGCTGGATCTAGTAAGATCACCAGAAGTGGAAGAATCTTCTCCCCTCAAGCTACCTTCAAAAGTGCAGTTACTCCAACTACTACCTCCAATTCTGGGCCAAGTACTGATGCCCGGGACAAGGGTCCTGTGATTAAACCTGTGCAAATTGAGGCACCGACTACAGAAAATCTTTCTAAACAGATGGAAGAAGTATTGAAGATCATTCGCAAGAGTGATTATGATATTGTTGATCAGTTGGGGCATACTCCCTCCAAAATCTCCATGTTATCTTTGTTGCTGTGTTCAGAGGCCCATGCTAAAGCTTTAATCAAGTTCTTAAAGACTGCTCAAGTTCTTAAAGACTGTTGTGTTCAGAGGCCCATGCTAAAGCTTTAATCAAGTTCACCACACTGATAACACTTCAGAGAAGTAGGGGAACCTCCCCCACTTAGCTTCATACCCTCAACATGCTTCTGCTTACCTTTATCAGCTGAAGGTGCATAAGGCTTTCCACAATGCATTTGTTGCTTTCCTCTTCTCTTAGCCAAACTCTTAAAGTGACCCGATCGAGCTTTACTATCTTCTTCAAAGATTATACATAAATCAACTAATTCTGAGAATCTTCTGATCCTTTGATAACTAATTTCCTGCTTGGTTTTAGGCCTCAAACCATTCTCGAACTTAACAAACTTCGAGAACTTAGTAGTTGTTTCGCTATAGTGCAGATAAAACTTTGCCAGGTCAGATAATTTGGTAGCATACTCTGTAACCGACATACTCCCTTGCTTCAATTCCAAGAAATCAATTTCTTTCTTTCCACAAACATCTTCAGGAACGTATTTCCTCAAGAATTCCTTTCTAAACACAGTCCAGGTAATTGCCTCACCAGACGCTTTCAACCGCTGACGGGTGCCAACCCACCAATCATCAGCTTATCCCACTAACTTGTGAGCACCCAACCGCACTTTTCAGCCTTTAAAACATTCCATCACTTGGAAGATCCTCTCGATCTCCTTGAGCCACTCTTGTGCTCCATCCGGGTCATACTTTCCCTTGAACGTAGGTCGATCATTATTCTGAAACTCATCATTCTCACGATACCCCACATTCAATGGATTCTGCACATCTTGAGCCATAACCTGCATAGCGGCGGCAAGTGCAATATCATTCCTCTCATACATTCTAAATCTTCCATGCAACAACAACCAAAACAATGATTAAGAAATTTACAACAACACTCAACAACGACTCAATGACTCAACTACTTGGTCAGACTGACCGACCTGCTCTGATACCACTTTGTAACACCCAAATTATTTCCCAAAAATTTTCAGTTTAAAATCAGAGTAGTTAAAATATAAAACGAAATTCGAATGTTACAACCACTTCCAAAATATGGCTCAACTGATACGTAATACAAATAGTATACTTGTAGCGGTAATCTCAAGAGAAAACATAAAAATAAAGGTTCAATAACAACATATTTTTATTAAAAAATAAACAAGAAAATGTCAATCATCCTTCTCTACATCCCCAAAGTATGTATCAGAGCCGACTCTTCTAACGTGAAGTGCACAGACTTCACCAACAATGAACTCTACTATTCCTGATCACCTACACATTACCAACATAGGGTAACATTCAAACAAAATGGGTGAGATACTTACACCAACAAAAGAGAAAAATAATAAAAATAAAAGCTAAGTATCATCAATTGTTCACCACGTCTCATCAATCAACAAATTAAACACCCACGCCGAAACACCTAACAATACTATGCACACAAACAACAACCAATGCAAATGAGACTCCACTAGACTCAATGCATGTGGTACCATTTAACGATCCAAGTTTCATGATCTAGTTCCTGTCGGAACTCTAGACCCTTATTTCATGGTCCAGTATGATCCCTTTATCATGATCACACCCACAACCCATGTTTCATGGTCACGTACGATCCATATTTCATGATCGCACCAACAATGATTCCCTTTGGAATTCAGATGGATATTGTTACCCTACCTTGGTACACCATCCACAACTATGCACATGCCATGCACCATTAATGACAATATCCAATGTCTACAACAACAACCTCATGCAACAACATCAACAACACCATATAACAACTACAACAACAAGTAACAACATCAACAACATGTAACAAAAACTCTAACAACATATAACAATAATTATATCATGTAACAACAACGACAACAACAACATCAATGTACATATATACATGTTAACTCATGTTTTTACAGTGTTATTTTCAACATTCTGCAAAACAAGCATGTAACCCCTTAATACATGTCCCTAGTGTCACTACGTCAATCCCAATCCACTAGTGTGTGAAATAAAAGGTTTTATGGAATTTTTCAGAATAAAAATAATTTATTTTCACTCCAAGTCTCGCTAAGCGACCTCTCCGCTCGCTAAGCGCGCGAGCTTCTGCCGGGAAGGATCATAATTTCTCAAACGCTCGCTAAGTGAGTTACATTTTAATAAGCAAGAAACATGAATTCTGTAGAATTCCTCTGCAAATTCAGCCCAATTCTGATGCGATTGTTCTTCTCCAAAACCTTTCCTAATTCCAGAAAAACACAGAAAATCATTCATACAATCCATTCTTCCTACAATTAATCGTCTAAATCAAATAGTTTCAACGATTTCAACCAATCCTAATCGTTCTATCATACTTTTCATCAAAAAAATTCTCCATCTTCATGAATTCTCACTTAACAATTTTATGCTCAATACTTGTATTATAATACCCCTAGGAGATGAAAGAAATCTCACCCTTACCTTAATTCGACAGACGATTTCTCTCCCTTGTCGGAATTCTCCTCTTCTAGTTATTGCCCTAGCTCCTTCTTTCTCCCTCTGTTCAAGCTTTTCTCAATTCACGATCAGTTTCTACGAACTGACTTCTCTTTTCTTTAAATTCCCAACATAGCCCTTAGACCCCTAATAAGAATTCCTCATCTTTCCCTCACTGTTCCCTCGCCTAATTACCAATATATCCTTTCACTTCATATTCCAATTTCAATATAATATAAATTATTTAAATTCATATAAATTAAAATAGGCAAAATATCCTTTTTTATCCTTTAATTATACCATTGGGTTCAATTTGGTCCCTTAAATCTTAAAACGTATCATGTTAGTCCTTTTCATCTAATTAGCGACTGAAAAATTCAAAAATTGGTCGCTAAATTCGTAGCTAAGTAGACAAAAATGACTAATATGACACATTTTAAGAGTTAAGGGACCAATCTGACACGGAAAAAAATTAAGGGACCAAACTGAACCCAAGGATATAGTTAAGGGACCAAAAAGGGTATTTTCCCATTAAAATAACATCATCCTTCCCTCAACATACCTCCATTTTTCACAATTCACACCATACACAAAAACTTCTAATTATTTAAATTAAATAATTAAATAAATAAACTGAGGCGTTACATCATGTCATGGAAAAGAGTAGTCATAGCTCTTTGGTACGTCGCACCAACATTTTTCAATCCAAAGGGCATCATTATATAGCAGAATATTCCCCATGTTGTAATAAATGTTATCTTTTCCATGTCCTTAGGTGCCATATTTATTTGATTGTAACTGGAAAATTCATTCATAAAGGAGAACACGTTGAATTTAGCTGTATTATCTACCAACACATCAATGTGTGGTAATGGAAAATCATCTGTTAGACTAACTTTATTCACATCTCTATAATCAACGCACATTCGTGCTTTTCCGTCTTTCTTTGGAACTGACACAATATTGGCCACTCATTGAGGATAATTAGATGTAACAAGGAAACATGCATCAATCTGCTTTTGAACCTCCTCTTTAATCTTTACTGCTATATCATGAGGAGTTCTTCTTAACTTTTGCTTCACAGGTGGACATTCAGGCTTCAGCGGCAATCTATGCTCCACAATATTAGTACCAAGACCTGGCATGTCTTGATAAGACCAAACAAACACATCGACATACTCTCTAAGAAGCTCTACCATCCTTTTCTTAACATCAGAACCAAGTAGTGTTCTAATCTTGATTTCTTTCTTTTCATCTTCAGAACCCAAGTTGACCATCTCTAATAACTTTTCATGAGGCTGGATGACCTTTTCCTCATGCTCAATCAACCGAGAAATCTCATCAGGAATCTCGTTAACATCCTCTTCCTTAGCTTCAAACATAGGGAATTCAAAGTTGGGAGTGGGCATAGGATCATTGTTTTCAATGGGTTTAACAATCAATCTACACAGTGATTTATTTTAATTTTAAAGCATGAATAAAAGTGCAAACATCATGCAAATACAAAGTTGATTATTATTTTTTCGATTTTTTGTGTTACCATTTTTCATAATAAAGCTTTCATACCCCAATTTTGACTCTGAATCGACATTCAATCTCGAATGAATGCATTGGCCTAGCGGGTAATGAATTGAGTGTAAAAAAATTGCATGTGCGAGAGATATTGACTTTGAATCGCACTCTTTGCATTTTGACATTTTTACTATTTTTGTCATTACTAACTTTATTTCCATTTTTATTTTTATTTCACTAAAAAAACACACAATAAAAAATAGACTTCTTTTTAATTTATGTTTTTGTAAATATATTTATTTTTTAGGAATTAGTATATTATTAGTTAAATTTTAGATTTTATTTATGATTAACATTTTGTCACTAATTATTTTTTGGTGTTTATATATATATATATATATATATATATATATATATATATATATATATATATATATATATATATATATATATATATATATATATATATATATATATATATATATATATATATATATATATATATATATATATATATATATATATATATATATATATATATAATAGTAGAAAAAGACCATGAATAAACTGTCCACAATTTCTATCATGTCTCAATAAACAAAACTTTCCAAAACATTTTCAAGACAAAATCATCAAAAAGTGAAAGGAGATTAATTATGGAGGCAAGTATTTCAATGATAGTGATTATTTGTTTGATTTCATTTGTGACATGATCTTACCACTATAAGAAAACAAGCCAAGAAGAAAGGAAAAAGAACACAACCCATTCACACTATACTCACACATATTCATTCAAAAGGAAAAAGGATCCAAATTAGAAAGAAAAAAAAATTTGATACCCTCTCTCTCACCACCGACGACATCTACCCCGATTGAAGGTTTTACCCTACACCCCTACAATTAATCTTATACCCATATACCCAATATTTTTTGACTAAAATGCCCTTGTATAAATAGTTAAAAAATCATATTTTCTTTCCATTTTTACCTTTCATCCAAAGTTACAGCGCAAGAAAAAAAATTTCACATCCAGACGAGTTTACCGGAAGACTTAAAGTAAGTATTCTGGTTTGATTTTTTGCGTTCCGGAAGAGTTTTTCCAAGTCTTCCGGTACCGGAAAACTTTGTGAAAGTCTTCCGGTTTAATGTGGTTTTTAAAAAAGACTTCCGGAAGACTTTGATGAAGTCTTCTGGAATGATGCGTGAGTGAAAAGTCTTTTGGATGACTTTTAAAAAGTCTTCCGATATGGTTTTCCACAAACTTGTGTACCGGAAGTCTTTTTGAAAGTCTTCCGGAATTTTTTTTTTCTTATTAAATATTTTTTTATTGTCTTTTTTCTTCAGTGGTGCGTTCACGAGGCAGAGATGGGAGGATACCGGTTCGATCTATGGGACAGGGCGATACGTCTAGTAGGACATACGTAGATGATGTTGGTACATCTGCAGCTGCAGCAGATCCCATTGGATATCCTGGAGGCTCGTACGATACCAGTGTTTTGGTTTCGTACGAGCATTATGTGGCCAGACGGATATGGTTTGGTGAGGTAAGGAAATTATAATTTTTTTACTACTGAAAAAAATTGAAATTATAATTATTTAGTATTGAATAAAAACTGAAATTATAAGTAGCTATTGTATAATTTTTTTAATTTTATTTGATTTCAGGAGAGAGGTGCAAAGAAGGAGTTGAAGGTGGCAGGACATGGATTGAAGTTGACCCAAATGGCTCCACATCAGCTTCCACCGGAGATTGAGGCTTTCATATCTAGGTCCGGTTTAGCTTCCCTACAGAGATCCAGTTTGAAAAAGATCGATGCAAACTTGGTTTCTGCATTTGTTGAGAGGTGGCATCTAGAGACATCTTCATTTCACATGTCGTTCGGTGAAATGACGATTACTCTGGATGACGTGACATGTTTGCTTCACTTGCCTATCAGCGGGGTATTCTGGAACCCTCAACCCATCAGTGAAGACCTAGATGTTGAGTGGGCCGTTGACTACCTTGGAGTGTCAGCGAGAATGAAACTATACCAGGTCCGTGAGTGCAGAGGTTCGTACTACAAGATTGAGTGGTTACATGATCGATTCGTAGAGCATCGAGCTGCTTCATCGTGGGCATATGTGACCAGATGTTATTTGATTATGTTAGTGGGTTGCACGATCTTTGCGGATAAGTCGTTTACACTTGTGGAGGCACGATACCTAGCATTATTTAGGGACTTGGATGGGTTGTCGAACTATAGTTGGGCAGCAACTGCATTGGTGACCTTGTATAGGTATCTTGGAGATGCGTCCATGTTCAGTTGTAAACAGCTCGGTGGTTATCCGACTCTCTTACAGGTATATATTTAAATTCAGTTTATTGATTTTTTTTAAGTCTGTAAACACCCCAAATTTGCCCTCACCCATTCACACCATGGCTTGTGATCATTCTCATATGCATAAACACAATCATATCACCTCATATCCCACTTTTGATTCACTGCATAATTTCTAAGTCATCTGCACCTAGGGTTTGTGATCTGAGCAATCTCAGGGCATCTTGAGCCACTCCAAAGGCCATCAATCACTTCAAAGGGATCCATGTGTGTTCAAGCATCATAATACATCTTCTCAAAGTCAATATTTCAAAAGAATCACAGGAACTAGGGTTTGGATGGATGCAGAGCCAAGTTTGACTGCACAGTTGACCTAAATTAGGGTTTTGGTTTCAGAGGCCATAACCCCAAATTTTTTGGTCATTCTTGTTTCCATTGGTCTCTATATGGTATAGGGAGTATGCATATCAATTTTCATGAAGAAATTCCATGGGGAAGTCATCTGATCAAGGGTTGACTTTTCAGACAAGTCAGTGTAAAATCAGGGCATCTGAGGCCCCCAATGACCCAACCAATGGGTGATCTTCATCATTTTGAGTGTATATGATCCTTATTTGATCATGGAAGAAGGATGAAGTTCACAAAAATCAAGAATTTGGAGTTTTTGCAAATGTTGACTTTTTGGGCATAGTTGACTTTTCAAGAATGCTTCATTTTAGGTCATTTTTCAAGCCTTGATTCTTGATCCAAAAATGCTTCAAATGGAAAAACTTTGGTCATGAAAGTTGTAGATCTCATCTTTCCCTTTTCAAAAAGTACAAGAACATGATCAAACTCTTCTTGGATCAAAAGTTATGGTGTGGCAAAGTTGGCTAAAATCATTGATTTTCAAGGCATGCTTCAAATGAGAATTTTGCAAAATCATGTACCAAGGCAAATTGCAACCTCTAATTCATTTCAAACCATGACACAAACATTCCTTAGGCCTTAAAAGTCAGAATTGGATCAAGGTTTCTCATGTTGTGGTTCATGTAACAAGACTTTTTCTTCATGAAGTTCAAAAGGCAAGCAACTTGCAAAATCATCATGATCACTTCCTACAACTTGTGACATTGGCTGCTGACTTTGGCTAGCCTTTCCCCTCACCCTTGCTGCGCAGCCCCATGCTTGTACTTGCCTAGATCATGAGCCATACTTTCCTTACACAAAATTTGACTTTTGAGCAAAAGCAAACTTACCAATCACTATAGGCCAGGTCACATCATCTGACCTATAGGATTAAAATACAATATCATTTGGCAAGCAAAAGGTATCAAGAGGCCAAGCTGAAACACTTCATATGATCACATACACCAAAACACTCCATCTTGCATCTTCCTTCGAATTTGTTTTCTCAGCCTTCAAACACTCAAACCATTTCCACACTTCAACTCACCATACTTCATAGTCCTCAAACCACCAAGAGCCAGGCCTGAAACAAGCAAGAACACCCCACTGCCATTTCTCACCTCAACTTGCAGTTTCATTCGAAACTCTTTCCACAGCACACAAACATACAAACAAACACCACAGACCTTCTCCACTCACCATCTGGATCACAAAGAACCATTTACAATGACCTGAAACTGCCTGAAACTCCATTGCCATTTCTGACTGAGCTTGAGCAGAAGCTTGTCAAACTCCTCATCCAGCCAACATAAATTCCTTTTGAGCATTCAAACATCATCTGGGGATCAAGTGGAGTGGATTGCACTGAAGGAAGTGGCCAGAAAGTCATCAGAGTGGAAGCTTCGAATCTCAGGTAGCTTGAAAAATATTTTTCCAGAAATCATTTTTCTTGTTCTAAACTTGCTCTTTGTGCCTTCCTGATCATGTGAAATTCTGGTATGACAGACTCAGATGTCTAATATGATGTTGAGACATCTTATCTGTTACTTATAAACATGGTAAGGTATACATATCAGTACTTAAATAATTCTGTTATATCAGAGTCAAACATGCTTCAGGATGTTGGGACATCTGATAGGACATTCAGTTCAGGTACTGCATAAAACATAAAAGATAAAAAGAACACAGCAGAAGTTTGTTAACCCAGTTCAGTGTATAACCACACCTACATCTGGAGGCTACCAAGCCAGGAGGAAATCCACTATTAGTAATATTAATTCTAGACTTAAACCACCCTGTTTAATCTATCACTTAATACTTACCCAATGCAATTTCTACCTAAGACTCACTTAGATAAGAGTACCCTACTCACTCCCCCTCAATCACACAGTGATCTTTTACAATGATTAATAAAATTGAAGTCACACTTCAAACACAACAGCTTGATCTTACTTAGAAGTTTCAATCAAGACACAATACTTCTCTTGCTTACAAGCTTCGAGAATCACAAGTGAAACAGCCACAATAGAGTTCCTTGTTACTCACGGCTGCCACAAGAACACAACCCTAATAATGTTTACATTTTCGGTTGATTGGGTTAATTCTAAACTAGGTTACAAGGTTTCTTTTATAACCTATTCCCAACTGGATTTGGGCCTAAACAATCACAACAATAGCTGCTACAAATATGCAGAAATATCTGCTACAAATATGCAGAAATATCTGCTACAAATATTCCAAAAGATCTTCAACTTCTAAAATATCTCTAAATATAGAAACCTATATTTTTCAATATTTGTCTTCAATTTAAATTGAGTCTTTAAGATCTTCTAGATCAGCACCACATATGATTGCATAATATCTCCAGAATATTCTGCATAATTCAGATCTGATAAATCCAATGTCATCACCTTGAATTAGGGTTTGTTACTTCCTAGATTCTAGGTGATTTTGTTCTTCTGATTAATCTGAATCTTCATAACAAAACTCCCTACAGATGCGCCTTGTTCTGTTTTTATCCATCCATAATTAATTCCAGATAACTCTCCTTAAATATCTCAGATCAGTTAGTTATTAATTAATTCTGGTAACAGGTCTGAGATGTCTCAACATCTGTTGGGACATCCTGAAAAACTGAACTTACTTCATTTACTGATACAATGTCACAACATCTGATGGGACATCCTGTAAACTGAACTTATTCCATCAACTGATACAATGTCCTAACATCTGGTGTGACATCCTGATATCTTGACTTAAGTTCATTAACTGTTACTCTGTTTGACAGTGTCACAACATTTGGTGTGACATCCTGAACTAAGTTCAACACTTCTTGTTTGTAACATATGACAGTAATGTTGTCATGACAGTTGCAGATGTTGCAACATTCTCTTTGACATCTGTCATGACATTTGCAGATGTTTCAACATTCTCTTTGACATCTGTCATGACATTTGCAGATGTTTCAGCATCTTCTTTGACATTTGTCTGTAGCATATGACAGTAATTCTGTCATGACATTTGCAGATGTTTCAACATCTTCTTTGACATCTGTCTGTAACATTCTTATTCAACATTTGCAGATGTTTCAACATCTTCTTTGACATCTGTCTGTAACATTCTTATTCAACATTTGCAGATACTTCAACATCTTCTTTGACATCTGACTGTGACATATGACAACATCTGTTGGGACATCCTGAATTTAGTTCTTCTACTCTGTTTGATAATGTCCCAACATCTTATAGGACATTCTGAACTGAATTCAACATCTTCTTTGACAACTTCCATATTTATCTGTGTCACCATGTCAGGACATCATGTTTGACATGTTCTTCCAGAATCTATACCATGTTAATATGGAACTTCTTATTCAACATTTTCCAGCCATATTAGTTTTACCAAACATAATGCCAATCATAGAATAATAGCATTAACAATCTCCCCCTTTGGCTTATTTTGGCTAAAACTAATTTACATACAGGTGTAGTAGTACCTTATGTAGAAGTTCCTTAACATCACATCTTCATATCAGACCTCACACTATTACTTCTCCCCCTTTTTAGCCATAAAAAGACAAAGGTATATAATCTCCATAAGCTTGAAACACACACAAGTTTCACAGTTCCTTAAGAATCAAACATAAACTGCAGAGAGCAGCTTTATATAATATAGCCTTCTAGACTCTTAGGATTCTCCTTATCTGGTTAAGGTATTACTCCCCCTTAACACCACAAAATCAAGAGCACATACTTGTAACACACTCCCCCTGTCTAGGATACTCCATGCTTCTCTGTACATTGATGAAAGGAAAACATAAGACGCATCTTCATGTCTTCAAGAGCTCACTCTCTGTTCAATTCCCAATCGAACACATTCACTTCTTGTACCAAAGCATACCTGATTCCTTTATGGGTTTGTAGTTACCACAGACTACACAAGATGAACATCTTCTAGCACACAGGTTATTGACACTAAGCCTTTACACACCAAAGGCCATACAATCCAGATAAAACACATCCAAACTAATTATGAAATTAGAATGAATGTCCACAAACAAACATCCAAGCAATCAATACCTGATATACTTCTGGTGGATCAACAGAGATGTGCTCTCCAGTTGAGGCCTTGTGCTGGTCCTCAGATGTTTCAACATCTATTGGGACATCCTGTTGAGCAGGAGTGTCCTTTGCAGCCTGAGTTTGTTGATCTTCTTGTGAGGCTGGCATAGTGTTCAGAGGGAAAGATATGCCACTTACCATTCTTTGCGCAGATAGAATCTTGGTTACCAACTCCTTTATGGAATCATCCACAAATTCAGAAGCTTTTGGAGTGTTGTACAATGGTGAAGGTATGCCTTTGGTCTTGCTGAAAACTTGATCTTTTTGGAGTTCTTGGCTTTTTAGCATGAGGAACACTTCCAGTCTCTTCTACATGTTTCTTCCAATATAGATCATCTACTTCATCATTCTCCCATATGATTAGGTAGTCTAATAATAGAAACCATGTAGATAAACACCCCATATAATGTACTAACACTTAGTTAGAACATTTTTCATACACCAAGACCTTATCACCATGATCCTAGATGTGCTCCACCAACTGGACTTACTATAGCATAGTAATCCATGAACTGAAAATCTTCAACCACACTGTGCCACCAGTTAGAATCAGAAATCCAGAAAGAGTGATAAACTCTCATCCACCTTCAAGAAGAATAAATCCTCTTGAGTCTTCAACTCATCACTCCTCTGCCCAAGAGCAATTTGTTCCAAGACAATCCTCAAGAACAACCAGCTGCCACACTCTGATTATCTTGATTCTTCGAATCCACTTTAAAGATCAACCAATTACCACATATTGATAACCTCCTTTATGAATCCTCATATGAAAAAGCCAATTGCCACTTTTGTCTTCTTCACGTTTATAGAACAAGAGTTCCATGCTCTCATAGACTTGATTTATCCACCAAGTTTGAGTAAACAACCTCCATTCTATTTGTTTTGCAGAAGTTCTTACCAATAACACATATTGATGAGAAACTTCCAATGTTTCTCCAAAGTCTTCAAACCTTCCACTGTCTGATTATTCAGAAGGAATAGTTAAGAACTACACCTCAAAACTATACCAAGGATGCCACCTTTCCTTGAGTAAAGCAGTCTAAACAAATTTATGATATCTCCACCTATCTTAACTCCATGATGAGCATTCTGGACTACACCTAGATCAGAAATAAACCAATCCAAGTAGTCACCAAGATTATGATATGTTCATGGTCTTTCATCTCCATCTTCAGAATCAACAATATCCAGACAAGTTCTTCCCAAGAAACTTTCCAGAAATACATAACTCTTGTCACACAAGACTGAAGCCAATGCTACAGCTTATGCAATACCTCTCCCATGATTCTGCACAAACTCTGATGATAAGATGTTCCAACATCTTTTTGAACATCACCAATCTTGAATCACAAGGATAATCAATCAAATATTTGTGAATTCCACAAACAACAATTGATCTTAAATCCTTGTATAATACCTTATCAGATAGTTCTACACAATCTGATCTTTTACTTTTGAAGGATTTTAAGGTTAGCTCCAGATAAGATTAGCAAGATCTCCTTATGTCATGGATAAACAATACTCCAGCTGAGCATGTACTCCACTAATTCTCAATTTCACACCCCTGATGAACATACAAAGAGCACAACTGATAAATATCCACACTTGATTTTATATTCCAAAACAGATGCTCTTAGTTTGCTTGCTACAAAGGGTTTATACTTCCACTATACATGACTAGTAGTGGAAGAGACTACCAGTTCAACAACCATTCTGATCAGACTTCCCAATCTGACATTCTTCCCTTGCTTCTAGCAATTGTTGGTCACATTGATAGCTTTAATCATGACCAAAGTCATGCATTTTTCACCCACATTTGTAAATACATTTAGAAGCTTCTTCATCTTCAGATTCATCATTAGATTCATCAGTATTCTGAGTAACCTCTTCCAGCTCCAGCCTTTGAAATACTTCCTCAAGCTTTTTCTTCCTGGCATCCAGATTTTTGCAAGTGTTCTGCAATCAAGGCAGCTTTGGATATGGGAGTCTTTGCTTTTGAAGGTCCAGCAGATGTCCTAGTGGAAGCTTCAACATCAGCAGCATGATGGCTTAAGAAAAGTTTGTAATGGAAGGCCAGAGGACTTTTTCTTTTGCATACTGAATCCTTCTCAGTGAGGATACCTGGATACTGGCTTAGTATGATTCCACAAAGCAGAGAGGAAAAAACAATGGGAAGCTTTGTTGCAGATGTTCCAACATGCTTCAATGTCTGATAAAAAATATAAGCCCCAAAGTACAGCTTTGCTTGGGTGCCCACAGCATATATGAACCTGCTCAATTCAGTTGCTATTGAGGAGGTATGGTTGGTAGGGACCCAATTTGAAGTGCCAATCCTATGCAGCATTGCATACTTCCTTGTCAGCAAGCTAACAGAAAATTTCCCTTTGACTGGCCAAGCTTTGAATTGATTACCAGTGATGACCTTACACACATGGTTATTTATCTTTCCCAGCTCATTAGGTCCATCAGATTCTCTTCCTAGATAGTGGTTGATAACCCTAGAAGAGAATTCCACACATTTCCCTCTTACATACACCTTTCTGAAGTCATCTGATTTACCATCATCACAGTCCTCTTGAAGGTTGACAATGAATTCCTTGACTAGCAGCTCATAGCAAGGTAAAAGTTTGATACTGTCTTGAATAAACCAGCAGAAGAAATTAGGTCAATTACCTCAGTGCACTCAAGTGCATTTCTGCCCAGCTCTCTTTCAAGTGCTACCCTTCTTTGGTATACAAATTTCCATCTGCTCACACTTGAACCATGATGGAATGAAACATTGTCCAGAGGAGCTTCTGGAACAGCAGAGGTGGACCTTGAGGGTGCTGGTTTCTTCTTTGGTTGAGATGTTGGGACATCCTCTTCAACATCTGAATCTGGTGGAGTTACAGCTTTCCTCTTTTGGGTATTCACCTTGCTCCATTGTTTAGTAGGACCAAGTATCACTTTGACCTTGTCTTTCTTTGGAGTAAGCTGCTTCTTTTCAGGAGATGAATGTCCTGTAGTCTTCTTTTCCTTTCTAGCCCTAAGCCTTTTGGCTATGCTAGGGTCCACAGAAGCAATGATCATTATCTAAGTCTTCAACATGTAGCATAGATGCCTCCTCTTCCAGGTTAGGAGTAGGTTCTAAACATATGTGATCATCACACATTTGTCTAGCACCCAAAGCATCCATCATCACACCAGTTTCCTTCTTCTGGAACACAAAACTAATCTTGGTTCATAAACTGTTGATGTGTAGTGTGGGGTTAAGCCATTAGGGTTGACATATCAATTCAGCTTCTTTCTTGATGAAACTTCCTTCAGTTCATGATTTAGACAATCATAAACATGTATCTTCACAGGAGAGATTTTCTCCAGCTATACCTAAACAACATAGGACACCATAACCAAGAAGGATATCCTCATTAGGTCACCATAAATAAGCTTAAGAGATAACTTATCAAGATTTTCACTCCCGCATGAAAGTGTAACACCCCAAATTTGCCCTCTTCTTGTTTAGTATCGTTATCATATCATAATCATCATGAGCATACCATATCCTTATCATTTAGCATAGAAAAATGAGGCATAACACTCGCATGTTCCAGCATAAGGCATATGATCGGTCATCTGGGAAAATCCGAACCTGCAAGTCAAAATCAAGAGCATGGTGATCTAGCAAGAATCTCACAGGATCATTTTGCACAAGCCTGGTATCATGTTCAGAGCCCTAGAAAGAGAAGGGGGATCAAAGTCTGCCTGAAACGGTTGGGGCAGGTCTATTTTTGAAGGTTCCCACCAAAGGGAGGGAAATTCAAATTTTCCATGCGTTAACCGGTTAACGCATATGGTTAACCGGTTAACGGCTGCGAAATTTGAATTCCCAGCAGCAATTTCAACATGTGTGTTTTGGCTCCATTTTCCAATTTTCTGATTTTTATTCATTTGAATTAAATTTGAATTTGAGAGAAGGATCTAGAGCATTTATCCAAGCCTCATTCCAACCCTAAATCCAAATCACTTTCTAAGCTAATACCAAGCCATATTTTTGGATCCCAAACCAAAAATTTTGGGCCCCAAACCTAAATCATATTTATTCCATTTCCCTCCAAACCAAAGGAGCTCTCACTCATTTTTCACTCTCATTTCTGAATTTTCATTCCTCTCACTCACAATTCTCTCACTTTTCTCTCCCAATTTTCCAAATTACTCAAAGTTCCTCTTTGAAGATCACACAACCTTTCCTTGAGGTGTGTAGATCTTGGAACTAAACCTCCTTTCATAGCTTCTTTGCATCTCTTTGCTGGTTTTATTGGAGATTCAGATCTGGTTTGAGATCTAGAAGTGCTTTTGGATCCAAAATTCTGCATCAAGAGCTTGTTCTTGCATTTATTTTGCATGGAGTGTGGAGCTTAGCATCGGATCTTCAAAGTTTTGCGCGAGATCTACTGTTTTCAGCTCAATCAACAATTACCAAAGCATACCTCAGCTTTGTAGGTTGGTTAATTTCAGATCTAGCTCTGTTTTTAGCTTATTTGCATGCTTGTGCTTTAGATCCACCATGTGTTTGTGTATTTGATTGTGTTGCATGAATTGATTGTTTGATTTGTATCCGGATCCGAATGTTATTTGTTCATGAGCTTAATGATATGGATTAATGTGAATTGATCTAATTTTCCATGTGTAATTGATTGCTGGTCTGGTGCAAGCTTATTTGGATAAGCTGTTTTGAGTTGCTGTTTTCTGCAGGATTTGTTGCTGTTTTATCAGTGTTAACCGGTTAACGTATATGGTTAACCGGTTAACGCACCTGTTTCATGCGTATTTTGTGCAGGTTTGAGCTGGTTAACCGGTTAACGCATTTGGTTAACCGGTTAACACTGAAGCAGAATGGTTTTTTAGTGTTGTTTTGAGCTTGTTTGATCCCTTTGCTTGTTCTAATTGCCTTGGATCATTGCATGATCATTAAGCATGATATTTTAGGGTGATTTGCTTGCTGGTTGATGTATGCTTTCATGTTTTCGACGCGTAAGTCGTGTATTTGCAATGCTTGGCATGTTGTTTGTTTCTTGTTTACAAGAACCTTTGAGCATGATTAATTCCATGATTGTGTTGGTCAATTTGCTGGTTTTTTGCTAACATTTCAGGGGCTCATGGTAAGAGAAGTGTGGATGTTTATCCACATTTCAACTTTTCATCTTTCCTCTTTTGCTTTGTTTTTTTTTTCTTTTTGGTGTTTGATGTGCTTTGTGCCATCATGTGGTTCTCTTTCCCCTTTCTAGTTTCCTCTTCTCTTTTTCTATCTTCTTCCTTCTTCATTAGGGTAGAAACCTCACTAACTCTTAGGACTTCCATGCATGTGAATACTTAGGATTATTTTAGTCCCCCTTTAGAATTTTTCCTTTGAGATCTTTTGGTTCTTCTTCTCTTCTCATCTCATAACTCTTAAAAAGAAAACACTTTAATAAATGTGAAGTGATGCATTGATCCATAGCCTTATTCCATGAGGTATGCTTGTAGTCTTCCCATCTTGGGATAGTACATGTTTACCTTGTGATGCACAAGTCTGATCAAGGTATCTTCTTCATAAAGAAAAGCATAAAAAACACTTCTTCATGTAAATAACCAAAAAACACTTAATAATTAAGCAAGTTAGTGAGCCTAAGCCCTAATCTTTGGGTTCAAGTTTTGGGGATCTTCTCCTTACTTGAGTGTGCTTGTTCTATTATTCCATCTTGGAATGTAGTGACAAGTGCACATTCCATTGGTGAGAGTTTGAGTTCACTTCCTTGTGACACACTCATAAAAGCTTCTAAAAAACACAAAACAAACAATAAGCGTCTTTCCTTCGGGAATTCTTTTCTCATCTCCTTCGCTCCGTACGCGAACTTGCTCCTACTTGTCATTTTGCAAGACGGTTACGCACTCGTCGTCCGAGTCTGCAACACCTGAGCAATGGCATAGGCAGTTCAAGCTTTAATTCACAAGCAATTTCCTTTTAGTACCCCTAGTTAGGGGAACTACGGCGTCTCTGATCCTCATTATCCCGATGAGGTACGTAGGCAGCGGGGTAGGGCCCGTTCGAGCACAATCTTTATTTTCCCTACATTTTTCCTTTTCTTTTCTTATTCATTTCCTTTCTCATTTTTCTTTTCCAGTTTCTTTTCATATTCATTTCTTTGCTGCAGCTTTCATTCCCTCACCCTTTGAAACAGTATTCTTTGCAAGCGTGGATCCCGTCGGGTACGGCGGACGATCTGGGTGCTAATACCTTCCCAGGTCGTAACCGACTCCCGAACTCAGTCTCTTTGGTTCGCAGGACCTGTGTCCTTCCTCTTTTTTTTCTTCTGGTTTGTGCAGCATTACCATTCCCTCTATTCGGGATAAAAATGCATGGCTGGCGACTCTATTCTTTTTCCGCGCCACTTTCGCGTTTGTACCAGGATGGAAATCCCGGGGAGCGACAGCTGGCGACTCTGCTGGGGACTACTGCACCCAGATGATCTCTGGTTCCCCTGTGAGTCTCTCCTAGCGCTTGTGTGTTGCTGTTTCATTGGGTGATGTTTGTTTGCCGTGGCTTGTTGTATTTTATTGTTGTTTATTTACAGCTTTATTTACAGCTTTATTTACAGTTTTCAGTATTTATTTTCTGCATCATATATCATACTGGACTGTCTGGACTGGTTTCCTTTGGTGGGATGGGAGTTACTGGTTCTTGAGAGATATGAGCCAAGTACCCGGCTCGAGTGAACCATAGGACTTGGAGTGATTCCACTTTGGCCTCATGAGATCTTGTCATG